>CM062847.1:34877845-35477845 GCA_031772225.1 Eubasilissa splendida | reverse complement strand
AAGTACATCCCTTAAGACCGAAGATTCTTGGTGCTGGACAGCTAATGATTAGTAGCTTCCTAAGGATCTTAAGTTCAGGCGATTTCGTGAAACTAAACAACATCTACCGAACAGACCATCCGCAAAGTTAAACATATTACTACATTTTAATAATGAGTTTTGTACTACTATGACGATGGAATAAACATTCTGAAATTGGTAAGCGTTAAAAGATATAACAACAATGGTCAAAAACAGTCGTTTTTAGTTTAATATAAATTGTTTGTTAATTTAAAAAAAAAATTTAATATTATAAATAATCTTGTATTGTATATTTGACAATATGTAACAAAACATTTTTCTACCTATGTGGATTAAGTGAGTAAGTATGTTTATGTAATTAATTGCTTGAGATTTGAAGATTATGTGTACGAGAGCCGGGTCCCCCCAAATAAATAGACTCAGCGTTCACAGTTCTTTTGGATAATATCACGGAGTGTGCGTGCGGGTGTGAGCGTGTATGTATCTAGACTGTACAACTTACAGTTGTAATGAGTTTATTGATGCCTGAACATAGTTAAATAGAAGTACATGCAGTAAAAAGTCAACAACAAAGAGCAATTGCTAGTGAATTCGTCAGAAAAATGGCCGTGAGAGACACTTCGAATACCACTACACTATCACCATCTATAGACTAAATTTGATAATCAATTTCCTTGAAACAGCATATATCTCACTATGAGATATATTTTATTTGTTTAATACCAGTACCTTTGTAGGTGAAAATCCAGTAATTGTGTGTTCTTGGACATATTCAAATATTGGTTACATTTTCAGTTGAAATCTTAAAAAAATGTACATATTGGAACATGATATGAGAGGTTCAGGAAGGATGTAGGAATTTATTTTATTTACCAATGTGGCAATGTGCTTGATTGTTTAATAGTTAAGATATTCGTATTTTGATCCAGAAATCGGGGGTTTGAACGTCAGTCCGTAAGTTCATCAAATTAGTTATGTTTTCGTAACACAAGCGGTCGGCTTGTCTATTAAAAAAAATGCTTTACTATTTTAAATGTCTAACAATTAATTCTGTTTCGGTGAACTTTTAATAAAATGATGATGAATATGATGCAATAAACTTGTTATTCAAAATGGCCGATGTTTCATGGGCTGGAAAACGATAGATTATTCGAATTTTATTACTTTCTGTCTCGGCGCAGAAGTATAACATTTCTTTCCGTGCAGTTCCTTCCGTGCAATTTCCTTGTTATTTGTTGTGCAGGTGTTGAGAATATAGCACTATTTTTAAACGGCGAACTAGTGAAGCGAATAGAGATAAGTCTTAAAAAATATTTTTAAAATGTGGAAAAAATTACATCGTGAAATTCAATGTGAATAGAATAAGAATTTGGACTCGCTCGAAAGATCGCGTTGACAGTTATCTGTTTTTTTTTTTTAATAAAACACGGAATATGTGTCACATCAATATTCTTACTATTTAAAATTATGCCAAATGCTTGGGCTAAGAAATTAGGACTAACCTGATGGTCTCACGGAACGAGCCTCGAAGTATCGTAACCACTAATTAATTAAAGGAGCGCTGGAAGGGGGAGACCCACCTTTATCGGAACCGTTGTAGAAGTTTGCAACGTCTTTTATCGGTTCCACACACAATACTACAGAAACGCGAAATCTACAATTAATAAACACAAAAGGAAAAAAGAAGAAAAACAAAAGTAAATTTAAGAAATTTATATTTTAGTTTGATAAGAAAAACGAACAGAGATTTTTATTTAGACCTTTTTGCGCCATTTTAAGTGTTATATCTTTATTTATTCTTAAATACAGGTATATAACAAGATTACAAACAAACAGATAATCAAGTGTTGTGTACGGAAAGAATGAAACCAGTGGGTACAAGGCAGCCATTAAAGGGCTAACTATCAAATACACCGTATCGTAACCACTAGACCAAAAGTACGTCAAGCATTCTGTGAAGTATGAACAACCTTCATCGATTAATTAAGTTAATTATTAAACCACTTTGATCACTAGATTAATATTTAACCACCATATTAAGTGCGTTAAATGATTAAATTAGTATATATAGATTGGGAAATATTTTTAAAAATTTTGTTTTCGGGAACATCTTCCCATCATCAATAAAAATAAAAACAATTTCAGACAGTTATATATGGTGTGTTTGGAGTTAACGGAGGTGAGGGTGGAGGTTACAATGGATAAGAGAGAGGATGTATGTAATGGACGGTATTAGAATATTCATTATGTTTTTATTGTTATTTTTATTATTAAATATTTCTAAATTTTCTAGAATGTTTAACTTTCGTCCTCAGACGCAACTATGTATAAGTCTCACCTCCACCCTCATCTCCGTTAACTCCAAATATACCATATATTACTGTCTGAAAGTGTTTTTAATTTTAGTTGAATTATAATATTGATAACGGGAAGACGTTCTAAAAACGTTATATCATTTAACACAATAAAAAATATAATGGAATAAAACAATGTTTTAACTCAATTTACAAAATAAATATGGAATTTCATAAAGTTTCACCAAAAACTTTGAAAAGTTATTTTTTAAATTTAATGACATATTTATTGGATCCAATGATGTATTTGATGAACCAAGGTAATTACTAGAGTAATGCCAAGGAAGAAACCCTTGACCATATATTTTTTCTTGTCCATTGCGGATCACAGTTTTATTTTACAGTCAATCTTGTCAATGGTAATTTTCAACTCCTGTTTAACTTAAGTCATTTTATTTCCCTTTACTCGCCACATTTAACCTAAGTATTTTATACCAAAATTTTTGACAGATATTGATATCGACTTGTAATATTTCCTATTCTACAATATTATTGTACTTTTTCTATAAAATGAAGTTTTATCTTGATTAATGGCACAAAACACTCTTGAAAGGTGGATTGCCAATATAAAAGAAGAAGATGTTAAGTACTAGAATATTGAGTTTTTATCGATTACTTCGTATAAACAAAATAATGGCCTAATTAAAAATATTTTTCACGTACGCCACTGTAATTTTCATTATGTAATTTCACGAAGTATCACAATGAATCAAATTTTCTGTTAAGGATTTTCACCGAGGGTATTGGAAAATTTATCGTTATTACACCATACTTTAAAATAATAAATACCCATTAACGACCTAAATTATTGAAATTGTAAGGTTGGTTTTCTCGATGTTTAAATGATAATTGCGAATTAAAAACATAGGCGTAGAAAAACTAAATGAAGCTTTTAGAGATAAAATTTGAAAACTTTTGACAACATCTTTCCAAAATAATCACCTAATACCGTTTTGGTGGATCCGGATGGGCTGTGGATTTGATTTATGGTGGCGAATTTGCCTGCCTAATTTTCATATTTATAACTTGGGAAAATTTAGATCCAGTTTTATTTAGCGTAATAGAATTATCTTAATCGGTTTATGATAATTTCTTTAGAATAAAATTTTACAAAGTTACGACGGATTTTGGTTTTGCAGATAAGCTCATCAAAATGGTAAAATTGATAATGAGAGAAGTTGAATGTAATGTCAACATTGTGAGTTTTCGGATATTCTTGCATCATGATCATCACCGAAGATCATGACCAAGTAGATACGATCTAGAGACAGACCAAGGAAGATGTGGGCTGACTGAGTAGAAGAATACTGAAGCACGAAAATAATTGCCAGGGATAAAAGTCGGTGGACAGTACTTGTGGAGGAGGCCAAATCCCATCTTAGGAAGAAAAAAAATAAGATGATCCATATTAATTATTGTCGACTTTGCTTCATTCACTTCATCACCATTGTTTTTCGTTAGAATCATATTAAATACACCTTTTAATATCTCCGCATATATACTTTTCAGATTCAAGTATGTGTTAAGTCTCACCTGCTTCACCTTCCCACAAGTCAATCATTTAACTTTAAAAATACTAATTTAAATTTAAATTAGTATTTAAAACATCACAGACTTATATTCTGAATAATTACAACTTCACAATAAGAGTGTGTTCTCCTTAATAATTTAACTGTATTTTGCGGGAGCTTTCCTTCCACGAATCTGATCTTATATTGTTATCTAGGGCATTCATGAAGAAGGAACATTGCAAACCCGAGTAATAAATCATGTTAATGTACTGATCACTATTATTTAATGTTATTCTTTATAAACGGACATGCATCAGAACCATACAGCTGATTTTGTCAATTTATTGCGTGGGAATTGAGATTGGAAGATATTCTCATTTTTTAGTACCTGGTGCGTCACCAATGTAAGCGATAGCCACAGCTCTTTTCAATCAGATTGTATTTGACGTTACAACGAGAGTCTGCTTGTTTTCGATACATCTCTGTGAATTTGTTATTTGTATATTTGAACACAATAAACATAATCATATCAACCGCAAGTCTTCTTATTCAAAATCTTCCTTGCAGGAACATAATATAAGTATCATTTTATAAAAATAACACATGTTCATTTGTTATATTTGTCCTTGACAAAAGTTGCAATTTTAGGTATTCGGATACTAAAATACCATGCGGAGATTATATAAAAATGATATCTGAGGTTCAGATCCCCGGGTGGTGGCGTATCCTGTCTAGTTGGTAGCTACGCCGCTAGCTTGCATGCCTATTATTTACTGTTGCATATGGTGGGAAATGTCATTCGAGATATTAATCTGCAAGATTCTGGCAATATTTTTAATAACCTCATACAACTATTGGCATATGAAGATAACGTAGATCATCGACGGATTTAGAGAAATAGTTATTTGTAAGTTTTTATAGCTCTCTAGTGAAATTCAAAATTCGATGAAATAAAATATCAGAATTAAAATACTTCACAAGTTTTTAAAACAATATTGATAAAATCATTATTACAGAAACAAATCGTATCAACAATACAACAGGTCTTTTTATTATATCATATTCTTTTTTTAGCTAACGAACCTATTGATTATTTATTGAAGTATTTTATTTTGTTGTTTGACTTTTTATGCCGCGTTAAATATATTTTTTATTATTTCGAGAATGTATCTATTACTTCTTTTATGGAATATTTATGGCTAGCATTGAGCCAAGTTTATCACTTGGTGAATCAGCAAAATCGTTTTTTGGTTGACATTAGTATGTTATTACCAGTGTAATAAATTTGGTGTATTAGAGATATAACTGGGAAGAAATTTAGTCCGAAATATATATTGATTAAAGAATTCAAAGTAAATATAATAAAAATTGAGGCGTTGGCACCTGTCCTTATGTTCCTTCAGACTTCCAATTCGGGTTGTGTCAACTGATTAATATTACTCTCCATACAGTCCATGGGATCTTATCAAGTAAGTAGTTTAAAGATTGCTGTCCGCTAATCCACGGTACGCATATTCCTAGGAACACATTTTATGTTTTTAGCGTCTAACTTCCTACGTTATCAAACTCATATAAATATTTTCTGCACCGCATGGAAAAAATTCAATCTATTTTAGTAAAAATACACAAGTATCGTAAGCGCGTGTATTGTGGTTAGAGTTGTGAGATAAAATAAAACAATGATTTTCCCGGACGCTCAGACTTACGTATCAAAAATCTATACTACAGAGTAAAAAATTAGAAACGATTTTTTTCAAACTATCTCTCTCGTGAGGAATCGTGAGAAGTAAGCTAGCAAGGCGTTGTTCGGGAATCAGGTTTTGTTATAATTTAATATACGAGTTTAGGAGAAAATTGATACCTTTGTTTTGCGCAGGCTCAATATAATAACGATGTATTCAACATTTGGTCCAGATAAGGGGACGAAATGATGTCCAGGGGAGTGAGGTCGGATGATTGTATTTTTCTCAGGATCCGAGAGTGCAGATTGACAGATAATCAGTTATATAACTAATTAACATCACGTTGCTTCCCGCCAAGGGTGGAGAGAGAGGATAGAACCCTACACTCTTCTATCCTAGCGCATAATTTTAGCTCATCCATCTTCATACATCTTCTCATGCACGCTCATTGATTGTCAAAGTTTCCAGCAGAGCCGTTCTCTGGTACTTGGTTTGTTCCTGATGTCTTTAACACTCGTTTCTTCTTTACCGCACTCTTTTCGCTCATACATTCCACATGACCAAACCATTTCAGTGACGTTTTTTTATTCTATCGACTATGCAACAAGCAGTTCTACATTAGCTCTTAATTTGGTTATTTCGCACACTATCTTACATTGATTATCATAGAACATAAAACACTCTGACCATTTGCGTTCGTAATTAAGATATTTGTGGTTAAGATTAAGACTGCAGAATATCTATTTCATACAGATAAAGGTTGCACGAACTTTCGAAATGCGGAATTCGATTGTAACAGAAGGATTCCATCATTCATTTATATTACAACACAGGTATACACTAGTTATGGTTGCATTCAAACAAGGGTAAATCATCATACTTTGCACACTTAAATATATAAACAATTTGAAAATACAAATAAAATGTATTAATTAGGAAGATATACATATAAAATAAATTTATAGAAAATGAATTGTTGTTGCTACCGGGATTCGAACCTGGATATCATTCTATCCGGAAAAATACATTAACCGATTATGCTACACCAACACGGTAACTTAACGACATTTAATTTGTATTAAAAATATCACTGATCTATATTCTGTAAAATTGCGACTTCACAATAGGAATGTGTTCTTCTTAAATATTGTCATTCCCATACCTCAATACCTTCTTAGAAGTATGATCCAGCCCTTATGCGGTATTATAAAAAGGGGAGTGGTTGTAAATCTTGTAAAAATATTCGTACAAATTTAATTTTATATGACACAACATTCTTTACAGAATTTCTCGAGAAATGAGAATTCTCGATTTGGCATTTTTCTCGAGAAAAAACACTAGATATAATGCAATAAATAAATAGTTATGGTTGCATTTGAAAATAGGAAATTTTTCGTACATTGCGCAACGAAAGACGGAAACAATTTGAAATATCCGAAAGTTCTATTAACAATCTTTTCCTCCGTCAAGTTATTTGGGATCTACAAATACTTTCTCCATTTTGAAGAGATAAGCCTCTGAATTAGATATAAGATGAGATAGTTAAAACAATTACTTTAAACAAAGGCGGAAAGTTCTGGCATCAACATTTTTTTTTTCGTAGTCACGAAGGTTCCCCCCATTCCATTCAAAGGTTCATTTCGTTGAGAAGATTTGAGCTTTCTTTGTAAAACCCGACCGATATAAGCCCATCGTGAGATTAGGAGTATTTCAAAATTGTTTTATTGCCGTTACAAATTTTATCTCATCGCTATTTGTATATTTTTTCGAGTAGCACGTTGCCGAGTCGCTATATTAAATACAGTAGTTAAATATGTACTTTAAGACAAAAATTTCTTACTTAAATGAAATAATCACTGAATTAAGATAAAACATATATTTTAATATAATACAAACGAGAATGTTTTATTTCATTAAATAAATATCTTGCTAATTAGGTTACTGCGGATTTTAATATTTACTGCTCTCTCCGTAATTTTTTTTAATAAAATTAAATCTGGTTACCATATTAAATTTTCATCTCAAATTACCAATCTTATAATCATCATTTTGTTATATTGTTAAGATGATTGCCAAGAAATAATCGGATAACTACGATTTTTTTAAAATTCTTATATTGTTGTGAAGTAATATTAAAATACAATTATTTAGAACACATTATTTTTGTGAAGTTATAATTATTCAGAGCATAGGTCTGTGATATTTTTTATACAAATTATATGTATGAAGATATACACATGAAATAAATTTTATTGAAAAATACTGTTGTTGCTACCGGAATTCGAACCTGGATCTCTTCCAATCCGGGGAATGTGCATTAACCGATTATGCTACAGCACCTATATGTTACATTTTTCAAATTGATACATCAGTCGTTTCAATATTTGAATTTATTATTACGGAATCTCAAATACCTTTGAGTAATCCGATAGGATAGGCCAGAATTAACAATTGATCTTTAATAAATTTTGTACACTTGATACGACTTATATATTATTAAGGAAAACACAGTCTTATTGTGAAGTTCTAATTAAGAGATTAAGGTTTGAATTCTGGTAGCAATAACGGTATTTTTCGAGAAATGCGATAAATAAATATCTTTCTAATTAATACATTTAATTTGTACTAAAATATAATTTTAAATATACTTAATGTGTTTTAGATCTTTGACTCTCTATTATCTGCACCAGTTTATTAATTAATTCCCTTTCAATGTCCTAAGTAAGTAATTCATCGATGTTTCACATTTTGAAAACACTAATTGATTAATTTGGGTCCATGCGGGTCTTCTGATACCTCTGTTTGGATGATCTGCCCTTTTTGGATGCACTGATTGGCCGAATTGGCTGACGCATTAGATTTTTCTTGTGCGTCATCAGTCCATGCCACAGGAGCCGCTGGATCCCTCATTCTCGGATCACGAAGGTGGGGTAAAGACGTCTAATATGTGTTAATAATTTACGTCCGCGGGTGAATTTTATACCCATTTCGAAGTTTAATTACACCATAGATATTTTATGTTTTACCTAGACGCGTGAAGGTGAATTATCAATTATGGTCGTATTTAATGGCTACCTTCGCGATTCCCGACGTAATTCAATCTCTGATTGACGATTAAGTAACTTCTTCTTCTTCTACCGTCGGTTCGTCAGGATGTCACAGTGAACGGTCAACGATAGTGCATTCGGTTTGACATTGTTCGGGTCAGAATTACTTCACCTTTTGAGATATTTTATCACCGAAGAATGTTTTCATATATTATAAATTCCCCAGAGTACCATCGCTTGAAAAGAGAATCGTTTAAATTTCTCGTGTAACTTTGATCTATGAGCTGCTACGATTATTATTCTGTGTCTCAATCTACCTACATTTTGCTCAGAACTATTCTGGAACTCTTTTAACAATAATTGTTTTCATGATCATTATTCGGAACTTTGAAATTGAGCGTTGTTAAATAGTGAAAAATATAATTAATAAATTCATCGTGAGAATAGTCATAATTATATCTGAGTTCAAAACCTACTAAGTACACTCGTTTCTCGATTTACGCGGTAGATACGTTCTAGAAAAATTCCGCGTAAAGTGAAACCGCGTAAATCAAGGCATAGAACGCTTAAAAAATGGAAGATAGGTTCTAGAAAACTAAAATCCGCGTAAAATGAGTACATACCATAGACGTATATGTATATCAACATAAGAAAGAGATTTTTTTTTATGAAATATGTAGCTTTATGAATTCTAAAAATTTATAACACGTAAATAATTTAAAACAAAATTGTAATTCTATTATTCCTTCTCCTCGCTGCTATATTCTAATGAAACCATTTTATTCTTTCGGGTTGGTTCAAAATCACCACATCATCATCATCATGTCTAGCAGAAGGCTATTCTCTATTAATTATTATTTGTTTTATTTTTTATTAAATCTTTGTAAATTTCAATGGCGTGCTTTCAAAAATAATTAATATTTTCACGTTTTTTTACGAAAATGTGTGTTTTTTATTATTCATTTATATCAAAAGTTATACACTAGATTAGATTTTTTTTAAAAACTATTACTTATAGGATCCTTAAATTATTGTACAACTAATAAACTGAATGTTATTTGCCTTAACTAAGAAAATAAAAGCATTATAATAATAATTATATATAATTTTTATAGCACCATTTTTGTAAAAAAAATTCACCTCAAGGGCGCTTTACACATAAACTGTTTATAGTTACATTATCTTTGTATTTTTAAATTAAAAATTGTTATTTTCACTTATGTGAATGATTTTTTGAAATGGTGCGTTTTTAGTTTCTTCTTAAATAAAATCTCTGATGCACTGTTTCTTATGACGGAAGACTAAAAGTTCCACGTTTTTGGGCCTGCCACCGCAAATACCCGTTCACTAAATTTAGCCTTCTGATTTTAGTATTATAAGAAAATCACGACCATTAAATCTATTTTCCGCGTGCCAATAAATTGTCCTAATATAGACAATTCTTGCATATAAGAAATATATCTTATAATCTTAAAGCCAAGATTATGGAGACAAATCTGTATTGAACCAAATTAGCAAAATATTAAAAATTAATGGTTAAAAACGATTCAATTAGCAGTACATATGATCAATTTTTGACGTATTTAAAACACATTGTGTTAGTGAATAAAGATTTAAAAATATATATATTATATTTACTTACATGCTTTGAGGCTTCAGCTACTATTTGAAATCAAGTTTTATATCAAAAACACAATAATTTCTTACTAAATAATATATATAGACCCTATTAATATGCGTTTTTTATTTTTATTGAAATATTTAAAAAAATTATATAAAAAATCCGCGTATAACGGATACAGCTTAAATTGAGGGATGAGTGTTATGTTTTCCTGAGGTTCTTTTGTAAACTGCTATTCTACGAATCTACTAATTTGATAATTATATTTTCCATTTAAAAAGGTTACATCTTGTTAAATCTCTGCTCTTTATTCAGAGTTAAGATGATAGTTAATTTTGAAACCATTTAAAAGCATTCTAAATTAACATAATCTTATATGTTTGTTTATAAGAGATTTGTAATTCATACGATATTGTTGACATTGAAGACATTGTTGATTTAAACCATATGAGCAATATTAATTGGTAATTCACGCAAGATAATATTGTGTCCTTTCTTTTGTACTTCTAAGGTTAATTCATTGCACCCTATTTTGATAAACTGACTTAACCGTTTTTCTAATGTTTTGTGTTATTTATTTGATAAGTATTTCCCTGATTTGCTATAACATAGAGTTAAAGAATCAATCTATTAATCCTGAGAATATAAGAGCATTGTTTTGAGTAATAATAATTAAAAAAACTATAAAAGCTTTGGTAATTATGTAAGTATATGTGGTAAATATATCATCTAAGAAAGTGACTTGTAAACAGTACCTATATATTTTTTCTTAGAATATATCTGACATGGTTGGGGTTAGGCACACCCAGCTTACACATTTTCCACTCTTTTAATATGATCTACCTTTAAAATGCATTCTGTATGTATATATTCTCGAAATCTACTTGAAAGATGTCATAGCCTCTTGAAAAAGAAGATTGTCTTTAATAGCCACAAAGTAAAATAGGCTTGATCTTGGATCTTTAGATTTAGTATTCGATTTCATTTTTTTAAGATTCATTAGAATTCTTAAAAACATTCGCATATATTACAAACAGTTGTTGTATCGCACAGGAATTTCTCGCCGAGCAGGCATCATATTAATTAATATGATAAGACACCTGTTAATAATTTCAAGGTGTAGTTATCGGCGCGGTGCCAAAAAACCCGTGGGATAGATTTAGGAAAACGAAAACGTCTTAGAAGAATGTCTCAAGCAGCGGGCTGTCGCTGTTTTACGTACGTACTTGCAAAATGACTATGTATTGTAATGAATTTGAATAAGAACATTCTCCATTTTGTCGCCGTAGTGTGCTTATATTGAGCATCTTTTGTGTTTCAATTCTTTCGACCTCATTATCATCATCATCATCGCCGGTTGAGAGAAGCTGAGATCGGCGAACCACCATTGTCTTCTTGCTTCCTGTACGGCACAGTTGTAATGATTTATTTGGAAGCAGCAATAATTTTGTAAAACGTAGAACTATCTAGAAAGTAGCTGATAGTAGATGATAGTGTGCTTGTTGACTAAAATACTTACAACTTCAATTTCCACAAAGAAAAGTAGACACTGTCAACCTGTCTCAGTTTTACGTTATTAAAAATTGTCATTCACGCGTAAACTTTCGTCTCGATTGTAGCTCCAAGGTCAGTTCACAGTCACCGCTATATTAACAGAAGATTGAACTAACAAATATATATCGATCTTTATGAGAAGTATTGCACCCTAAACATAAATACATAACTTTCATTTTATTATAACTCTTACGAGACAAACAAATATGTAAAACTTTCTATATTACTATCATAAATTAAATTTATTTTGGTACAAATTAAATTAATCAATTTTAAAGATACAAGTAAATTCTACCGGTAGCAATTAAATATTTTTTCGATAGACACATTTTTTCTGTATGCATTTCTAATTGATTAATTTATTTTATATTAAAATACCACAGAACAATATTCTGACACAGAAAAATTGTGTTCTCCTTAATAAATTAATTTTGTTCTAACAGAAAATATATTTTGATCTCTGTTATTCAGTCTGATGCACAAATATATTCATTACTTGTAAGTTAAATTAAAATAGAAGATTTTAATGATGTTTTAAACAAAGGAAGCACTGTGAACAAAAGCTTTTGGATTACACATTTATTTATGAAATAAAAATGTTCTCTTATTTTTTAATTTACATAAATATATATTCTGGGTATAACACGCCTAGTACACAATATTTTAGGTGAAACATATTCAAAATTTCGAATCGAAAAAATATAATCGAGTAAAAACGTTAACTGCATCATTTTTGAAGAAACAGCAGCATCTTTGGTGCGCACTGTACGACGTCTCTGCGGATGCGTATTATCAATTAAAATAAACATGGTTTGAAAACGTTCCACGGTTATTCGAATTACTTGCTCGAATGGACGATTATGTCGACCGTAAAATGGGTGTAGCGCACGGTATGTTTCGCGAACTGAACCACGATTTTCGAAATAAATTTGCACAATTTTCATTCATAGTTCAATATTCATTATGGAATGGTAAACCAAACTGAGCACAAATTGGCTATTGCTAGAAAAAGTGTTGCCAATTCTAAAAAGAAACAGCCTTCAGAAGTATACAAGCCGAAAGTTGTTCATAGTCTATCAAGATAATAACATGATAGATTATGAACAACTTTCGTTGTATTTGTGACCGATTGTTTATTGATTTTAGTTGAAAGTGACTTGAATTTAGGATTTTGACATTCAGTATTAAGTTGTGTGTTGGTCATGGTGCATTGAAAAATGAGTTGGTCGAGCGTTATCCATAGGATGGGTTGAAGTGTATTGGCGAGTTGTGATGAATGTTGAGTATGTTTTAGCCGATCCCATCAACTTGATAATGAATTGAGTAAATTTCACGACGCAACAAGGATAAACCAGCCTTGAAAAGTATTTTGGATGTTGAAGCTTTGTTGTTATAAAATTTAGAGAAAATACCAAATTACAAATAAGTTTAGCATGTTTTTAGCATATTATTTAAATAATGAAAACGACAGTGTCAGACTTTCCAATAACTGGCTTAATATATTATAATATAATATATTATATTAGAAGACAGACAAATTATCCCACACACTGAGAATAATACCCCTCACAAATAGATCTATTGAAATCCCATTATCATTGAAAATTTCTTTGAACCCGACATTTATCATACAAATAAATACTAACCGTAATATTTCACTTCACCCAACAAAAACCAGCAGAATTACCAGAAGAAAAATATTAGATCGTTATATATAATTATACAAAGAATAGATTACTGTAGATATCTAAAAAAAATTCTATGTATAATTAAAAATAACAATGTGTTTTATCTTTAGAATACATCTTTATAACTATAAAAATATTCATTTTTAAAGAAAACACATTATTATTTTGTGAAGTTGTAATTTTTTCAGAACATAGTTTTGTAATATTTAAAATAAATTAAATGCATCAATCAGAAAGATAAACTCAATTTATAGAAACAAATTTAATCTGTCACCGGGAATTGAAGCAGGATCTCTTCTTATCCAGGGAAGTACATAGTAACATAGTGTAATTGGTATATTGCACATGATAAATTGAGTTTATCTGTACGTATATCTTTCTAATTGATGCATTTAAATTGTAATAAAAATATTTTACTATCTTCTTTTTGTTGTATGTGATATTTTGTTAATTTTTTAAGTTTACACAGTTTTTTGTCTATATAGATACTTATTATATAAGGCGTTGTATGCTTTAATTTAATTTGTAATTTTGCTAAAATTTTATAATTACGTACAGAATGCAAATGAAATTCCATCTCTATTGTATGCGATTCTCTTGAAAAGAAAAAGTACGTCACAAAAAAATAAATGACATTTTAGTAAAGGTTGTCCAGCGGAAAATTTACAAGTTTAATATTAAATAAAAATTAAAAATTTAATGTTATTCTCATATTTTATTTATAAAAAATGGAGTTTAACGATGCGGATTTTATGTTTTATAAACAGTATCGACTAAATGCCGTCCATTTCTCTCAAGACATTTTTGCAATCGGACTCTTTAATTTGAGAATACGCGAGAGCAAAGCGTCGGTTTAATGGCAGCAACTTCACGGCGGATATTTTCTTGTAGGGCCTGAATTGTTCAAGAATTGTTGCTGTAAACTCTCGACATAAGGTATTCCCATAAAAAAAGTCGCACGGTGTAAGGACCGGTGATCGAAGTGCGCAGGGTATGTTTCCGTACTTGCTGATTAATTCATTGGAAAAATTCCCCTCAGCTTCTCCATTGAAACTCTAACTGTGTATGGAGTGGTCCCATCTTGCTGAAATTGTATTTTGTTGTTGAACCCGGGAAACAGCTGCAGTTACAAAACCAAAAACTTTTCGATCAGTTGGCAATACACGTCAGCAGTGACTGCTCTTGCTGGTTAAAAAAAATAATGGCCAATTATCCCTCGGGCATCACACTGTCGTTTTTGGACAATGCAAACGTATCTCACGTTCTATTTATTAACATAGCCATCGATATGAAAATGTGCTTCGTCAGTAAATAATATGTTTCTAAGCGTTCGTGCTGTTCCAAAACGTTCCAGCATCGTTCTCGCTTAGGTTTTACGTAAATAATCGTTAATTTCGTTGAGAAACTGCACGATTTGCATTTTGTATGGGTGAAATTGTAGTTTATTTTTTAAAATAGTGTGCACTGTTGATTTTCTTATTCCAGTACAGGTTGCAATTTTTCTTAACGATTTACGCGGATAGCGCATAATTTCACGTCGAACTTGAGCCACATGTTCTGACGTCGCTGCTGACGTTGATGATTCCGAAGGAATTTGGTTTGACCATTGTCCCTTCTTGTCTGAACTTTTGAACTCAACACCAGGTAAGTTGCTAGCTCAGCCCATCACTTACTCGTCGAATATTAAAATGATTACATGAAACGAATCAATGAATCACCGCTCTTCAAATATTAGTCAACCACGAACGCACAGTGCGCTCCCGACCAGTGACTAATTGCGACTGGAAAATCCGCAAATCACGCGCGTCGAACAATACCCCTCCCACTTACCTCACTCTGATAGTTTACGAATAATTACAAATTAATCTTGAAATTTTTCCGATGGACATCCTTTATATCATTTAAACATTTGTCTATTATTCTATTATTAAAACATAATAATCTGATTACTAGTCTTAATTTGTACACTTGAGCGATCGCATTTTTCTTTCACCAGTTTGATTCCAAAACTCTAATGTGTAAATTTTATTTAATGCCTTTAAAAAAGTAACGAACGCCATATTTGATATTATTGCGATTTTATGTCAGCGTAAACTCGACAAAAGATTTTGCCATCGTAACGAAAAGTTCAAGAGTAATATATTATATACAAATGTGGAATTTTATTACAAAGCCGGCGTCTGCCTAGTCATGCATAATGCATTTTTATGGCGCGACAAGAAAATACAGGATTTTCTTCACTTTGTTTTTAGAATAAGCTGGTTGCCAACAATACATAAATATTATTAGTCGGTTTGTTAACGGTTCCCTGACGTTTGATCCTTCCGACAGTTGTTCTCTTTGCTAATTGATCCCCCGGACGATTTATCCCCCAAAACTTCTTCAAGTACCTATTTATATTCGTAAATGCCAGCATCCGTGAATGTTATAAATAGAGTTGGAGCAAATTTATACAAATATTGCTCTCGTTCGAAATTATATATATTTTCAGATAATTAAGAATGTTTTCATATTTACAATAAATCGTTATGTTATATATTATTACTTTTACTAATTGTGATATGCCATTTTTAATTTATTGTTTTTGCTCCCACCCTATTTATAACATTCACGGATGCTGGTATTTACGAATAAAGATAGGTACTTGAATAATTTGGGGGATCAATCGTTCGAAGGATCAACTGTCAGATGGATCAAGTTTCTAAGGGATCAACTATCGGGGGATCAAACGTCGGTGCACCCATGTTAACTACCACTTATATGCGTAATAATCTAATATATAATGAATTAATCAATTTATATTTAATTAGCTTTATAATTTGTATAATATGATAATCAACTCAAAATTATTAAAATAGAATGACAGAGGTGGTTGGGTTATGTGGCGAGTAGTTACTAAAGTCATAGCATTATTTCTCATATAAATTACGGCAGCATTATTATATACCTGAGTTGAAATATAAAAGAAAAATCCTTCAGTTATAATTAAATTCCACATTGAATAAGCTCGTGAAATCTAAGGCGGACAGAAAACGACATCTGTGAGGCCATGCGGTGAAGCTGTTTTAGTCGCTACACACACCAGTAGCAGCACGTCGCGAGCCAGCTTGAGGGCGCTTCCGACAGATGCATACTATTAGTTTCGTGAGTCGGTCGGTAGAGATCGACGGAGAATGTTCGAGCCGTACGGGCTGACGAGGGAGACCATTCTCTCTCGTACCTTCGACTAGTTCAGCTCCTTTAACTGTGAACTTTTAAATTATAAAGTATTGTGTAATATAATTTGGTATTGTGACATATATATGTTAATTTGTGTACTCCAATAAATATCTAAGCAGAACCGATTTTTACTGTATTTGTTATTAGTTACCCGAGATGCTTGCATCCCATTAAATTCCTTCTGAAAATCAGGGTCATTTTTATCAAAATCTAAGTGGTGAATGTGCTCGAACTGAGCTAACTGCGGAGTAGTGGACGGCCTTATATAACTATGCATCGATTAACGCATCCACCTAAAACTTTCATCTGCATGAAAAATATTTTCTACAGTCATAATCTCAACCTCAATGAATGTATATGGAAGTATGGACACTTTCGAAGAAATGATAAGGCGACTTGAAGCATTTGAGATGTGGATTTACAGAAGAATGCTCAAAATAAGCTGGATGGATAAAGTTACGAATGAAGATATCATGGTTCGGATGAATAATGAAAAATAAGTATTTAAAACAATAAAAATTTAAAAAATACTTAAATATCTCGAACATGTGATGAGATATCCGGAGATATACGAGATCTTGCAAGGAAAGATTACTAGAAGTCGGGAAGACCTGGAAGAAGGAGAATATCACGGCTAGAGAACCTAAGACAATGGTTTGGCCAGTCTAAATCCAGACAAAATGAGTGTCATCACTGCAGGTAGGTCTTTTTCTTACCAGCGTCTGGTTAGTCCCTGAGTTCCCTGTTTCTTTCTTGTTTCAAATTCATTCCATCTTTTCTACATATGTAATCATCTTAGGTTTTTCGGTCGGAGATTTAGTACACATGTATATTAGAGCATATTTACTTACGAATGCACTGTATTAAGATTAAATAAAAAAAATACACATATTGCTAAACATCAATAATATCAAGGCGGAAAGCTTGCGAAGGCCAAAGCTAAGATGGAATTATAATGTATTTAAAAATATATCTATATTAGGAATCTGGAACAGAAAAGAAATAGCCCTTAATTGGAATCGATGGAAGAAAATTCTTGAGGAAGTCAACACCCATCTGAGATTGATGTGAAATTAATTTATAAAATACGGTATTCCCACTTCTAGGAAGAATTATATTTTCAATTTATTTTTATTAAATTATTATTGTTATTTCTGAGAAGGTTTATAAACGAATACGTTAGCTTAATACACTTTCACAGTGTATAGAAACTCCCTTGCGAATATCCGAATGTTTTGAAGGTAATATGGGTTGTAAAATAAAACTTTTCTTTTAATATAATTTGGAATTGCGTTACGAATAACAGTTGAACATCTTGTATCTGATAAATTAAGCCTTTATTAGTAAAGGCACGAAGGGGTTATTACATTGAATAACTTTAAAATTTTATTTTTAAAAAAATATTATATTTTACTATTAAATAAAGTAAATATAGTAAATCAAGTTTCAATATATATGTAAAATTATGTTTTCCATTTTCTGCCTCACATAAACGTGTCCTCTCTAAAGCGTTTTCTATGACACATTTTAGCGTTTTAGGTTCCAGTACCTTAATTTCTCCACAAATGTTGCCCTGCCCTTCAGCGGCTGAAGTGTTTGAGGCTTGTTAGCAGGAGCATTTTCTTGAAATAGATCCAAAACAAGTTATCAGGAGCCGTCAAGTCTGGGAACCGCGAGGGCCAAATTGAGTCGCAACTGCGAGAAATTATTCTTTGATTGAAAATTTGTCTTAGAATTTGGATTGTGTCTCTTGCTGTGGCATCGTTCTGTTGGAACCACATGTCAGGTTGAACTCGAACTGCCGGATGCTCCGGAGCGACGACCGGGAGACCCCAACATGTTCAGATCGCTTTCGCGTTGATGTGGTTAGGTCTTCTTTAACACTTTCTCTTACACTCGCTAACTGAACCCTGGGTATGAAGATAACTAATCGAACGTCTAATCATTGGCACACTTAGATAATTTTGCACATCGGAATGGCGACTATATGCGCGTTGAGTTAAAAGTATAAATTGCTGATTTTGATAATAAAATTTCACTATTTTTGTTCGCCGTTCAGTTTTTACATGGTCAATTTTCAAGGCCTTCTTTATAAAAATCTGGAAAAAATTAAAATATATATATTGTAACCCCTTCGTGAGTTTTGACCCAATCTATACACAGAAAGAGATTAATTTCAACTAATGAACACTTACGTACAATATTTTTGTTTGGTTGCCTAAATAATTTTTTTTACGTTATATGTTTAGATAATGATTTATGTGAATAAATCAGTACAGTATTCTCCTTAATAATAGTAAATTCATGATAAGACTAGCAATTTAAGTAGACTATGGAACACTTTACATAAAAGTGAAACGTAATATTTATTTACAATGGAAAGATTTTATCAGTCGACGGATGATGCTATTTTGGTCTCCAAAAGTACATAAAACCCGCCCCACATAAAATCAGAGTGCTTATATACAAGACCCGAAGTAGTAACCTGTATCTGAGCTTTGTTGACTCAGAAATGTAGGTGTTTGGACGCAAAATTCTAATGAAGATCTTTGGTATGATTTGCAAAGATAATATTTGGCGTTAGCGTTGCAACCTCAAAGATTACAAGCTCTGTGATGAGCCTGACGAAGTAAAAATGATTAAAAACCAACGTCTTTATTGAGCTCGGTCTATTTGGCTTGATTTATCGTGTTGCGTCATCTAAGATTTCATAAACCGGAGGAGAGACATATAGTGTCGGTAGAACACGATTCCGTTAGCTGGATGGGATTGAGAAGGATCCACACTTTCACGAGGTCTTTCTTACGTGCCTTTTTACATACTTTTCGAAGGATTTTGGTGATGATGCAATGATGATGGTGTAAAGCGCAATTTAAGTAAAGAGTCGTTTATTTTAGTAAGGGATTTGAACAGAAGAATACAAAAAATATCGGAGCGAAAAGTATGAACAGTGAGAAGAGCAAGTCGGTGGCGCTCGGTCTCAGTCCTGTCGTCGCGCAGCGGAAGAAGTGCTGTCGGCAAGCGATCGGGCCAGACTGGGTACGGCCACTCTTCGCCTGAAGCCTTGAACCCTAAATGCAGATGACGTCCTATATTAGTTTAGTCTGGGTTGATACACAGGCCGCCTTCCCTTCGGAGTTGCCAAAAATATACATCTTGGTCCTCTGGTGGGTCTAAGTCACCTTAATTGAGATCTTTTTACATGTAATATGAAGGAGCTTTAGGCAAAGGGTCTCCTTTATCGCGGTACTCTTCACTAGGTTCAAAAACGTTACTCCTGCTACTACCCTAAGATAACTCATTTAGACATCCTAGATTTTTGATATGATTGTGTTAGTAAAGATCCATGTTTGGTGATCTTGTATTAAAGTGGTCCAATATACAACTTTAAAAACAGTCAGTTTACTTTTGATACTTAACTCGGATTTTTATACATTGCTCTATAAGGGGAACGTTAACCACCACTGGAAGCACCGATTCACTTATCTATTGCATCTTTCAGTTTACCGTAGCTATAAAATTCCATTCCGAGATCTTAGTCAGGACGTATGAAATGTATTCATGTATACACCGAGAGAACTCAAACAGTAATTTTCAAATGTCTACCAAGTAGATTCTTGGCTATCTGGATGACAAAATTTATAACTATAAAGTATTTTAAATGATTCAATGACGTTTTCTTCCTATCCCACATATTATTTTGCCAAGTATAATGGAACTATATTCTGTATACTCAATATTTCGTGCATACTAAAAGTTAATTATACTTTTATGAAACATTTGAAATTTAAAACAGGCGCTTCATTGCATACTTGTCTTGTATTTTCTTTGCTGTTTTTTTCTCAATATAATGTAATCAAAAAATTAGGCCCAAGAATTACCTTTGAGATTAAACGAAACGTCTTATGAGATTTTTTTCAATATAGGTAAGGATTTTTTTCATTCAAACAGCGGCTTCCAACTATTCATGAAATTCACGTGTCGGTATAAAATGATTATATATTTATTCAGTTTTCTCTTTTCTCTTTATCTGCAAAGCATTCCAATTCATTATTATTCCATCAGGGAAATCCGTTTGGTCTATCTAGACCTGTCTATGTAACAGATGAATATGAAAAGACATTCTTAGAAATATTACGAAAGCAAAAAAGGTTTTTGGCGAAATGGCGAAAATCTCTTCGCCTCGTTTTTATTACCTTAGGTAAAATTAAAACGAAGAAACGGAACCTACCGAAATTAGAAAAACTCACATTTACTAAGGATGTTTTTTTTGCTTTTCATAAAGTCTTATAGTCAGCAGTGTTCTAAATTAATTACATCTTCATTTAAAAATTTGTTGTATTTGGTTTAATATAATATAATGCTAAGATTTTTTTAATTATGCGATGTTTTTAAAAGAATTTACACAAAATTCGTTTAAAATAAAAATAAAAATATTGTTTCATAACCCTTCTTAAGGTACGTTCGCGGACTTATCAGTTGTTCAGTAATGACTGGAGATTTGGTGCCTTGAAGGTATTAGTAATTAATCACGAATTAGCGTGAAGGTATTTATGTCCAGTGGTAATACACTGTTACACGTGATACTACAAGTTATACATTTCAAAGCATTCACCATAATTAAATAGACAATGCATTTTATGTATATTTTAAAACTATTATAATGCAAGATTATTATATTTAATTAAATTAACATGATAAATAAAGACTTGTAAGGCGATTTTGGAATTATAAACTATTAGGTTGATGCATAATTCGCTTTTTATCGCGAGATTTTTTTTTTAAATTTGACTGGAATCAAGGAGTGGCAAATCCCGGACAAAAATGGCCAAAAACAATAACAATATTAACAACGATGTATACCTGGCCCAACTTGATCGCCTTTATACTGCCATTCAGCTGAAAAGACCGCGCAAAAATAACTAAATCGTTTTCTACCACGACAAGGCTCGCCCTCATGTTGAACGCCGTATGATCGAATCTATTGCTAGCAAGAGAACGGATTTGCTCCCCCGTCTTCCCTACTCTCCCATCAAGGCCACCAGGCTCTCAGAATCATTGGTAGGCTATGACGATTTGGAGTTGATGGAAGGTGTCAAATCGTGGATTACCACAAAAAATCAGTGCTTCTTCGCCCGCGGAATCGACCGTTTTCCAAGCAAATAGGAAGCACTAATTGACGTTGATGGTGACTACACTCCTGAATGATAATTATACATAATATGTTTTGAGATTGTTCTCGTTTTTGGACATGTTACAATGTAATTTAAAAAAAAACGTTGGATAAATATGCATCAACCTAATAATTAATTATTTTAGATGGTTAATTTTATTTTATTAACCACTTTATTAATTAAATACATCTACCGGTTTCTAAAAATTTCATTTTCTTCTTCAAAATATCATTAAATAACCAAAAACATAAAAAATAATAATTATATAAAAAAAAAATTAGTTCATAACTTAAATTATTAGAATAATATTTATGAAAAAACTTCGAATGGGGCTTGTGGTTAAATTTAGTTGGTTGTTCATAATATTTTGGTTAGTTTTACATGCTTTATTTATTTTTAATGATTCCAAATTATTTCATTTTAGACCAACACCGTTTACATGTAAAGTATGATTATTTTCTAACAAATGACTAGGAAATTCCTGAAAACCACTATTATTCAAACATCTCATGATATTTTTTGAAACTGGTAGATGTATTCAATTCATTAAGTGGTTAATAAAACAATGTTAACAATCTAAAATAATGGATTAAAAATATAATAATTAATTGTAATAGCTATCGTAATGTAATACTAGGTTGTGTTGAAAATAATGGTTGTTTGATAGTTAGGAATCTGTTGTGTTTATTTATTGAGTCAGGCATTTAATTTGCATTATTTTAATCCTTCAGAAATGGGATTGAATATATGTAGAAGAACAACAATGGTACCTGTAGTTTTTAGCATAAATTTAAACTTGGATATTGGGTATGCATCCTAAACAGCACGCCGCGTTGACCAAGCAACTAATCAGGGATAGAGAACAATTAATGAGTGAACAGTGCGGCGCTGGTTTAAATTGTTTTTATTTTCTTAAAAAAATATAGATATATGGAATACATGTTACATCAAAAGTCTTACTATTTTCAAATTAAGCTAAACACTTGTTCTATGAAAATAGGATTGACTATGGGATGATGGTTTCCTTGACCCCCGATCACTAGATTACTAGACTAGTAACCTAACCACTAACAACTAGACTAACAAGATACTCAATTAAAACTAAGTTTAGGACCGAAGACGTAAATCTTAAAAATGGCGATGGTTGAGGACGTTCTACTTTAATGAAATAAATTACGTAATAAACAATCTGCACCGATTAACCAAAGAGGACCTATATTGCTTCATGATAATATTCACCTTTTCAGGTATCTCGATAACTATTTACGACAAAAAATTCAATAACAGATGAGCAGCAGAAAATGTTTCTAAAGAGTTTTAGCACACGCAAATAAGCTACTAATTTGTCGGTAAAAATATGATAAAATAATGTGTATTTATTCAAAGTTATAGTTAATGAATGAATTAATTGATTTTTTTAAAATGATGACTGCTTTAGTGAAAGCGTTTCATTGAATTGCCAACCGTAATAATATTATCACTAGTTGAATATTTCATAGAAAACAAGCAAACAAAAAGGAGTATTTTTCTAGAAATATGTTGAATTATCGTCATTCAATTAATGTAAATAAGGGTTGTGACGAGGGGTTGGTGTGCAATGAGGCCGATTTGTATTTTTCTCCATGTTGAACTCAGATCGTGATCTTCATACATATTGCTTGTACTTTGTCCGCATGCAGAGAAAATATATCAAACATTTTGTTGACAGCTGAGGCGTGTACTCCATATATTAAAAAACGCTGTGCATAATAATATTTTTCACAAAAGAATTCTAAATGATGTATAAGTCTTTGTTCACGTGCAAATAATTTAAAATTTGGTATTTTATAACCATCTAGCATAATAATGTGGAAATAGCAAATAAAGCTGTGCATGTATTTCGCATAATTTTTCATAAAATCTTTTCCAAACGTATTTGAACTAAATGTAATACTTGTATTATTAATACACATCTCTGTTTAATCTGACGTATTGCAAAATATTTTTAAAAAATAGCGTAAATCTGTGTTCTCTTATTCAATTAGATTATAAACTTAATATTTTTTTATATTATTATAAATTGAAAAATAATCGGTACGTTAATAGTAACAAAAGTAAAACAATTTAAGAACAGAAAATAACTCTCAAATGTATACTTTTTAAAACACAATGCTTCTAAAAGTATGTTTTTATTCCCAAATAGTTTAATTAATCAATCTCTAGTGGCAATACAGCCCATCGCAATTTAAGTCCACGCCTAGTACACGCCACTGGGTGATAACAAAACAATGCGTAAATAATCATTCATGAACATACAAACCTAAAATTAATATTTGAAAATTATATGTGATTATTTTCGAATGCATTAATAAATCCACTGCAATTCTTTATAATATTTGCAAATTGAACTTAATTGAAGATTATTTAATTTAGTTTAATAATGATATTTTCCGAAACCAGTTAATGTCTAAGATAATTGTAAGTGGTTATAATAAATAAAGTTAAATAATCTGTAAAAAAAAACATTACTATTTTGTAGAACAAAGATTAGAATATTTAAAAAATTAAAATATATTTTTTTGCTTTTAAAAAAATAATTAAAATAAAACGCATATATAATATTAATTATTAAGGAGAACATATTCTTATTGTGAAGTTGTAATTATTCAGAACAGACGGTCTGTGATATTTTTATAATCATATTTATAATCAATTTTATCGAAAAATATATTGGTGTTGCCACCGGGATTCGAACCTGGATCTCTTTCCGATCCGGGAAAGGTGCATTATCCATTATTTAATTACAACTTCACAATAAGAATGTATACTCCTTAATAATATGTAAGTTGTATCAATATGTCCAAAATTTTATAAAAATGAATTGTCAATTCTGGCGTCTACCATTGGTTTACTCAAAGGTATTTGAGATTCCGTAAAAACAAAGTAGATGGCTTTCAAATAATAGAACGGTAGATGTATTAATTTGAAAAATATATCATATGGGTTAGAATACCGGTGGCAACACCAATACATTTTTCGATAAAATTGATTATTCAATTAATACATTTAATTAGCATATATAATAATTTTATTACGATATGTCTGTAGTATACTGGCGATAGAATGGCGTGCAATAGATTCCATCACGAACAGATTGGATCACTAAACAAAACATGACCTTATGATAAAATGTTTTTAGACCACAACCCAGCTGTGTAATATACACCATAGCGGTGAACAGAGGGAATACAATGCTATATATATCTGTCAGTCTTTTTATCGCTCTTTGTGCATAAACCAACTAAACAGGCTTATGTTTATTTTATATATTACAGTCATTCGGCTTTACGATTCTTCGATTATATTTTCTATTATCACCAGATCATTGATTTTCTAGAAAATATTCTTGAACATCGAATTTTAATAAACGTTTCGAATAAATATTTTGCTTTGTTTAAATATCTACAAATTTAATATATGAACAATTCAAAAATAGTTTCATTGATTGACATGGTGGTTATTTTGTGGTGTAATATGATTATTTTAATTTTCAAAACAAAACTTTGTACAACACACATGTTGGCTTATTTTCACTACTAGTTTTGAGAGGTGCAGTCCCTTTCATAATTAGGTGATAACATAATATCCCCGCTGCATAACAAATAAAAACTTCTTGGAATTTTCTAATCACATAATTAAAACAAACCACATATTTCGATACTCAGATTAAAACTTCTCCACTTGGTATCTTATAAAGGATTAATAATGAATACTTTAAAAACCATTGAAATAAAGAAGAATTTAAGTTCAGAGAAAACACTAACTACCATTCCCTAACACTTCGCTATTACTGTCCATATTCCCGTTAACAACAGAAACCTCCCGTCTCATTTCACGCCCCGTTCCATTGCTCGAATAGACTACAATACTGTATTTAGTTTAGTTATCAACTGACGATGAGAGAGACTACACCTCTCAAAAATAGTATTAAAAGTAACCCAAGGTGTGTGTAGTGCAAAGTGTTCTTTTGAAAAGGAAAGTAATTAAAAAATAAGTTATTTATTATTTTAATACAATTTTTTTTTAAATTATTATTTTCAGACTAGTGTTTAAACCTCTTAAGGCAGGCACCAAAAATGTACCTATAAATAATGTTTGGTATGGAAAAGAACACCTGCTGCACGTTTTGTTTGTATTTGTTCCCAAGTTTCCCGCGCGTGACGATTTACTATTCTATCACATTTTCGCTACGCAGTCTGTTTAATGTCGTTACCTTATCGAGCTAGACATTTTTGCTTTCTTTGTCTATCTAAGTGTCGCTTTTTTTAACTGGATCGTCTTTCATATTAATGAAACATCACGAACTAAACGCTACAAATACTTTTTAATATCCAGCATCATATATTAAAGAACAAATGAAACGTTAAGAAAATTAAATAATTATAATTACTAGTAGATAATAAGCAATGTGAAAAAAATACTAAGCATATTTTCTTCGTTGAAAAACAGTTTCTATGAAAACCCTGATCGCGCTTTTCCCAAACAAAACGCATGTAAATAAAATCTCGATGTAATTAAAATTATTCCACCTTTATAAGTAGCACTGTTAGCTGTCAAAACGATCAAAAATGACATCTAAATGATGATGTAAGAATCATGGATAAATTATGATAAACACAAAGATACTATTTTATCAGTATAATGTGCATTTAAGTAAAGACAGAACTGGAACGCAAGATTAGTTTTCTCACTCAACCTAGAACACACAATATAATTTTTGGTTAAATGAATTATTCCCTCTCAGATTATGGCAAACATTAGGTTGCAAACATAACCAAAAATTATATTATCATAACTAACAATTATTCACGGCTTCCATGGTACACTGTATCTTTCATCCATGATGGTATAACGCGAGATGGCCATAGATAAGAGAGATGACAGCATAGATAAGAAAAGAAAATGACAGATGGTCAATATACTTGTCAGTCGTCAACTGGCAATGACACTAGGGTCCGAGTCTAATACAGTCCAGTAAGTCATAGATAAAGGATGGGGAAGCACAATATTATTATGGATAACCTAGGTACCTATATAAAATTGATATCACCTTACATTTAATATTAATTTAAATCGCTATACAGCAGCATAGTAATGGCACAATTGATTCAAATATCTAGCAATAGATTTATTTGTTTACTCTTCTGAAAAATATTATACCTTCAGAACCAAAAGGTAGTAGAATGTATACTTTCAAAAGGATTTGACAATTCTTTTTAATAAAATGCTTGAATTTCTCATTTAATTTTTATTTGAGATGAACTGAGGAACATTAGGGTTATACTTAAAAAAATATGGGCTGGTGGATTCATACAACTGAATAAATATAAAAAAAATGATGTGTTTTTTTAGAGTGGCCCCTATTCCTGAAAAATTAAAAGAAGGCGACCCGGGTGGAAAGAAGGTGATTTATAATACCATGAGTAATCGAGACCGATAAGAGAAGATACGGAAGACCATGATCAACACGGAGAATTTCAGTCAGTTGCAATCTTCCAAGATTTGAACGTAACATACAGAACGATGTGGAGTAGAATAATTAGAGTAGCCATCCCTAAATGAATGTCATAAAAAACAAAGACAGGTTTTAGTGTCTATTGTAACTACTGAACATACCTGGCTACACCATTTTTCTCCAGAAACCAAGAGAGCATCGGTGCAGTAGCAATCCTTCATCTCCAAAATTATAATAAAGCGTGTCGATTGTTTCATCGGAAAAAATTATTTCCTAATAGAACAAGGGGTGGTAAACGCAAAATACTACTCAAATATACTTAAAGGTTAGTGAAACCCAAAGCAGCCATCAGAAATAAGCATAATTTCTCACAGAATAATATACGTTCTCATGTCGTTCGTACGATGGCTTCAATTCAAAAAATAAAGTGGATTGTCTCCCCCATTTGCTCTTAGTCCGGACCTTGCTCCCCAGATTTCATATGTTTGGGCAATGGCCCAAACATATGAAATGAAATGAAATGAAGTTTGTTTTTTTCAGTTTGTTTTTCGAACTGGCAACACCGTTTCCAGCGACAACCAATTTGACAGCTAAAAGCAGATTTGTGCTGTTTGGTATGCCATTTTACCATAAATAGACTTATGCCAGAACAACGCTTGCAGATTGTGAAAAGACGCGAAACTTACCGTGCGCTATACTCATTTTACGGTGGACATAATCGTTTATCTGAGTAAGTAATTCAAATAAACATGGGTCGTTTTCGCATTACGCAAACTCTAATTAATAATACGCATCCGCAAAGATGTCGTTTAGTGCGCACCGAAGATGCTGTTGCTGCAGTGGAGCGTATTGAGTATTGAGGAGGATCCGAATGAGTCGATTCGCCATCGTGCACAGCAATAGATCCACGATTACTAACTTTTTCGTTCTCCAATTGAATAGCATTGATGTGGAAGAGCCGTGGCTTTAACAAGACGGCGCAACAGCTACACAGCGCACGCCATAATCAATTTATTGAAGGACACATTCGATGAGCGCATAATTTCGCGTAATGAACCTGCGAATTGGCTTCCAAGATCGTGTAATTTAACACTATTGGATTATTTTGTGTGAGGATATGTAAAGTGGCTAGACTGCACCGATAAATCAGAGACAATAAATGACTTGGAAGCCAACATTCATCACGTTATTGTCGATATACGGCCCCAGCTGCTACAAAAAGTGGTCGAAAATTGAACTTCCAGATTGTGCTTTATTTGAGCCAACTACTGCACCTATATGCGCAAAATCATATTTAAAAACTAATGGTATAAAATTATCTTTCCAATAAAGCCAATACCAAGGCCATTACCATGATTTTGATGTGTTTTATTTAATTTTGAAATTATATACCTTTAATAAAAACACCTTTATTAAGGTTTTCCAGCAGAAAAATTTCAAGATGAAATTGTAATTGCTCGTAAACCATCAGGATGAGGTAAGTGGAAGAGGTATTGTTCGACGCGCGTGATTTGCGGATATGCCAGTCGCAATTTGCGGATAAGCAATATTTAAAGTGCGATGATTCATTGGTTCGTGCGCGTCGCGCTTTTTGTACTCCCGTTAATATTCGATGAGTAAGTGATGGGTCGAGCACGCAACTTCTCTGGTATTCAGACAAGAAGGGACAATGTTTAACCATGACTATCAACGTCAGCAGCGATGCCAGAACATGTGACTCAAGTTCGAAAATTATGCGCAATCCACGTAAATCTATAAAAAAAGATTGCAGTCTGTACTGGAATTAAAAAAACAACAGTGCACGTTATTTTGAAAAAAAAACTACAGTTTCACCCATACCAATTGCAAATCGTGTAGTTTCTCAACGAAAATGACTATTTTTTACGTGAACGTTTTCGTTACGAGAACGATGCTGGAACATTTTGGAACAGCACAAACGCTTGGAAACATATTGTTTACTGATGAAGCACTTTTTTATAGCGATGGCTATGTTAATAAACAGACTACTACTAGAATACTGGTAGCCCGAACACCCAAATGAATGCTATCAAAAATGTTTTCATTGTCCAAAAACGACAGTGTGGTGTGCAATTTCTGCCCGAGAGATAATTGCCCATTATTTTTTTAACCAGCGAGAGACAGTCACTGCTGATGTATATTGCCGAATGATTAACCAGTTTTTGGTACTGCTACTACAGATATTTCACGGGTTCAATAATAGAACACAATTTCAGCAAGATGCACAGCACACACAACTAGAGTTTCAATGGAGAAGCTGAAGGGAATTTTTCTCAATAAATTAATCAGCAAGTACGGAGACATACCTTGGGCACCTCGGTCACTGGACCTTACACCGTGTGACATTTTTTTGTAAAAATACCTTAAGTCGAGGTTTAGAACAATAATTCTAGAAAAATTCAGGCCCTACAAGAAAACATCCATCGTGAAGTTGCTGCCATTGAACCAACGCTTTGCTCTCGCGTGTTCGAAAATTTAAGAGTCCGATTGCAAGTGTGTCTTGAGAGAAATGGACGTTTATAAAACGTAAAATCCGCATCGTTAAACTCCATTTTGTATAAATAAAGTATGAGAATAATATTGTATTTTATTTAATATTAAACTTGAAAATTTGCGGCTGGACACCCTTTATGCATTCTCGTGACACCGTGAAAACTTTTAATAAATATATTTTTTTAAAGTGTTATTTTTATGATCCATTGATTGATGATATGACCACACTAAAAGATTTTATTGATATGTTGAACAAAAGCGTATCGTGTTTTAATTTAATAACAGTAAAGTTCTAGCGAAGCGCTTCCAGCGTTACATTAAACACAGCCTGAACATACAAAATATGCATTAGAATTTAGTCTACACGTGTCGCAGATGTTTCAAATACGAGGGTCGCACATGAGTTGACTTAATGACCATACTAACATCCTAAGTATGTCCAACTTTCTTACATAACATCCACCAATCATAACATTCGTACATATGGCGGTAGAAACTGTAAAGAGGAAGCCATAAAAAATGCTCTTACCACGATTCTCTGGGGAAGTCTTTGGCCAGAACTATTAATTTAAACCAATAACACATATATTCCTATACCTAGGAGATGCATACACATTAAAATATGAATATTTCCTACACTTTTGGGAATTCAAAGCTGGATACGATTTTTGGAAAATAGATCTGTAACCCATAACCACAAAAATGCATTTAGTTAAGTTTCTTGTTCTTTCTAGGTCCGTTGCGGAGTGGAAAAACATGTGAGCAAAATAAACTTTTTAATATTTTATTAATTCAATTTTATAAAAATTAAGGAATGAATACGAAATGTCCACGATCTATCTGAGATGCGTCCTGTAATTTTTCGGACACATCGCCTGCAAATAGAATGTTAACCAGGAAAATATGGTGAAAGGACAGAGAGGAAAATAATGATTTCCTACCCGATGGACTGACCGGATCAAATATGCTACAGACTATCCTATTGAAACGACTATCCAAACTGTGGACTACAGAAAAAGATGGAGAAGAATCGTCAAGGATCCTTCAACAGATTAACTCAGTGGTTACGACCTTCAGTAATAAAGAAACCAATTGGAGAAGACGGAGGAAATTTTCAAGGGGAACATTTTTGGGGGGATAAAGGGGGCATTCGGGGATCCATGTACACCTTCGGCAAACATTGTAGATGAGCTACAATAACGCGCCAACCCGAACAGTATTCTGTATGGGTTATTGTACTGAATTACTTGTATTTAGACCAGAGCTCGCAGGTACACATGCTGATGAAGAACGATTTAAACAGGACCCTATTCACCTTTTTACTGTATCGGTAGATAAATTATTAAATATTCCCTAAATGCAAGAATAACTACAAAATACTAATAGCAGCTAACGATTTGTTTTACGCTTTTGATATCATTTTGCACGGATGCTGATGACCTGCATCAATATGCTTTGGATCTTTCTAGCTACTCTCGTGACTGCATCAGTAAAGACTTCATTAGCGTTTAAATTTTCATTATCATTATTACTAGAGAGTAAGGGTACCCATCTATACCTGCAATGGTCAGATAATAAATAACAGTTGTTGGGCGAAATTGGAAAGAAATCGCAAGAGCAGTAGTAAGCAAAGAAAAAAATAGAGGCGTAGGTACATATATTAAACACTGGATGAAAATTATTATCTTAATAATCTATAATTAACTTATTAATTATAGTTAAATTATTTAGATAAATTATACAAATTTAAAATCATAATTGAAAAAATGATTAAATAAGTTAACAAAAATTATATATTATGTTTAAAATATACATACATAATGTACAATATGTATAACCATCAAACGTAACCAAAACACCATCATTTTCACTAACATAGTCTTAACGTTTTTTTGCACTATATCTACTTTTATTATGAAAAAACAATATTTTTTAACACCATAAATAATATATAATTATGGAACGGATGAATGAGAAGAGAATGGAATAAAAGATATATGACGCAAGTGTTGATGGCATCAGAAATAGAGGACTTTGGCACGATCGGGTAAACCTGATAATGGAGGATGGTTATGTTAGAAACGTCAACAATCGGCGAGCTTGCATGAATGTAGATGAGGCGAGAATTGTGTGTCAGGACAAAGGAGTGTGACGCTCTATCCTCTCTGCTTACTCCCGCGGGGAAAGGGCGTGATAATTTATATTTTAAAAAGGATACGCTATTATTATATATTTTACATAAAATAATTCTCAACGTTTTCAACAAACTTATTATTTTAATTAAAAAATCTATTGTACACAATGTATTTTCATTAGAATGTATACACTTTTGCTATCGATTGGATACCAAATGCACAGTAATACTTTTTTCCGTGAATATTGGTTTTCACAGTCGAAGCTTCATCCACGATTTTTGCCTTTTTGAATAGTCGTACAATACCCACTTTTCATTATCAGTCACTATTTTGTACAATTATTTTACCTTTTGTATCTGATAGCAGAACAAGAGCATGTCGTAGCGTCTCTCTTTATCGCTTGGAGGGGAGGACTCCAAAGGCCCGCTTTCTGATTTATTACCAGCTTTTGTATGTTTGATGGGTAACTCCAAGTACTTGAGCAAGCTATGACTGCGTCTGCCACGTGTGCGGCAAAAAAGTTCAATTGATATAAGTGCCTATATATGATTTTATTTACGGGCTGAGAATTAATTTGTACCCCTAATACAATGTCTTATTCTTCTTCTCGTACCTTATCCGTTCCACGGACATTGGTTTTCATGTTGGCTATCATCACTTTGTTCAGTACGATTCTCCCTTGCATTATGAGGTATAAGGTCTCGTTCTTCTCTGGATGTCTCATAACATGTCTGAGATATTGTAGTTTTCGGATTTTTATTATTTTAAATGTTTCTTTTTCTTTATTCACCCGAACCATAATAACTATCCATCAAACTTATTTTAAGCATTCACATCATAAACGATTCAAGTCACCTTATTATTTATTCGATAAGTGTCCATGATTACATTCCATAAAATAATACCGAAAACACACAGCATCTGATCATTCGCATTCGTAATCTAAGGTTGAGATCATGACTGCAGAAAATCTTTTTCATGAGGTTAAAGGTTGCACGAGCTTGTTTAACGCGGCATTTTATTTCAACTAATATTTCATTTATATAACAAACCGTACAAAGTACAACGTTAAAAATAAATCAGTTTTGTTATTACCGTTGTGTATAATATATGTAGACATTTTATAAACTTAATCATAAAATTATCATTTTTTAAATATATTATTAATAAATAAATTAGTAATGTAAGAAAATAAGTAATATTTATGAATACTCGTATAACATATGTCTATTGGTTTAGTTATTAATGTGCATCGCTTGCTTATATTACCGTGCAAATAGTAATTCGCGGGCTACCTACCATTATTAAAAAATATATTTTAAGCCCACACTAATTCAGTTCAGCTGCGATTAAATAATATTTCATGTTTCAATATCTAGCAGTAGGTATATTGCTATCCGGCGTTCGCATGTCTGGAAGTAATTGATGTGTCATAATAATATTCGCCGAGTACATTTATAAAAGCGCATCGCTTCGAACCTTCGAGTAAACACTAAAACAACCAAGATGCTTTTATATATGCACACTTTTACAACGTTGGCTCAAATTTAAATTATCACTAAAGTCAAACTTTCATGAAGGGGGCCACATAAAAATTAGCATGTGGCTGTTTCCGTTCGTGTATTAAATGACGTGTAAACAAATCTGTGTGAGGCGATTCTAATGACTGAAACGCGTGATGCTTATCGAGTCGGTTATTGATCGGCGGTCAATGATTACTGAAATTTTTTTCGAAACAAGGGCTGTGCTAGTATTTTTTTATTATTTTTAATTTTTTTTTATAATATGAGTTAATTGAGTATTGTATATTACTAAATTACATATTTGAGACTAGATCATGACAAATTATAAACCATTTGTGTACATTCAATTCTTAATTCTTAACATAGTGCATATATGAACACTCCTATATATGCTCTAATATAAACAAGATTAAAGTCTTTTATTTTCAGTTTTGCTTTAAATTTATTCAATTTCTCCTGCTTTCTTGTTTTCTGGCATTTCATTAAAAATCTTCATCGCACTATACATCATATATTTCTGAGATTTGGCCTTCTTCCTGAATAGCAGTCTTAGTCCATCCCTTCCTCTTGTACGGTGCTCGTGCTCATATTGATTTGCATCAATTTTTCGTATAAATTCCGCCGATATTTTCTTATTGAGGATTTTATAAATAAATACTGAATTCAAACTGTAAATCCGGATCATTTTATTGCGCCAACTTCGAATGGAATACGATAATTCTGGTCATAAATCGGTGTCATTGTAGGGGAAGGAAGTAAGGAAACGTGGTACTGAATGAGGTCGGTGAGGGAATAAAGGTTCTTGTCGAAAGCCTAGTGATCTCAGGAACCGGAATTCAAAAGGACTGCATGCCTTACCTTGTATATGACGCCTCCGTAATCCCTGCAGTCACCGTCGAGATCACATAAAATGGCACGCGGATGAGCCGATCTCCGCTTCCAATTAAATACGGCGATGTCACAAGTTCACCCACGGCATACAAACAACAAACAATACGTAATCAAAAAATAATATCACAAAATACAGTGCTGGTGCACTGGAGCTGAAAGGTCCGCACCGCGAATGTTATCGCGATGTCGAGATCGAATAAATATTGGTCAAATTAACGTTTGCTGGCATCAAGGTCACATTTTACACTGACAAGACGAGCATTAGGAAATGTATGGATGGGAATTTGGATGCGGAATTGGGTCAATAACAACGGTTGTGGTTGATTCGAAAAGACGCGCCAAATTCAAATTCATTGTATTAAAATATATTTTCTGCTTAAAGGTCATTATATTCAGTTTTTTCACTGATCCGAGTACATCTATTTTTTCTGAGTTATTATTCTCCAAGTTTTATTTTGCAACACTGACAATTGTTGCATTTCTTCTTCATTAGCCAAAAACAAAATGCTGCTGCAGTAGTTGATGTGAGAAATAATAACAAAATTGTATATTATTTTACTAGACTCGTTACTAATGAATCTTCTGATTCTTTTCAGTGGTGAGATTTTTTAACATCTTTTAGTCACGTTTTTTTTATTTTGCGATAGATTTAATTTTCAATCTATTATGACTCCAAAATATTTTATTTCAGTCACTTCCTTCAGACTTTCATCGTCTATGATAATTGCTGGTGTAATTAATATTCTTTTATTTCCAATGTTCATGAATTTAGTTTAGTTTACATTTTGTTTTAGTTTATTTTTCTTCAGCCATATTGCTATATTATTTAAGTCATAGTTTTTAATTCATTCCGTATAATTGCATAATTATCTCCCGCGATATATATGAGTATATCGTCTGAAAATAATCTTATTTTGCATTGTTTCAGCATTTTTAGATGTTGTTTGTATGCTAGTTATTTTACGCCGATGATGGCGAATATTGAACAACAACTAGAGTCTAGTTAGTAGAATGTACGATGTATAGAAGGAAAGCGATCTTATGATGAACAAGTCGAAAGTGATAGTATTCGAGAAGGAGAAAAGCAAGACACCTTACTAAATACATGTAGGTAATGAATATTTGGGACAAGTAGATGAGTTTGTGTATTTGTGAAGTATATTTGATAGAAACGAAAAGGCTGAGAATGATATCGAAAAGAGGGTGACTGCAGGAAATAATGTGAACGGCGCTTTGAATGGAATTATACATAACGCAAATTTGTCAACCGAGGCAAGACTAGCGGTGCACTATGAAGTCCTGGTACTGACACTGATGTATGGAAGTGAAGTCTGGAGCTGGCAGAAAAGGAACGAAAGTAGACTAAAGGCAGTGGAAATAAGATTACTTAGACGTATGTGTGCCAGATTAATTTCTGACAATTAAGAATGAAGAAATAAGGAAGTAATGTAGAGCTGATGTTAGTATAGTGATCAAGATTAAGAAACGATCACTTATTTGGTTTGGTCATATGGAACGGATGAATGAGCAGAAAATGATAAGAAAGACATATGACGCAAGTGTTGATGGCAACTAAAAATAGAGGACGTCCGCGGAAGACTTGGCACGACCAGGTAAACCTGATATTGGATGATAGTTTTGTTGGAAACCTCAACAATCGGCGAGCTTGTATGAGAAGGCGTATGAAGGTGGATGAGGCGAGAATTCTATTACAGGACAGGGGAGTGTGGCGCTCTATCCTCTCTGCGTACCCTCGCGGATAAACGGCGTAATGGTAAGTATGTAAGTTTATATAGATAATGAAAATGATATATATTACGTATCGACTCTATGTACTTCTCTAGACTCTATTATATTTATAGCAGTGGCGTAGCAATGTGAGTTATTATGCATGTGCATTATCTATAAGGATGTTTCGTATCCCGTAGGTCTCAATCTTGCAACAAATCCAACCACAGCAGGGCCTACCCATAGCGGTGACCCAAAGTTTTTTCCAATTCTTCGGCCACAAAGTGACAACGTAGAAAAAAATACTATCCCGTGCACAACGTTGAGTCGAATAAAACCTGCAAGAGTGTCACAGCGGTGGATGGATGGCTGCAGAGATCTTGGAGACAGTCGTGAGAGTGACTCAGGACCGAGATTTATGGACGTGCATTACGAGCCGAGTCTCACCTGATTGGCGACACTATATGTCAATACTGACATGAAGGAAAAAATAAGATGATGCATTTATATGATAGTCTACATAAGGACATTATTCTGGATACAACTTAAATACGAAGTAGACATAAGTAGCAGTTGTATCTGTCTGGAGAGACCCTGAAATCTGCACTCCAAATTAATGATCAGTTTCCTTTTAAATTTCCCGACGCGTGACACACAAAAAGATTCATTGAAAACCTCACACTCTGGATAGATGCTTTCTACAATGGTTCATTCTAAGAATGTTACACCTGGTGTAAGAGATCCTGCAGTCAGCTGTGAGAGCAACTCAGGACCGAGACTTATGGAGTCGAATTACGAGCTATGTCTTATCTGATAGTCATGTGCTTATACTAACACGCATGAAAAAATAAGAAAATTTGATGTAATAATAATATAAAAATATACCGAAGACAAGTCGTAAGTCCTGTAATTACCCCATACTTTCATATAGTTTCCAAAATAGCTTTGTCTGTATGAGATATCTGATATTTGTTTAAAAAAATAAGATTATTCCAAAAATTGTTTTATTTTAAGAAAGTATTTAATGTGTTGGACGTGTGAAACATCAGTGGAATAAAATGTGGAAAATATTTAATGCCAGTGTTAAAAGCAATTGAAATAGAGAACTATTGTGAAATACATGTACAGGGTGAATATTATGTTTCAGGCCGATTTTGTTTAATCGCCATTTTGGTTTGGCAAATATTTGTCAGTTGGCATTAGGCAGTCATAGAGAAGAGTTGATTACAATTTATTATGGAGCATTTAATGCCAACATGTTAAAAGTTTTAATCTAAATAATCGTTCGACTTCGAAAAATCATCACGTGTGACGAAGCTCATTTCGACATGACGAGTTTTGTTGGGGCACTGAAAATCCTCAATCGATACACAATTGATCGCTATTGTTACATGTTGGAAATCTTTATGGTGGCTACGGTTAAAATTTTGCGAGAAATTTTTTCCGGCCGAATAATGTCAAAAAGTCTCAATACAATATTTGAAATGAAAATGTTGAAATAACACGCAAAGTGTACGAGAATGTAATCAAAAATATGGTTAAAAGAGAACGCATTTGTGCCTCTGCCAGAGGCGACCACTTGGCCAATAATATATTTCACATATAATTGTAAGAAACCAAATAATTTATAAATAAAAAACAAATTGATTAATTATCTAGTTATTAAAAAAAAACATGTGCTTGGTACATAATATTCATCCTGGTAAATACTGGTAATATTGAACCTCATAAATCAGCTATACGATGACGAACTTTTTAGAAGCCTTCATAAAAAATTCGAAAAAAAGAGCGAAGTTACTATAATATTAAAAATCCTGTCTTTCATTGTCATCAAATTAATTTTTTAGATAAAGCTTACTTGCTTAAATGACGTAAAATAATATCTCACTCTCTCATTTAAATGTGTATAATTCCGATGGAAGAAATGAAAGAGAAGTGTCAATTTTTCACGAAAAATAGATTTTCGTGTCCATCAATAAAGTCGCTAATTTTGCTCATTTTCAGGTATGAAATACTTAAGTTGAAAATAATATAGGTACTGAAACGCAAAACAAATTTATTTTAAATCTGCTTCTACCACAGTATTTGGTGGTCTGTGGCTTTTCCGTAAATTTACTATCAGTGTAATAGTTGTCACATAATTTTATAAATTTAGAATACAACATATCACATATATTAATATTATATCTGAAACATATAATTTATGTTGTGACTTAAAGAGATCTTAAAAAAAAAAATATTTAAGAAAAACACAGAATTTTTATTGCTATAATGAAAATATAAAATTAAATTTTATACCTTTAATATATTTATAAAACCAATGAATATAAAATAGGTTTATGGAGGCCTGCTTACGCCTCACAAACCTGGCTACCTAAAATTAATACTCTACAGCTATACAATGCCGAAACGCACCGGCCAATAGCAGATTTCAATAGATCGTGACGGATGAGTCAATAAACTATCGAAAACCACCACTTCTCCGCAGACCGTTCTTTCGACAACACCTCAAACGAGCCACCCCAGTCTTCAACTTTATTCGCGTAATTAACATTACAGTCGTAGTACGTGCAATTGTAAATCATCTCGCAATAAACGCCAACTTTTGTAAGTTCTGTTTTATTTAAATACTTTGCTCTAGACATAGCATAAATACTCAAACGCTCATTCATATACATTGAGGCATGCACCCACACGCGTGAGATATTGAAGAGAGTTAAGGACTTCAGTCTCACCATGCACAAAACCTTCTGAACAGAATCGTATAACCTATAAACGTCGGTCAATCCTTCCGAGCGGCTCAATAATTTGGATCATAAATATAGATCACAATTTGTTATATTGCCTTCATAACCCCTATAGGTTCTTATTACTTTATTTAGCGAGATAATCCTTTTAAGGAACAATTTACAGCAGATCTTGTTCGTTTTATATTGCAATATAACACGGATCAATACATATTTGTTTTATGTTGTTATATAGACAGATGGACAAGTTTAATCGTGCAGCAAAAAAGATTGAATGCAATTTTTAAAAGTGGAACAAATCTAAATTCGCTTCATTGGCAATTTGGAAACTGCGCACGTATTTTCTCTGTACAAGGAGAGATTGCCTTGTGAATCTGCATATAGATCCAAGTCTAAAGTGTACCGTAGCATTGCTCGTACAATTTGTTAATAAACTAATAATGAAACGTTAGTTAATTTAACGCTTAATGTAAGCTAATACTCCGTATTAAAAAATAAGTATTTGAAATTGAGTGTTTTAAACCCGTCCTAAGATATTGTTTATGCGTTGCTTTTTTTAAGTAGATCTTCTTCCATATTAAATAAATACCATAACATCACAAAACAAGCACCATAAACACTTTTTAATAACTAACGTATTGAAATGTCAAGAAAAACAATTTGACCTCGAAAAATATTCTCTATTTGAAAAATGAAAATGATAAATAATTACATACCTACAACGGTACAGCAGCATTACGGTGTTCCAATTTTCAAATTTCTTACAATACTATTTTTTGTTAAAAGAAAATTGACACTTCACTCCAATAAAATGTGTCAATTTCCCTACGTGTGACACAAGCAGAGACCTTAGGATTTTATTCCTCACTGAAAAGTAGGTTAAGACATTAGTTAACCCTCTCCCCGACCTCTAGCCTTCACGCGTATATAAATCTCACAGAGATGCGAAATGACGCCGAAGTATTGTTTATACACAACCAAACCTAGATCTACCACGACGTCATTATGCATTTTATAGCAACATGTTCTAATAAAATAATAATACAAGCTATATTTTTTAGGCGAAGTTATAAAAAATTCCTATAAAACATTGTTTTTTTTTTAAATATCGATTGCCCTTGCATTACTTCCTGATCCTCCGGATCAAGGTGCAGAACAGCGAACAGCGTCGGCTTGAACTCCAAAAAAATGGTGTAAAAATAAAGGATTATTTTAGTGTATTATAATTTAAATTTTTATTTGTATTCAAATAAAGTTTATTAAACTTAAGACTTGTCAATCACCTCCTCACTCTTACCAACGCCTACACTGTGTAATGTATGTCGTTTGAATTTGATGGAATAGTTCAGTTGTATGCCAGTCCTGACGAAGATACGTTAGTATCGAAACCGGTTGACGTAAAAATAACACAGTACACTGAGTTAAATATAAATACAATTTTAAATTATGTCTAACCATAAATTTAATTCTAAAAATATCAAAAATAGTATTACAATTTATTTTAATTACTTTTAAGAATTGACTTTAGAATAAGGCGGCACTGTGTTTTTTTCTTTTTTAAATTGCAAAAAAATGTTTAGAGGGTTTTTAATTAGACTTTTTTACCCTTTCGATTTATGTTTCAATGTACAAATGTAGTTAGTAAAAGTGTCAAAGTGAATAGCGCAGATGCACTTATAGTAGCACAATAGGCAGTCTAGCCGCATGTAATGTACCTGCTCAGAGGATCACAGATTATAAGAACTTGGATAATAAAAATATTTTTTCAATTAATTAATTCTTTAGTATCCAATGTCAATTAGTGCTAATCTTTAAATGGGTACTTAACAGACTTGCGATGCCATCCAATACTTAACTCTCTTGGTTCTTAATAGCACTAAAAATTTATTAATTACCTCGTTTGTAGATCATAGTGTATGTAGGCACTATTTATTTATTTTTTAGCAGAAAAATAATACATTTAGAATAAAGATAATTTCTTTATTAGATAAGTCTGTTCCAAAGCAATTCCTGTATAGTTTTTTTAAAGTTGTGTTAAAATAAAATCATAAGCTATACAAAAAATATTTTATTTATAATATAGTTGGAGACAAAAATGTGTAGGTAGAAAATGACAAAATAGTTTCATTTTGTTTTCTACCCATATCAAGTAACCACATTGTTAATTTTGGTTTAAATTCATTAATCACTTTTGACCCTTTGAGATCTAGTGGTTATTTATGTTACTTGTGTCTATCCGCATCTGTTCTATAAAGCGTGAATTTTATTGTATTTATAAATGCTTGTGATATGAAAATATAACTAACATGATGGCCTCATGAAACGAGGCTCGAACCCCCGACCACTACGCGAGTATCGTAACCACTAAACCATAAGTATGTATGTATGTTCTTCATAATTAACAGCCATTTTCTATTCACTGATGGATAAGGGCATCTTTAAGTGTCTCCCAATCTTTTTTGTCCGTTATATTTACGTTATAGTCAAGGCTCGTGTCAACGGAAGGAGACACGATGAGATTATTTGGAAGATTTAATTGAGATACATTTCAATACCATGAACGTGTGTTGATATTTTGATTTAGACATAAACGTAGATTGAGATTGACAAAATCACCTAAAATAGACATAGATTCGTATAACTACCAATTATAACAAGTTAGCGTAAGTCATTAAATATTAACATTAATATAAGGCGTAAAGTATAAACATTTATTTTTAAAAGCACATTCTTTTTGTGAAGTTGTAATTATTTAAAGCATAGGTCTGTGATATTTTAAATGATAATTAAATATATTAATTAGAAAGACTTATCACAGACTTATATTCTGAATAATTTATATATTTTTATTTGTTATCTTTGTTTTATTAACCACTTAATTGAGTTTAAATACATCTACCGGTTTCGAAAAATACAATTTTCTTCTTCAGGATGTCATAACTAACTAAAAACATATATGATTGTATATATATATTTTTAAAAATAGATTATTTTAAAGGAACAATTATATATGTTTTTAGTTAGTTATAACAACCTGAAGAAAAAAATTGCATTTTTCGAAACCGGTAGATGTATTTAAACTCAATTAAGTGATTAATAAAACAAAGATAACACATAAAAATATGAATTTTACCCACAAAGTTAATATTGCTAATTTTAAAAGTATGAATAATTACTTCTTTATAATAAAAATGTGTTCTCCTTAATAATATATAAGTTGTATCAATGTATCCGAAATTTAATAAAAATGAATTGTTAATTCTGGCGTCTGCTATCGGTTTACTCAAAGGTATTTGAGATTTCGTAAAAACAAAGTATGGCTTTCAAATAATGGAATGATAGTTGTATTAATTTGAAAAAATATAACATATGGGTTGGAAAATTTATCGTCTAAAGTACTGTCCCTGTAGCATTATTGGATAATGCACCTTCCTCGGTTTGGAAAGAGATCCAGGTTCGAATTCCGATAGCGCAACAATAATATTTTTCGATAAAATTGTTTTTATATATGTATATTTTTAATTAATATATTTAATTAGTATTTATTAACATTTTTTCAGTTTTAACTGCTGCTAGGGAGATTCAAAATTACTCAACTGATGAACAAGAATGACAATTTAAATTTGACGTACGTAACTAGCGTGCAGTAAGGCATGAGAGAGTGTATCTCTGAGACATGGTTTGTACACGGGAATTACGAAAACTGAAAGTTCTTTGAAAATCTCAGAAATTGTCTCAAGTCGAAAATGTCTCATAAATCTCAGTGGTGGTTGCTGGTGATGATACAACAAGGCAGACAACTGAATAAAGTAGATGGGAAAAATCGAATTGCTAGAATGTACGCACGTGCGTTTTCGAGGTGAACGTAAAATCGTAAAAGGCAGACAACTGAATACCATCACAATAGGCTGTCTAAACTCATACCTTATCCATGAGAATTATGATTATACCCTGGCTTTATGCGAATGACAATGAATGATTCTTCTCTCATGCGCGGATATTTATCGAAGAAAATATATATAAGGGATTGAGTGATAAACCTTTCCTTTATTGTTCCCAAACATATTTTCTTTTTCATCGTATATATATACAAAATCTTAAATGCAACTTTATACTTTATTTTATTGTATTTTTATTTTTAAAAGACAGATGGCATTAAAATATAATGTAATAGGATTTTAATGTAATTAAGAAAATATATGTTACCCCTGTCAGAAACCCTTTTTTGTGGTTGAAAAATTAAAAACACTGTTTATTAAAGATATATGAATTTACAATTGAGAACAATGAACAAGATATAAATTTTAAAATGCATGTATTCCAAGGTCAACCATATCCAATCACGTGACGTGTGACAGTTTTCAGTATTCGAAAGCATATACCATGTACCGTGAAAAAATATTCAGGATAGCGCTAATGGATGTGAATATTTAGAGAATAGTTTTTAGCGATTAGAGAAAAATTCTTGATTAATATTGTAAATCTTGTCTATTTGTGTAATTATTCTGTCAGTAGACAATTAGTATGGTAGACGAGGGAAATTAATTAATTTGATCTCAAGTAAATGAATAATAACTATAATCGACATAATTTTGGTATTCATTAAATTGCAATTTCCTAAGACAAAGAATTTACACAGAAATGTTTTTGCTACACTCACGCACTTTTCTAGTTTAGTAGTAATCATAAATCAATTTTCCACAATTATAAGATTTGCGAAGAATACATTTTCCCTGAAATAATACGTCATAGATTATACGTATGTTTGAAAAGCTTTTCCTTGAATTACGCCGAAATAACAGATATCAATATTCGATATCAACATGTTTTAATTATATTATGACATTAATATCGCAAAAGTCGCAATATGACTGATAACCACACCTACAGTATCTTGTTACAGAGCTTCTTCGTCTTCTTCAGTATGCTCTTGGAAAAGCAGTGGTGAGACAGTGGACAGTCGAAATTATCTGGCGTCATCTGCTTTGATTTACAGTATTCCTGACGGCTTTTTTGTGAGTGAGGTATTGATTATAAACTTCACTAAATTCTTAAGGAGAACACATTCTTATCGTGAAGTTGTAATTATTCAGAACAGACGGTCTGTGATATAATAAAAATAAATTGATAATTCTGGCGTTTGCAGTCGGTTTACTCAAAGGTATTTGAGATTCCGTATAAAAGATGTAGATGGCTTTCAAATAATGGAACGACAGATGTATTAATTTGAAAAAAGTGTAACATATAGGTTGGAAAATTTGTCATGAAAAATACTTACGTTATAACATAATTTGTAGTGTACTTCCCAGGATTGGAAATAGAGATCCAGGTTCGAATCCCGGTAGCGCAAAAACAATATTTTTCGACAAAATTGATTTTATATGTATATATTTATAATTAATACATTAAATTAGTATTTAAAATAATTAATGTCCATATCTCAGACCCATATAGGAAGAATAAAAAAACTAGTGTTCTAACATTCTTCATCTAAGTGCACTTGAAGATATTTCTGTCTTACGTAATTTATTTCAACTAGTCCATCACTGATCGGTTCATGGCATCAGTTTTACATACCACTGTGTTTGAAATTAGAGAAACGAGATAGATTAGAGCATAAATATCAGATTTCTAGAATACCGATGTATCGGAATACCTGACGATTTCATGCATTAAGTACTTGGATACTGGACTTACGTATTTTGTCATGTTGCAAACACTTCGTAACTTTTTTAAACCTTATAATTTACTTTACTTTACTGTTTGTTTTCAAATCTCTTAAATCACAGAATTTTAGTATTTGAAAAATTGATATCGATAAAATACCGGTATTAAAAAAAAGCCGGTATCACGACACTTAGCAGCAATAGAGCAAAGTTAGATATACGTACAAAGAGAGCGTTATTGATGTTAAAGGTTTGGACAACCACTTAAATCTGGGTTCATAAATTACAACAAAATCCTTAGAAGCGTAATATCGAAAGCCTGGTATCTGATCAGTGTGAACAAAAAGGTGTGCGAATGTCGAGGATATGTAAGGGCATGGGTATATAGATGAAAATGTTGTCAAGAAATTTAGATAAACGATAGTACAGAGGTGAGCGCAGAACAAGCTCCGAGATGCCAGAGTAATTTTTCATCTGCGTACACGCACTTTAATGCCCGTGGTATGTGACATGGTGAGATAAGTTGCAGAGATTTATTTGAGGTATGTCTCTGTACCATGTGTACGTATTCAAATTTTGGTCTAGAGATAAACGGTTTGCGATTGGTATTGAGGACCAAACCATGTATACAGTGTACGATTTAATTGAGACCGAGACTCGACACGTATGCGTATAGATACTTATAATTAATTATTCTGTAAAATTAAGACAAATAAAAGTATTAAATTACATACATTTATTATGATTTTAATTCAAACAGGGGATATTAAAATTCATCTAACGGGACAACAGCCGTGAATGGACTATATTTGATGTTTGACGCACACAAATGTAAAGTGAGACGAAAATTAGTGGTAGTCAACGAATTTTTCAGTAATCTCTACAGTTAGAAAATTATTGAATTAGAACAAGGTACGGGGAGTGAGATGGGTGTGGTAAAGTCGACAACGAAAGTCTCAAAAATGAATTGGGTTAACCCATTAACCGCCGGTATCAGCTATCGTGGTTCAATATTGGTGATATTTGGATGTGTGTTTTAAAACTACATCATTAAGAAAATCGTATTGAAATATCTTTTGTGTTGGAAAATATGAGGTGTTGCGTTTTCGCAACGTCATCGAAATAAGGGGTAAATAATAAACGAATGAAACAAAACAAGTATAGATTTTAATGTATTTATTCTTCATGGTTTTAGTACACTAGGTTTTAGTAACTAGGCTTCTATACTAAGTTACAAAACACATTATTGACTTATGGAGATTTATAAATATAAATCTTATATGTAACTAGTCAATAACATTATAAATAATGCATTACATTCTGTTTTCCTTTGTGAAAGATTTCATTGCATTTATCGTGCAATGTGATAATGTGGAAAGTTCACATATAAAATATGTGTGTGAATGATACACTCTGCGTCTTTTTCTATTTTAAATTCTTTAAAACAAAATAATGCCCGGACTCAGACTTGATGATTTTACTTATATAATCGATCATATTGGTAGTCAATACAGGTGTTCGCTATTGATGACTGCATGAAAGTTTCAACGTGACTTTTATATTTCAGTAATATATTTTCTACAGGATGAACGCTTTGGAATAACTTTAATTAATTACAGAGTCACATTACACAAGCTGGAGAATATGGCTCACGATAATTTTTTTCTACAAACTCTCATTCTGTAATTCTAAATAAAGTTTTCAGCCAAGTCAACCCTTAAAAAGATTAAAATAGGCGAGAATATTGGATTATGTGACATATATGTAACTTTTATACAATTTTGATATGTTTGTAATTAGCTCATTTTATTACAATTTGATACCACTAACTACAGGCTTGTTATTCCATCAAACAACTACAATTTCACTTTTATTTTCAAATCTATAATCGAATTCGATAAGTCTGTCTATTCATATACGATCTTACAAATAGATTCGCAATCTAGAGATCAGAACATTTCTTCACGAGGTATCCTCTGATATTCGACAAATTAATAATTTTATAAATGTTCTTATATTTCAATGATATGGGTGCTTTGTTTTTTGATTATATAAACAATTCATTGTTCTTCAAAGACCTCTGCGCTGAAGTCAGCAGCCTCTTGTGGAATAAAAAAAAAATATTAGTTTATCCTATTAAGCTACAAATCATTATATTAATGTTTATTGGCGGCATTCATGCATCAAATAATGCAATAGATTTTTATCCCCGTGTTTTGCTGACGTTGCGTTAGCGCAACGGCCAACTAATTCTAATAAATTTGTACTTTCTGATTTTTAAATTTTATTAAAGACTACTTGTTATTTAATATCACATAGTTTTATATAAGAAAAAATGCAAAAATATTTTATAAATTTTCAATATGTTAAGAATATAATGTATTTTAATTTAAAACAGCTTACCTGAGTGTCGCATTTCTGCCGTTTTTGAAGGCACCTGAATTGTATCTAAAAGTAATATATTTATACCTGTACAAGTTGATGAGTAGATTAAGCTTTTAGTAATATGCATTTAAACCAATATCGGAGATTCCGTACTGAATTCTTAGAATATGACCCAGCCTACTGACCGTAGCGTTTTCGCAACGTCAGCATACAATGGATTAATATTTTGGCTATCACGCGATTACGAAAATACACTTTTAAATCGTTTATTTTAATACTTTTATATAAAAAAAATTACCTAACAAATATTGGTTCGGAACTAACGAATACTCGTAAGAAAAATAAGTAGATCCTAACTGGTTTTTCAGAAAAAAAATAAACCCCCTACTTATCTACGAGTATGAATCAACCTATTATACAGTTTTAAATAAATATTGATTTAAAAAAAAGTTAATATTAAAAATATTGAAGTTCAATATCTCAGTATGATGTACGTTAGATGATACAGTGTTGTTCCAAAGAAACAAAATGCTAAACGATCAAAGCGTTTATTCTAAGCGATCGGTATTAACAAAATTAACGAGTGCAAATTGAACATAGTAAGTATTAATACAGTAATAATACGAATTAAAATAGATAATATAGTTAGGTTATTGAGAATATGCATAGACTGTAGAGACATTAGGTTGTTCCAAAAATAATGGCCGATTTTAATATTATATAATTTTGAATTTTGTTCTTTTCTTGCAAATATTTGTTCATATCACTGACCAGCAAATTAATAGAAATGAAATAAAGTGTACATATGGAAGAGGGGTTTGAAACATTAGTTGCGGAACGAGGAGCATTCTACATACATTATTTGTGGAAACATAGTTTCGATAGTTTATGTCACGTTTATGCAAAAGTCTTTGAAAACTAAATCTTTGTGTAAACAAGACGTATTTTTTACATTAATGCATATTATTTTGTCAGCGTTTAAATTTTCGTTTAAATCGAGTCATATACTTATAAAAAGTCTCGTAGCGATGATTGCGTAAGTGGTACCAAAGTAATCACGTGGGTGACACCAAATTGAACATATTGAAACAAGGAATTCGCGTTAGTTCTTGTCTATATATTTGGTTGTCTGTGTTAATAACTAATGTATTGAAACGTTTAGAACAATGTACAGTATATTACGCATTCCAATTTAAAGATTTCTGACAATACACTTCTTTATTACTATTTTGAAAAATTTACTTCTAGACCAAAAAGGTCACATATTCACAATTCAAAGTTTAATTCGTTTCAATGAGATGTATCAATTTGTATATGCGTAACACATAAGTACGAGGGCGAATTAAAAATTATCTTCAACACACCTTCAAAGTTGTCGTACTGCAATCTGCGCATGTGTGCTTAGAGATAGTACGACTGTGGTCAAGTTTGCAGAAATTTGATCGCGATTACATCACTTTCCTTCCGGTTATTATAGTGTATACATCTCCGCTCCGAGCAACGAACTGTGATCCGATTTCTCTGGTCGGAGGGTGTGCAAGGGGCTAAAATTCATCGTAGACTTTTATCACAATACGGGGACAGTGCTTTGTAGAGAAGTTTAAAAATGGCCGGACGAGTGTGACGCACGAAGACGTTTGTCAACCTCCACCACGGACGACAAGATTCAACAAGCTCGAGAGATGGTTCTAGCGGATAGGCGACTTACAATCGGTGAGGTAGCGCCTTTTTTGAACATCGGTCATGGTTCTGCCCATCAAATTGCCCACGACGAGCTTGGCTTTCGTAAGTTTCTGTGTAAATAAATTCTAGAATGAAATATGTAGATCATTTTTAACTTGCCCTTGTATATTGGAATTTTTTGAGTCAATTTGAATTACTTTAACCTTTTAGAAATATGATTGAAAAATTAAGAATTTTGCGTAATTTTTTATCTATATCTAGAATTTAATCTAAAGTACGTAATCTTATTAAATAACCATCAGTGGAGGAACCACTTCAGCATCACAAAATTTACGATGAAGTAATGTGAAGGAACCACATCTGAACGAACAGTGCGGCGTTGGTTCGAAAAATTTAGAATCGGGACGTAAGCATTAGAGATAAATATGATCGAAGACGTGCCGTTGAAAACTACGAATGGATCCTTTAATGTAAGAGACTACGCAACAAACAACCATCCCTTTTAACCCTTTAAAACATCTCGATAACTATTAAGGGAAAAAAAATAATAACAGAGAAACAGCAGAAAATGCCTTTAAATTGTTATTTAATCTCGTCCGCCTAAGTTTTATTCTTTAGGCAAAAAGAAGCTTGTAATTTGTTGGCAAAAATGCGTAAGGATCAAACTGTTTTTACTTTCATTAAAACATTTTGTTAACTCAAAGGTTGTGTTTGATTGAAGTTTGTTTGAAGGTTTATCGCATCCATTGTCTTCAAAACACCCTCATTTTGTTGAATTCGTTTAAACGAAAGTATTATTTTATGCTGTCTCTTTAAACAATCAATAATATGGAATTTCGATAGGATTTCAGAAAACAAATCCTTTCACAACATCAATCATTTGTATTCCCCAATATTCCTAACGCGATAAAGGCGTTTAATTTAAAACAGATTCTTATAAAAAGATTTATCTTTAGTATTTGTATACATTAAAGTTAATTATTTCATTATTATTTTAAAAACCAAAGAAATAAAGAAAATAAAGTTGTAATAAAACACATTTCATTAAATTTAAACTATTATTAAATTGCTGTATAGTAAAGTCTTAACTAAAACATAAAAAAGTTTACATATTTAAAACTCAGCCTAATTATGTAAGTGACAATGAACTACTTACTATACATAGAGTTCAATATTCAATTACAATTTTAATGTTTGTATAAATATGTACTGTTATTAGATTATATATATATATATTTTAATTTGTTGCGCAAACTGTTAAAAATAGTTTTAATAAAAGGTTGATTATAAATTTTTTTATAACATATTTTTAAAATATTTACCTCCATACATTATTACTCTTTTTGTATGATTTATATTTTGGAGTGAGTACATAAAATAATTTTATGGATTATTATATTATAGTAATATTCATACCTCTAATTTAAATTTAAATGCATAATAAAAAAAACTGTGATTTAAAAATCAGGAATTCCGCGGTACTACAGTAGGACGGTAAAATAAATCAATGTTAAAATTATTTCTTAAAGTTTAATAAATTCTGGAAGCTTAATACTTTCCAAAAGATAAATTGATAACGTAGAAATTTAGTGGTCGGAGGTTTACGCCTCATTCCAGGACATCAGAAAGTTAGTCCATTTTCATAGTATAAGCGTTTAGCTTAGTTTGATGTGACATGTATTCCGTGTACGCATTTTTATTTTTAAAAAAAATCCGAATAAGCTGAAAGATATAACCAAAATAATGTTTTGTTAATATCGACGCCCTTTCAGCTTTACACATTATCTGACAAATGTTCAAATCATATATATAGTAGCTATAAAAACACACAAGTTCAAAGAAGCTGCAAATTTTATAATAATATGAAGTAAAATTCTAAAAAAAAAAAATTGAAATTTATGACAGTTAAAGTGAAGTCGTTTGTTTATCTACGTGAACCTTTAAAACAAAAAATTAAATTAAAAAAAATAATTCGCATTTCAAAGAAAATTAATATTCCAGTTTATGTAATATATCAGAATTATTTCTAATGTACCAATAAAAAGAAAGAGTTAAATGTAAAGCTGATCTATTAATCTCATATTTTGACTAATTTTAAATAATAATAATGCTACATGAATAAATTTAGTTAATGAAACTTTTTAAATATAGAACATTAAAATAAAGTGAGTAGTTGGGCAAAAAATGCAAAATGACAAATTTATCATATTTTCATATATTCTTATTGATGAAAGACTGAGATTAAATATTGTAATTTTATTTATCTATTTTACGTTTTATAAAAAAAACTATAAAAAAACTTACTTATTTACATTAGTTTGCGTTAGAAAAATCTTAATTTACAAAAAACACATTTTCTTCTCGATTAAAAATTGTTATTTCACATATTTTGTCTCTTATAACAACTAAGATTTCCGACTTCAAAATATTGCGTCTCGACATAAAATGGCGTCTCTTGTGCAATATAATAATAATAAAATTAAAATACTAGAGCGATGTATCTGTAATAATTTTAATTTGCATTAAATTATTTTAAAATTTAGTATATAATAAAATAAAATTAACGGGTATGAAATGTAGCAATAGATGTCCGTGTATTTTTTGAAGAATAATATTTTTTTTTAACATTCAAATTAGGTACTTTAGATTGTTTATAAAAAATCTTAATAAACTAATGGAACACATTTAAAAAATAATTAATAATACCTTTACTCTTAATGTAAGGGAAATATTAATATTATAATTAATTTAGTATCTCGAAATTTTAATCAATGCTGTTGAAATTTTCAGAAAAAGTATTCTCAAAATTATTAAAAAATATTTCATAAATAATTATCCAACAGTACTTACTGAAAGTGAATTTCTTTCATCAGATTGTGGTAGCTTAAAATTGAAAATAAAACAATTGAAAACTTTTGACTACTTCAACAGATATATAACTTTCACTGAAAGTTCACTTCTTTTGACTTCACACACTTATATTCAAATATTTATTCGTGTATCTGATTAGCATCAACACCTCTTGTTGGAATGTTTAATTGAATACTTTGATTTATGAACATGACTGACGAAACGTTGCAAATACCGACGCCCGGGGAAAGAGCGTCGGGGCGCCGACGCTCACCGTGCGATGGTTCGATGGAAACTGGCGTCGCTTCAAAGCCGTGGCAGTGTGTATGGAACTTGCAAAGGCGGAAAATGCTCGCTGAGTTGGGAACTCTCCGATGAATTCCAGTCGATACAAAATGAAAAGAAAAAAATTACTAGTACGGTTATTTTCTTTATATTATATTATTAGTATTAAATAAACAAATTGATAAATATTTCCAAAGCTTCCGAAATTTATTGTTTTTATTTACCATCATAGGTAATTTGCTTAAATGTTACACACACAACATTTCTTTCCAGGTTCAAAAAATGTCTTAAAATATATATTAGATAACCAATCACAATTTATATATATTTAATATACAAACATCATTTATCTATTCAATATGCTTAAAAATCATATGCTTAATTACATAAAAATATACTTCTTTATTTGGTTATTAAATTTCTCATAGAAATTTAATGAATCAATTAGAAAGACACATAAAAAATATATTTATCGAAAAAGTAGATCTTTTAGTATTTGGGGAAACGTTTTACCATTTTACTACATCAACCGATTACATTTACATCTAATTTGGGATTTATATTTTTATAATTGATATATCTATTATTCTATTTATAAAAAAATCCAATTAATATTACGATGAATATCAAATACCTTTATGTAAATGATAAACAGATATTTTCAGTATATCGTGACTTTTTTGTGGGGATATTTTAAGTCGAGAGTTTACAGTAACAATCTTCAAACAATTCAGGTCCTACAAGAAAATATCCGCCGTGAAGTTGCTGCCATTGAACCAACGCTTTGCTCTCGCGTGTTTGCAAATTTAAGAGTTCGATTGCAAGTGTCTTGAAAGAAATGGACGGAATTTAGACGATATTGTTTATAAAACATAAAATCCGCATCGTTAATCTCCATTTTGTATAAATAAAATATGAAAATAACATTGCAGTTTTTTCAAATTTAATATTAAACTTAAAAATTTTCCGCTGGACACCCTTTATATCAAATGAGAGTGATAGCAGATAAGCTAGTTATTTTAGTATAACATAATAGCCTATGTTCGGTATTTATGACAGGACCAGATCGCCGGTCGCTGTGCGCGTGTGGATGTTCCATTAGGTTTACTATACCTATTTGTCTCCCCCTCCCCCTTACTTTACCCTTACCGTAGAGCACAACTTTGAACTGTCAAGAAGAACGTGCACACTTACTGTTAATATTGCTTGTTTCCGGTTTCTCACGGTGCGTGCCGAAACTATTTACTATTCTATTCAGAGTGCTTAATGTGAATCGGCGAAGTTATTCCTAAAGTTCAGCAGAGAAAATCCAGGTAAGTTGTGCTTCCTGGTTGGTCCTTGAGCGTTTATTGTTCAGTCTCTATACCTATCACTCTTCTTACATCCCGTTTCCTCAGACCTTGTATAAACAGCCTACAATCGTATATTTTAAAAATATATAAATAACTATATCAACAACTTATTAAAACTGAGGATGCGATTTTAAAGGTATCGTACAAGTGTTTAGAGAATTTTGGTTGATACATGTTGGCGTATACAACATTAATATATCAGAATGCTGAAAATATAAAATAAACAAAAAAAGTTCTACGTGACAACTACTGAAAAATCCAATATATTTATAGAACGATACCTGCATTATTATTATAGTGAGCCGTTTCATGTTACGGTCAGTTCAGCTGAATGCATCCAGCAGAATCAAACACTGAAATGCCAGCGCACACCGGCGATCACTGTGAACGTAGCCAGCGGTACCGGGCGTTACGTGTGGGCCGAAGTAACCACATCCGTTGCGGTTCCCGCCTCGATCGGGTCACTTGGTACGAACGTCATTCCACCGCGGAAATTCTAACAGTAGATTCCATCCAACCATTGTACTTGCACAGTGAGTTTTAGTTTCTACTCTATTTATATTGTCTGCCATTTCTGAAATTATCTCACGCTGTACCAAAAGACAAACTCATTGACATGCCAACACGAAAACGGAATGTCATACCAACACGAAAATACTGACCATACCGCAAATACGCACACACATTAAAAAAACAAACAAGAGATACAATACTGGTAACAAAAGATGGATCTAGGAAAGTTCACCGACTGCAATTCAACAAATTCCAACAAATCACCGACTGGAAAATTCACCGACCCGCAATTCGTCGAAAGAAAAATTCAGACAATTCATGAATTTGGGTAACAATATAAGAAAAATAAGACTGCGATTATTACTTTATGGGTACATCGCGGCATAGAAATACTCCTCTGTCTATAAAGAGAAGAGACAAAAACAATGAAAGGCAGCAACGCCTCAGTAAAGAGAGCAGTGAATGGCATCCCTCTGTTTACCCAGGACCTTATGAGCAAAAGCTTCCATATCAGTCCTACTCATTCGCCGCCAGGTTGTCAATTATTTATCTACAAGGCAATCATGCATTATATCTAGCATTGCAAAAATATAACACGATATGGTTACCAGCAAAAAACCGTTCATTGTCTTTTCAGTGCAGATTCTGGCTTCATTTATATAAAATAATCTTTAGTAAAAAAGAGTAGTGTATTTTATGTTTCATACACATGACCATCGACCGTGAGGTAGCCATAAAAACCGTTGCGAGGTCCAGCGACAGCATCCTAAAACAGCCAATTGATTTCTTAAACATATATTATTTATTGTTATTATTATAACATACATTGTCATATTTATAGTTTTTAGAAAACCGCATTTTATTTTACACTCTTCCTTATTCTCAATAGTGCTCAGGATTTAATCACATTCGCTGCCATGTCATGATTATTAACTCACTAATAGGTACTATCAGGGGTGTATTCTCTATACAATTGATAAAGAAGTGCATAAATATAATTTCTGTGAAATAAATCTAAATAAAATATTTATTTGATATATTATGTATTAAGTATGTAAGTGCAAAAGCAATTATTTCAAAGTTCTCGTGTTAATGTGTTAACGAGAACCATCTAGCGAATGAATTTAGAAATGACAAATAAAACGAATCTTTATTTCGTATAATCTACTCGTACTCATCAGTGGCGGTCGGTAACTTTTTGTAGAAGGGATGATGAATAATAAGTTTATACCAACTATCAAATATAAAAATCTATAGACTAGCCCACGAATACTCATTTACAGCGTTAGTACACGTTATTTTTTTATTTAAATGATGAATTATATAGATAATCGAAGGATATTCAATGTTTCAAGCCCAATTGTCAAAAATGCGTGAGACAAACAAATTCTTCAAAATAATCCATTCGTTTCGTAATATGTATTCTATTTTGTGCATTAAAGTCGTTTTTTGTACGTGGGACGCTATTAACGATGCGTATACAGTATTCGAAGATTTTGATAGGCGAAACTGAACGCGTATGCGCAAAAGTCGAATACTTTCAAACTATGTGGATGCGGAACGAATGATAGAATCCACTGCTACTGGTATCTGTCTGTTTACGCGATTCATACATATTCGAAAGTTGAGAATGTATATGTATTTGAATTCGCCATGTACGCGCGTCGTGTCGTAGTATGTGTTATCGCTGGTCTCTAAAAGTATTAATTTATTTGCTGCATTGCTGTTTTCGGTAGAAACAAAAAGTCCAAACTCTAGAACATAAGAATATAGAACAAAGCATGTATGAAACGAGCGCGTTTGGCACTCATGTATCTCGCGCTATGGGGTGTTCCAAATAAACATCTTCGCTTGAGCAGACGTATTGCAAAACGCCGCAAGTGTGTATCTGAAACGAACTTAAATATATGTTAAACTTCAAACATGGTATTATTCTATCTTTATTTTTTTATTTATTTACACCCAATCCCGAATCGTTTTGAGAGTTGTTTACCCTCATTTCGATTCGTCATAATTACATAAATTCAGTCATATCATCATAACACCATCATAGGTTGGCTCCGGTATCGTCGTACCAGAACCATACCTGTATAATATGAGAGATTTTTTGTCACATTAATTTCCAAAGGCAGCTAGAAAGAAGCTATAGAAATCACACATCCCCAAAAGGGGAGGGTTGACGTCACATTTATGTGTTTCAGTCGCAGAACTCGCACACAGTCCAGCAGAAATTCACCCTGTCCAGGTCGCAAGAGTGCGAGGGAGAGACAATTGAATTCTCCGTTAGGTCTCTCTAGCCACTGCTCTTCCGGGTCTATCTTATAAAATAATTTAAACCTTTTACTTAATAATTTTAAAAGAATAATAATATTTTTCAAGAATGGAATTTAACTTTCATAAAAATATGCTTCAGAAAAAGTGTATTTCTTTTTATATAAATACAATCTCTAGTGATAATATAGTCTGTTGTACTTTTATGGCATAGATATTAGCAGCTTAACCTAGTCTATGTCTAGTGCATGCCATTGACTACTATCACTATGTTATAATTTGATTTTGGCAACATTTAAAAATATTTTGCGGTGTCTCGTTCCGTAATTGTTTAATTGAGCAAGTTTACAACTTTATCCACCATTGGCTTACCCCTCGTAAAAGATGAATAAATCTTTTACCTACACACACGAGACGCACGCCATTTCGCAGAAAGATTAATGGCCACCTGTTTTTCTGACTTGAACTTGCTCTGAAGGTCGACAATATTTGCTTTAAATTAAGTTAAGCCAAAATAACGGCTGAAAATTTAATGTAGAGTCAATAACTTTTCACACCAGTGTAATAGATACCGTTATTCAAATGATATGTAACATATGAAATGTCAATTAGACATTTGTTTTCCTAATTTTTTAGAAGTTACTGTTAACTATAGACCTACGTAAAATCTATGGCATATAAAATAAAAATATAAAGATTTTAATGAAAGTATATTTTAGTTATGAAGTTGCAGTTTCAGAGCACAATTCTGTAGTATTTTTAATACAAATTAAATTAATCAATTAGGAAGATATACCGAAAAAAAATATTTATCGAAATAATATAAAATATCCTGGTATCAACCAAAAATTTTACGATAAATAGATTTTTTCTAGCAATATTTAAATATGTCCAAGAACACCCAATTATTGGATTTTTACCTACAAAGGCATTATTATTAAATAAATATCAGATATCTCATCGAGACGAAGCTATTTTTATTATATTTAATAGAAAACATGTAGAAGTATGGGGTAAATATAACGTTAACCATTATTTCCCTATCAATCTCCACATCTATTAATTTTTTTAAAGTTGTATATATATATATGTATATATATATATATGTTAATATGTGGACTCGTTTCGAGTACCACTACACCATCGCCATCTTTGATAATACATTTTTCCTTGAAACAGCATATGTGTCAACTCAATGAGAATCTGATTTATTCTGTTAATCTTTCTAGTTGATTAATTTAATTTGTATTAAATTAAAGATTAATCTAAATAAAAACTAGTTTAACCTTCTTCTTATATTTATTTTAAACCCATGTTTGTCTAACCCTATCGCTTTAAAAGGTTGTCTATTACACGAGGTTCTAATGTACGACCTTGCAACACTGAGCTAGTGATACGAATATATTTTTTGTTCAAAAATAAAAAAATACAAATACCTACCTACCTATTTGTTAAACCTTTATATGTCGAATGAAGATATTATAAAGAAAATTACTTAGGCTCGAGCTAGATATTACTCTAGCTCGGGTAACGCCGGGTGTTATTGCTAATCCTTTATATAAATAAAGTCTAAATCTACCACTACATAAATAATTAAATATAATATTCTTTTACTTCAAATTCTTCTTCAAATTAATGTTAATATTGAATACATCTTTATTAATATGTAGCTGTAAATTTTTATTTCCCCATAGGGATCCAGTTAGAGAGGGAGAGATAAAAACGATCTAAGTTTTGTTTTAATTAAAATAATTCAAATTTTTTATTCATTAATACAAAACAAATCGCCACTCAATAAAAACACGTAATATGTCTCAGACACATGTATCACACCATGAATTTTTTTTTTCTGGTTCGAAAACAGTAAAAAATTGAGTTAAATAAAATAAAATAAATTAATAAGTATGATATCGAATTGCACCAACATATATATAAATCATTGTATTATATTCTTTAAAAAATCAGAATTAAATACTTATATGATAATTGGATACCACAGTAAAATGAATACGATATATTTTATGTAATTTTACCAAGTTTTTGAGATATCCAATATAATATATTTACACCTTAAGCTGAATTTTTATTTCGCTGGCGCTATTTAAATACTTCTTTAGAAATATTATATAGATTTTAAACAGAAGAGATTCAGAAGAAACATTTCAACCACTTTCGTAAAATAAAAATATAACACTTATTTTTTAGATGATTATCACGGATAATGTTTCTTCAGATGGTTATTACGTGAAATATGCCTGGAGACTGACTGAGTGATTGCAAAAATATTTACGGACCAGAGCTGGAGGCTATAAGTCATTTCTGTAAGCACTCCGGTTTATAAAAGAAAACATCTAAAAGACTTTATATTAATAAAATAATTTTAAGAATGAGCGCAAAACAAACATATAAAAATAATATAAATAAAAAACGTTAATACGTATTCTAAATGAATTTTTCATATTTTTGAGGGATATTTCGTACGCGACGAACACCTATCGTTATCTGTGGATCGCCAGGAAATGCACTGTGATAACAGCAGTTCATCATCCGAATGTACCGTGCAGCAACCGATATCCTCCGTAAGCTTCTCACTTTCTTTCCATCGACCGAACTGACCGCTGCGTTCGCTACGAACATTTCAATAAATATATTCCAGTAACCGTTTGTAACTTTGCTTCAAGGAATCATTGTTAACAGTAAGTACGCATTTCTGTTCAAACCTCCATTACCTGTCAATGCTACCTGCTTACTTGACATACAACCAAGTTAGAATTCTCGACATACACGAGCACACGTGTTTATCTGACATCTGAGATAGCTTTATACTCGTACTCTGATAGAGCTTAATCATATCACAATAAACAAACAAACATATATCCAAAATTGGTGACCTCGACGTTTTACTTCTCGATAGCATCTGCTACACTCCACTCCACGCTGATAAATATTTTCCTCTGTCTATTATTCTTCTCCTTTCTGTGTTTCTTTCCATCAGTGACTAATAAGACAGGCATAATTTTAATAATATTATTGTATAAATAAAAGAATAAAATAAATAAAACTGTGGTTATGATTGTGTTGTGGATACGATACAGCGGATACGACCCAAACATTTTTCGCATCTGTTCCGTCCAACTAATTTTCATTGTTCTCCTCCAGTATCAAATAATGAAGGTTTCCAGTCTCTATTTATATTTCGTTAGGTTTCAGCTTTCACACCCATATAATGCTGTGTTTTATTTAAATGTTTTCATAAGGTTTTTCTTCATTCTTTATTTCGCTACAATACAGCGGGTGTTCGTCGAGAATTATTTTTTTATTACGGCTTATTATTATATTACTGGTATTCAAACCCCATTTTAAGACGGGAGTCAAAAACGTAAACAGGACTGTTTCATAATAAAAAATATAATTCAAAGTGGTGGATTTAGCACCCATTTTAATACTCCCAGCGATGTGATACCTTTTTTTAATATGAGCAACGTATTAGAGCAGCATTTTTTTGATTGTTTGAATAACGTTGTGACGTATTCTTTCATCCGTTCTGATGCACAGAATTCACCCTGTCGCCTGCTATTAACATCAGCTATCATTCTCAGGGAAAATAATAAAATTAGTTTCAAGATTTATAACATTATAATTTTAAATATAAATTAAATATTTTAATTAGAACGATATACATATAAAACCAATTTAGCCAAAAAATATTGTTGTAGCGCCATCGGAATTCGAAACCTGGATCTCTTTCCTAACCGAGAAAGGTGCATTATCTAACTATGCTACAGCGAAAATATTTTTAGGGACTAATTTTCGAACCTATATGTTACCTTTTTGATATTAATACATTTAATCGTTCCATTATTTGAAATTACATTATTTTTACAGAATGTCAAATACCCTTGAGTAATCTGATAGCAGACGCCAGAATTATTAATTCATGTTTATTTCATTGATACAACTTATAATTAACTAGTTTTTGCACATATATGAAAACATATGAATTAACAAGGTAGAATATAATAAGAATTTATGTCACTGGATGTGATTACCAATAAAGATTGACTGGCAAATCTTTCCTTAACAAAATAACAGAGGTTTTATCAACATGTCAATATCAAAATTTGTAAATTATTCTTTGGAATTAATGGTGAGATACAATACTATGATGCACTGGATATTAAGATCTTCACCACAAAGGTAAAATATACTACAATAATTCAAGTACCCGATGAGTTTGTCAGATAAAATATAGCAAAATTTATATCACATAAACACGATCATAAACAAAGATTGATTAACTAATCTTTCTTTAGCAAAACAATGGACTTTTATCAAATCGTCTTTAACAATACTAGCAAGATCGCATTTGAATTTAAAAGGTGAGAATAAACACTATGTTACATTAAATATTAAAATTTACATCGAAATTTATTTCACAACAATTTGACTACCAGATGTCTTCGTTCTTCTTGAGCAATTTACCGTCTTCGTTCAGTCTTGAGGTTCCGAGGCATCCGTAAATACTTGCGTCTCCTTACTTGTCAAAATGTCAGGAAGGCTAGGTCATCGGTTTCCATTTTAGTCACAAAGAATTCTGGAGTTATTTTTATTGCAAAATAAATGAGATGAAAAATAAAAAAAGCAGAGCGAAGAGTTATGCAGATGATACAGTACTTCTGGCGAGTGACGTTGAAGATTTACAACTTTTGCTGAACCAAGTAGTGAACACATGGGAGACTTTTGGGTTTGAACATGATGCAACTAAAACAAATTATATGTTCATTAGAAAATCTAATGGACAATGAAAATCTTTATATTGTAAAAGATACAAAGTTTTATATATCTGGATTGCAATATATATGAATGATGGAATCCTTCTATTGAAATCAAACGCCGCATTGAGAAAGCTCATGCAACCTTTATCCGCATGAAAAAGATGTTCTGCAGTCATGATCTCAACCTTAGATTACGAATGAGAATGGTCAGATGCCATGTATTCTTGATTTTATTTTATGGAATGGAAACATAGATACTTACCGATGAAACGATAATGTGACTTGAAGCATTAAGATGTGGATCTATAGAAGAATGCTCCAAATAAGCTTGGATGAAGATGTAATGGATCGTATGAATAAATAAAAATATAAGTAATCAAAACAATAAAAATCCGAAAACTTGAATATCTCGGAGATGTAATGAGATATCCGGAGAAGTGTGAGATCTTTCACCTCGTAGTGCAGGGAAAGATTGCTAGAAATCGGGGGCCTTGGAAGATGGAGAACATCATAACTGAAGAACCTGAGTCGATGGTTCAGTCCGGGTAGCAGTAAAGAAAGTCATAATAGCCAACGTCCCTTAAACTGATAGGGCACAAGAAGAAGGAGAAGAAGAACCTACTTATAATTTTATTAGTTAATTTAATTATTACCTAGCTAATAAAAAATACCTTATAGCAGCATTTTAATATTCCTATTTTCAAATATCTGACAATGTACTTCATTGTTTACTATTTGGAAAAAATGTACCTTCAGAACATAACGATCGTATGTACACTTTCAAAGGAATTTATACTTCTCTTAATGAAACGTATGAATTTTCCCTTCAATTTTCATTTATGACAATCTGACATTATAGCACATTAGGGTTTATCTACAAGATACTTATTTATTTTTTACCTATCCTATTTTGAAAAATAATGCTACCTAAGCGTGTTCAAGAATTTTATTGTTAAATCTTCACGATATCAAAAAAGTGATTTATTAAAATTTGTAAACAGTATAACAAAGAAAAAAATGTAGTCATCACCGGTTTTTCTTTTATAAGTTTTATAAGTGATTTGTATTTTTTTGTTTGGTTTAGAAATTAATTGGTCTTAAACGATAATACTGGTTGTAGATCATGCTAATGCATCACAACAATCTTCCTGAATAGCGGGATGTTAAATACTTTAAGAAGCAATCTAATTGGGCGCGCTGATTACATTGATACAGTGGTAAGGAAATTTGAAGACGCGTATAACCAGCTACATTTATTATGGACCGACTGTAGAGTACATTGAAAGACTGACATTAAACAAGCAACTAAAATTATGTTGATTTAAAAAAAAAAAACAATTTTCATGTGTGCAGCGAGGACTTGTATAAGAATAAAATATATGTAGCACATAATTCCAAAACCCCATAAAACGGATTTCGGATAATTTGAATTAAATTTTCAGTTTTGTTGATTTTTTGTCAGCTACATGCAGAACGCATTGTTTCTCGCAAAATCCACTGATATTGCATGTTAAAAATCTGGGTTAGTTCCAAAATAATCCAAAGCAGATATTGCTTGTTGATGATCACGTGATCTTAAATCCAGTATGGCTGCCAGAAAGATATATACAGAAAAAAAATTACATTACAGAATTGTCATTAATTTCATTAAAAATATACGTTTTTATCCATAACTCAAAAACACATAAATATGTTTTAGGGGGTTTTGGAATTAGGCGCTACATATGCCTCCAGCAAGGAGGATGTCACATATTTCGTGGATAGTACGTTGCCTCAATCTTGTAACAAATCCAACCACAACAAGACCCATCTACAGCAGTGAACAAATGATTATTCCAATTCTTCGGCTACATTATGTATGTGTGAAAAGTGACATTTTAGAAAAAGAGATGATATTTTTCTGTTATTTATCTAAATTTAATTTATTTATCTGCATATATTTCACTTCAACTATCATTTTTAAAGACAATGAAAGCATATTTATTAATACAAATTGAATATATTAATTAGAAAGATATACAAATAAAATCAATTTATCAAATAAAAAAAGTTCGAAAATTTGTCGTCAACTCACTGTGTTAGTGTAGCATAATCGGTTAATGTATTTCCTTGGATAGGAAGGTTCGAATCCCGGTAGCGATAGCAATATTTATTCGATAAATTAATTTAATACGCACATATTTCTAATTAATACATTTAATTTGTCTTAAAATTATCACAGACTTAACTTTTTCTTTACTTCTAACAAAATTCTTAACTTCTGAAAAACTTAATTAATTATTCAAATAAAACACAACGTTGTTTACTTCACACTACACTTTAAATAATAATTATTACCTTTTCGACGCTTGTCGCGTCATCTTCAGTAATAAACTAAAGCGTAAACTAGAAAATAGACTATCGAATACCAGGGGTTTAAGCTTTAGTTTAATACTGAAGATGACGCGGCAAGCGTCAAAAACAAACGTTTTAATTTTTAATTAAGTGTAGTGTGAAGTACGAGTAAGCAACTTTGTGTTTTATTTTAATAATATATTTTTTTAATTATGAATTAAATATATTAATTAGAAAGATATACATATAAAATCAATTTTATAGAAAAATATTATTGTTGCGCCACCGGGATTCGAACCTGGATCTCTTTCCTAACCGGGGAAGGTGCATTATCCAAGTATGCTACAGCGACAATATTTTTAGTGACAATTTTCTAACCTATATGTTACCTTTTTGATATTAATACATTTATCGTTTTATTATTTGAAAGAGCCATCTACCTTATTTTTACAAAATCTCAAAATACGCCAGAATTATCAATTCATTTTTATTAAATTTTGGACACATTGATACAACTTTATTATTACGAGAACACATTCTTATATATTATAATATTTTTCGATAAAATTGATTTTATATGTATATCATTCTAATTAATATATTTAATTCATATTTAAAATATCATAGACCTATTTTCTGAATAATTACAACTTCACAATAAGAATGTGTTCTCCTAATAATATTTTTTTAATAGTTAAGAATTATGTTAAAAGTTATTTACAATGGACCTCCACAAAGTTGATCACGAAAATTTTGAAATAGACTTTTGTAAAATTGCAATTTCACGATAAGAATGTGTTTCTTAACAAAAAAAAAAGTTTATTGATTGTTTATATTATTGAACAAATAATTTGAAAAGATGTTAGTCGACTTTTACTAATCCTTTTTCATCGATGGGTAACAGTCAATTTATATATAAAACTACGCAGCCGCCTTATTATAGAATTACCCCATAAGCTTGAAAATAGATCTGACATCTAGCCGACGTGACCTTGCTGATCCGGCAATGGTGGAGAACTAGTCGTTAATTAATTAAACCTATCTGTCTTCTCTGTTAGTCCGGTCCTAGAGATACCAGCTGCTTTAATTCGGATATTGCTTTAGCAAGGGTGCTATGTATAAGATTATTTCAAGCGCGCTATGGAGCGTGGCGCTTGGACTGCTAACTTTTCTGCTTCACGCCACTAAAGTTCAAACCAGAATTAGGCATTTCTTAAATACTTAATTAATTATATGCGTATGAAAGATTATGAATTATGACAGGTCATTTAACAGTAGTTTAATAGTATTTCTCTAAGTTTGTAAACTGTGTTCAACAATAAATAAAGTGACAAACAAAAAGAAGTTGTCGTTCTGTAATCTATTCTGGCCACACACACACACACTTACACAATTCTCTCAGAGATCATCACTCACACATAAGAAAATCCTTCTGGTTTACCAATTACCATAATTCATAATCTTTCATCTACATATTGGTGATTCCGACGTGATCGGACTAGAACAGGTGCTTTTAACGTAGTATGGTTGTTGGTAGTAATAATGATAGTGGAGAAGATATACTTCCACATTTACTTAATTTTTATTTTCTGAACTTGGATATAAACTTACTTGGTTACATACTCTATTACTTAAGTGAAATGGATATTGTACCACACTATTTTATCTTGACATGCATCGCTCACCTTATCTACATTTATGTGACGCCATGTCTTTCACAAATGTACTCATGCATACTAAAAATAGCTAATCGTGACTATTTTACCATTCTGTCATCATTAATTTATTTCACATAATCACACACTTGATCTTTTGACACTTTGGGGCAACTACATGATGTTGTTTGCGTTACTTTCAATTTATATATAGTCACGTTGCGAATTATAGAATGGTAAAAAATGTGACGTAAGTTCTTAATATGTAAATGAATCACCCTGGTTTTATGCTCGGCGAAATCGCCAAGTGGTTGTCCTAGAGCTGGCCACGTGGTTCGCGACATTCGCGGCGCATCGAAGAACGTCCGCCCGTATTGGTATCTTATTCTACTTGCAGCTACGGGCTGGATTAGTCGAGTGACGGCGGTGGCTTCATGTCACCGACCGATTTAATCCGCGGACCATTTTACAAAAGTATAAAGAGATTTAAATAATTGACGCTCATTTTCTAGTATTTTTAATCCTAATTGTATAATAAATAATTATCTTGTTCTAGGAAACACGTTAGATTTCCCTTCTTCTTCTTACTTCTTTAATATTTACTTTTGTCTACCTGGAGAGACGCCCCGAAGTGATGGCGGAGATCTAACCAAGATGTTATGTTTGACTTGTGAATGCAGTTTTTTTCTTATGGAAGATGGATTCTAATAACTGGTTTGATGTAGAAATAAGGCTACACCGATTACATGTCCGACGCTAGATAATCCACCAGCCAATTCTACGGTCATGACGTTTTTTTATATAAAATTAATATTGTCGTCACCGCTTCTTTTTTTTAGCACCAAATTTGTTATCATAGTTTGTAATGTATTCGGTAAACTCTCCTCAGCTAAAATACAAGTTTATAATTATTAATTTATACTCTCCTCCTGGCCTCCATCGCCAGTGTGAAGATCTTGCATTTTTACGCTTAATACTAGTTTATACGCTTTATATCTAAATTTGGCCAACGTGATCGATCTAGTGGTATAGAAATATTCCACATGTTATGTTCGTAGTAATCCTAGTTCATTTAACCCGCGTTTTCAATTATCAGATATCTAAAGTTTCCAAACATCTAAATATTATAGCCGTTCAAATACCTATAGAGCAATTGTTAAAATAAATATACCGATTATCTTATAGTACGCGAATAAATAACGGAAACCTCTGATCATGCGGTATGATACCCGAACGCACTCGTTATAACATTAATTTTACTAGTCTTCAATTTATTACCTCTAATTCTGAAATATAAGAATGTGGAAGGAATTATATATAGGACACCATGTCCTCGTGACTGTGGCCGCCTCGTGCCATCGTCTAGCTGTTCATAAATTATGTGGACATGTGAAACAACATCCGACATGCTAAGTGCCTGCCTCGCTTGGCAAATATGTTCCGTGATTATGATAAGTTCTCTAGACACCAGTTTGTGGCGCTCGCTCGGCTCCCCTAAACCCCAGATTAGGAAACTCGTACGCCTGGTGCATATTCGCGGTAGACGACGGGTGCTTAACTCCGAGCCCTCTCACCCACGCGTTCAAAAGTTAATAATGATGATGATGATGATGTAGATACTTCAATGATTTTCACGCAGTTGTAAATAAACATGAAAGCCTTACAAATGTAACAGCATAAGTAAGGACTGTTACAAAATAGATCAGCTGACTCGAGTCTTTAATTGAGTAGATAGCCAATTGCATGACTTGAGTAGAACTATAACTTACATATAGAGAATAGTAATTTTAGTTGGGATAAATGAAGCATAAGATGACACTAGCACCGGCCGCGGCGGAGGGAGGTCGTAATAGTTTTTAGAACTAAGCCATTAAATATTCTAATGGTATATTGATGGCGCTAGCGTAATTATAATAAATGGTTCGTTTATAACATTTGTATTATTTAATTTGTATTTGTTTCCCATTATTTTAATCTAAACTAAATCCTTTAACTAAAGCTTTTAATCTTAACTAAAATTGTAGCGATTGAATTGTGACAATTGAGTTAATGGTAAAAAATTATTAGATTTTTTTTAGAATAGGACTTACTGTAAAATTTAGTTGGTTATTTATATTATATTGGTTTATTTTACACGCTGTATTTTATTCAATTTGAGACCAACATTAGTAAAACAGACTCCAAATTGTCCCAATTTTTTATCAAAGAGTCCTAATTTTTTTTCAAAGAGTCCTAATTTTTTATCAAAGTATAATCATTTTCTAATAAACAATTGGAAAATTCTAAAAAATCATTACTATTTAAACATCTTAAACGCTCTTTGACACTTATGTTAGAATTTTGACCAATTTTTATAATATAGAAAGTTATGCAGCCTTTAAAGCTATGTTTTTAAGCACCGAAATTATTATATTTATTATTTATGTCTTTGAAACTTATGAATAATTTTACTGTATTATTAATTGTATAAAATACCGGTCTAATGTTTTATGGTAGGTGTTAAATATTTGATTCGAAAATATATTATATATATATTTTTTAAATCTTGTATTAATTCTGTATGTACCCCCGTTATTAAGAGCTATTATTTGTTTAATGTTATGAATAGGAATGGAACCTTTATGTTTCAAATACTTTTTTTGATCACAAAGAAATCCATCAGTAGGTACACATGTGAGAGAGGGAATGAAAGGTCGATGATTGATTTTATGGTGGTAAAAAAACAGTATCGACGCCATCTAGAATCAAAATTGAGAATCTGCACAGGGATAATGTCAGAATAAGTCATAAATTTGAAAGAAAGGTGTATGAAAGGGTTAGTGAGAAAAGAGCAAGTGATCTGAATATAGACAATGCATGGGAACACATAAAGGTTACTTTATGCGAATCAACGAAGGAAACCTGTGGCATAGCTACCCAAGGAAGGAAGTAAGGCGATGCATGGCGGGACGAAGACATAAAGAAAAGAAGAATGCGTGCATGGGGTGAAAATTGCTGAGTATATATATCCAGGATAATATGAAATTTATCTGACACGCAGACGAAAAACCCAGATGTGGTGGTGAAAGCAGTCGTATGAAGGCTATTAAGTCGGCAAATGTTAATGAATGAGGTCGACTTAAAAGATACATGGATAAAATATTTCCGGTAAACGTATGAGAGTGAAGAAAATGCAAATGAGGAATCCCTTAAAAGGCTGTCTGGGGTAAGTATGAATGACAAAAACGATATGAATGCAATCAGTATGAAAGAAATAAAATGTGTAATAAAGCATTTGAAGAATGGTAAGGCTGTGGGGTATGATAACGCTATCTCTGAGTGTATCAAGGCTGGTGGCCCATTAGTTGTCTCGTGGCTTCATGCGGTCTTAAATCAATGTTTGGATGAGAGCCATACTCTCTTAGATAGGAGGAGGGCTGTTATTATGCCTCTCTGGAAAGACAAGGGTCGCGAATGGAATACGGAAACCATAGGGCAATTAGTTTACTATGCTCGGTTGGCAAACTATATGAAGGAATTTTAATAGAAAGAGCAAGAACGGTGACGAAATAAAAAGTAAAGGATATGCAAGAGGCCTTTGTGTGTGGAAGAGGATGAATAGATAAAATATCAATGGTGAATAATGAATCAGATGTATAGTCTAGTGAGTAGAATGTACGATGTATGCAAGGAAAGCCACCTTATTATGAATGTCATCAAGTTTAAAGTGATGGCATTCAAGAAAGAGGAAAGGAAGACAACGTGAAAAGTTCTTGTAGGTAATAAATGTTTGTAACAAGTAGATGAGTTTGTGTATTTGGGTAGTATGTTTGATAGAAATGGAAAGACTGAGAAAGATATCGAAAAGAGGTAACTGCAGGGATCAAAGTGAACGGTGCTTTGAAAGAAATTATAGCTAATGGGAACATGTTAACAGAGGCAAGACTAGTGGTATACAATGAAGTCCTGGTACCGATACTGATGTATGGAAGTGAGGTCTGGAGATGGCAGAAGATAATCTAAAGTAAACAGAATGCAGTAGAAATGAGATCACAAGTCGTATATGTGGCAGATCCATTTATGACAGAGTTGAGAATAAAATAATAAGGAAAGAATGTAGAGCTGATCTTAGTATAGTGAGTAAAATAAAAAAATGATCATTTAAGTGTTTTGGTCATATGGATCGGATGAATGAGGAGAGAATGGTAAGAAAGATATAAGACGCAAGTGTTGATGGCACCAGAAATATAAGACGTCCGCGGAAGACTTGGCACGACCAGGTAAACTAAATACTAGGTTCTGTTAGAAGCCACAACAATCGGCGAGCTTGTATGAGAAGATTAATATGGATGAGGCAAAAATTGTGTGTCTGGTCAAAGTGTGGCATTCTATCCTCTTAACTCACCCTGCGAAGAAACGGCGTGATGGCATGTAAGCAATTCAAAATTGAAATTAGATAGACAATAAAGTTGGTTTTCGAATATTGTTAATTAGTGTTAGATCCAAAAAAAATGTAAGGTCGAATTATTGTCTATTTCTATTGTAAATTGTATTTTATTATTAAATGAATTATTGAGATTTGAAAATATTGTTAGTAAACGTTGCGAATCTAACCAAATACATAATAATATATATCAACTTTTTTTTTCAATAACAAAACATTTTTTAAAAAGGAGAATCACAATTTAAAAGATTTTTCTCTAAATTGTCTATGAAAATATCTTCAATTAATGGACTCATGAGGGCTCCCATAAGAAGACCCTGTATTTGATTATACATGGTATTATTAAATTGGAAATATTTTGGTTCATACAAAGGTTTAAGAAATGACATAGGTCTTTAACCAAATTATTAGGTAAATTGGATGAATTAAGCAAATTAGAAAATAAAATTTTACCTAATAGATACATTAGTAAACAAATTAACAATATCAAAAGAAATAGGTTTAACAATGTTGGTAAGATCCACGTCCTTTAGTGAATTCACAAATTGTAAATAATTTTTTATAGTATATTTTGGTTATAATATAATATAATTTAATTTAATAATAATATAATATAATTTTGGTTATAATATATTTATGACTTTTGTACTAAATAAATAAAATTTAAAAGTTGGAGCGTTACAATATAAAATTACCGGTCTTATTAAATTATTAATATTATGAATTTTTTATTGGTATTATAGTTGTTGAGGTTTAGGGTTAATAAAAATAAAATTTGATAACATTGTTCGATATCTATAACAAGATTCTATGGATCACTGATCACTGTCTTGCGCGCATGTGAACGTGATATGGATAATGGTTCCTATCTATTTCCTCCTATTACCTCCTTCTTATCTATACCCAGAACATGAATTTTTTTCTGCGGTTTTGGGGATCTATGGTTTTGAACCAGTTGAAGTTGAGAAGTGTGTGTTCGGGTATATTGATTGCAACCAAGTTCTTCCTGCCTTGTGGGAACGAATTATCCAAATTCAAGTATTGTTCTAATGTGTGGGGCTGATAGTGTCCTGTTTGTGTGTAATCGGTTTCTTGCTACCGTACGTTCCGATTAGTGGTTTTGTCCTATTATTGTGCATTGTGCGTGTCATTCCACTTTGAGCTACTATCCACGTGTGGTTTCCTGGTGCCAGAAAATCTGTGAATCCAGTGGAAGAAGAATATTCAGATACTTTAAGGAATATTTCTCAAGTGGGTCGTGTTAGTCCTTCAGCCCCCCCTGTTCCCTGTTCCTGTCCTTCTCTCAAATTCTTTCCACCCTTTCTACATCCCATATTTTCCCAACACCTTGCTCAAACAACTGTATTATCAGTAAATATATCACAGGTACAATTTTTTAAAGCACTTTCAATATTATTTTGATATTTCTGAATTGGATCCTTTGTTATAATATTAAATTGATCACTTTTGAGGAACTCTTTATTTATCAATATTTTTGTATTACCTTTATCAGCTTTAGTTTGGATTAGATTTTCTGCATTTAAAGTTTCTCGTATATTTTTAACATGTATTATTATATCTTGATTTTTCTTTTTGATTTTATGGGATTACTTGAAAAATCTGATACTCTGAAATGGATTTTTTTTGTTTTTTTGTTAAATGCTGTTTCAATGTATATTGACAAATTTTAAATTTAAATTAACATTAATATTATTATATTATAAATTATATTTAAAAAACTTTGAAAGAAATTCAATTTCTTCAGTAAGAAAAATATGAGATGAAAATTTTTGAATACACCGGTAAGTGTATTAAAAATAACTAATTGACTGGTTAAAATACAAAGTTAAATAAACTGTATAAAAATGAACATTAACGACAAAGTTCAATTTGTTAATATTAATATTAATTTTAAAAAAAAGTAAATCAAATGTTTAACATTGTTTCATCCGCAGTTGCCATTACAGAATAATTTTCTAATACGACCCAGGTTCAAACATTAAAAAAAATTAATTTACGTACAGTTATACGTTCTGTAAAAAAAATTCCAATAGATTTAGACCCTGATTATTTTTTAAAATATATATTTTCATTTTATAATGGATTGTGGTCGTGACTTTGTATAAACCACATTAATAAATTTAACGTCAACCGGTTTCGATACTACTGTATCTTCGTCAGGATGGATGCACACTAACTAATCTACAAATAAAATTATGCAAATAAATCAATTATCGGACGGGTGCATGGCTTAAGTCGTGGTGGTTTTTTAAAAATTTAAACGACATTTTTTTTCGAAAGTGTTGCCTATCTCTAAAACATGGACAGAAAATTTAGAAAAAATATTATTACTGAGGCTGGATTTCCATCCGAAAGTTTAATTCTTGGTATGTTTAATTTATGGTATAGTTAGTGTGCGTTTGTCCTGACGAAGCTACAGTAGTATTAAACCGCTCGACGTTAAATTAATCAAAGTGGTGTATATACAGTTTGGTAGTTTATTAAAATTAATAATTTAAGAGATTTAATAAACAACAAAAAAATTACTTTTATTGAACAAAAAATAGTGATATTTTTTTGAGTTTTTGAAAAGTCATTCTACAATATTTTTAAAGTGTACGGGCACGCTTGTCAGCTCTAGGGTGAGAAATTGACCTAGTAATCTAAATGGTTCAGAGTTATTTCCTCTTTGCACTGCACAACTTTGTGGTAAACTAGTAAGAACATGTAGTTCTTATAAGCGTCTCTATTTAAAAATAAAATGTATTACAGTGTCGCCTAATTAAGACTTACCCAAACGAATGGCTTATTCTACGTGCTTTTATATAGTGTATATATATTTTAATACCAGCTTTACTTTTCCAGTAAATTTCTCAGGAAGTTGTAATTTATGTAATGGGTCGATACAAGTTCGTAGCGTTTTTCTTCTAAGACAAGATTTTTGTGAAAGAATTTTTTTTGTCATATATCGATGTCATTTTAATGCCATGGTATTGTTTTATTGAATATGTCTTGATTTTTCAATTTGTAAAAAGTTTTTATTAGTTATTGGCAGATGAAAATGTGGGGTCAAGTACAAAAAATGAACATTTTCGACATTTACTTTTGTTTTAATTTAATCGAAGTGTTAAGGCAACGGAGACTGCTAGAACCTATCTGTTGATCTAGGCTATGATTTTGGTTATTTACTATGAATTGCTTCAGAAAAATGTAATTATCACTTCTGAACCAGCAACCCCGACGCTTTGAGGCCGCAATTCAAGAAAATAAACCGGATGATGGCATTAAGTGATTTTTCAGTGTAAGTAATGTTCGTCCGTACTTACTCAATACTTTACAAAAACGGTTATTTAAGAGCTCAGTTGCAAGTTGATTCCTTTTCTGCTCTCTATATAATTAATATAGATTAGATTGATCTGATAGAGATAGATGAAATTAATATGTTTTAAAATGCATCCGATTTTTTTCAAAAGAAATTTATGTTAGTAAAACGTATATATATTAGACTATTTTCTTTGTTTAATGGGATAACCGTACCATTTTTAGTGATGTTTGTTTCACATTATTATGTATACAAATATTTTTCACAATATTCACATTACTGTTCTATTTCGGATCTTGTCTATTGCAAGTTGGTATATCTGGAAGTTTTATTTTTATTAAAATATTGACACAAAATCCGTATTTTTACTGTTGTGTTATTTTTCAAGATCGAGTTTCATTTATTCACCCTGAATAAAAGAACAATGATTCGGGACTTTGTTCTTTTCTTTAAAGGTTCACCTCAAAACTGATCTAATCAGCTGAATATGGAACAACTGTATATACAATATAAAAGGGGAAAAAACGCTTAGTAGAGCAAAACTGTTCGGAAATTGAAGAGGTTTTGGATACAAAAGAAAATATTTGATTGTGTTTATCAATCATCTTTTCGAATTGTTAACTTTTAAAACTTCATTGTAATGTATCGAAGTTGCTTTAACATGATTTTTGTGTTAAAATTTAAGGCATTGATTTTTTTTGGAACACTTTATATTACGGTGTCAAATTGTTAAATAATTTATTTTGTTATAATATATTTTGAAAATCAAATTTTAATGTTTATATTTAAATTTTATTCGATAAATAGACATGATAAGTAAGCACACTAGTATATTGGTATTCTCTCTTTAGATTGTGGCGTTAAATTGTTATATAAGTATATAATGATGATTTTTTTGCTACCCTTATAGACCGTAGTGATAAATAATATAAGCATACAATGTATATAATTAATTTTCTCTTTAGTATTTTGTGGTGTTTGAATTTAAGGCATAGATTTGTAAATTTATGTATTATGTATGTTTTGATATGGGTACTTTAATATTTAAATATTTTAAATTTTAACACTTGATGAACTTTGTTCCAAGCTACGATATTTGTAATTGTTATGTGTCTGAGATAAAAATTGCAGCAATACTCAACGTGTTTTCAGAGAGGGTATTCCAAATTTAGCTGTTTTTTTATGATAATGGGGCAGCCGAGCAAATAACACCAAAAATTCTCAGTTTTTCTTATATATTTCACCAAAATTAGGTTTTAAGAAAACTTGCCAGTAAGATTCAAAATCAACATCCATGAGTTCAGATACAATTTCCCAAAATAGCGATTTTTTATTGTTGACCAGTGTTATCTAGAGAACACCTTATAAGAGTTTACAAAAATATGCGCAAAAATAAACACTTTATAGAATATCTCTAATTATTTTGTTTTGATATTAAGGAAGGCGCGTACCTAGTAATTGCTATGTATAACTTTGTATTTTGGTCGTAAAATTTAATAACACAAAACAACATTTTGTTAATCTTGTTTTATAACTTTGATTACGTTATTTTCTTTAAATGTTGCCAATTAAATATTTAAACAGGCGGTCTTTCATCAATGTCAAGTCAAAGTACTCGAATTTCGTCTGGCAGGGGTGCAAATTATAGGTTGGGTACCCATCCCTCGTGTTCGTTTTCCCTCCCTTCATAACATGGTGTTAAAATACACAATTTCAAGTGAAATGATAAGTCAACACCTGAAGGTCTAACAGATTTAACTCATTCGAGTTCCTTATGAATACTACAACAGGTTTACTGTAAGCTACTATTTTTATCTACCAAACTGACTCTCCGTTACTATTTTACATTCCTCAGACTAAACAAATCGTAGAAGAAATAGTATTATTAATCGTCCACATCATTTTTTGAAAGTAACAAGACATTTCCAAAATCTGTATTTATCTATCTAGCTTTAGAATGTCTGTCAGCATAGATTCATACAATCATCCAATTATGAATGATTGTGTGAGTGTATGCTGACTTCAGATCAGAATTTTGAATCATGGATGTACCTATATTCACAAGAATACCTTCGTGTCTTTATGCATTGTGGTTCGTATTTGTGTTGAAAAATATGCGGAAATATATGTGAATGGATAAATGGTTACAATAATATAAACTACTGACGGATGCACTGACATTAAGTTAAATTGTACAAAGGTAGAAGTTTAGTTAAGTGCGCTAACTGAAATTTGAGTCAGTTTCTAGAGCTGCTGCTCGGGTAACGTCGTAGGTAGAGTGCCTCGTCGTCGCTCGGACCGTCCGGATGCCGCTGTCGCGTATGTTGCACGCAGTGAGCTCCTTACGTCTTTATGGCTGGTGGGAGTTGTGTAGCCTTGTTCGTATGGTGAGTGTATATGGATGAGACTTTGATTTCTGAAGACGGAGATTTGGCGGTAGAGGTCAAAGAGGTATGCATCGGTTAGTCATTTTAATTTACGTAAAAACACAATAAACGAATCTTGAAATAAAACACGTATGCACATTACCTGAATTTATAGGAATTAGACACGTTGATTTAAAATTAGTTTTTTTTTTAATTTTTGTCCTTGTAAAAATTTTTTATTAATATTTTTGTCATTAATGTAATTATTTATTATTGTAAATTGACTTCTACTTTGTGCAAAGTTAATATGAATAAAAAATTGTTTCTAGGCAATTATATACTCTGATAAGTGGAAAAAAAGGTGTAATTTGCTTTACGGCGATATTGGTATTACGTTGGTAATTCGCCGTAATATAAGCGATGTACGCCTGTAATAATACAACGATACCTACTACCAAATATAACACAACGCTAAACAACATCACAATTCGCGTTGGAGATTCAATATTAATAACAATATGAAATGTGTGAATCGAAAACAAATTTTCCACCACATGACAAGAAAACATTGATTCTATAAAGCCTGTAATTAAATAAACAACATGTAATTTTAAAGTTTAGAAATAAATTAAAATGAATATAATATTTTTGTACTCATGATATAATAACAATGTGTTTATTCCAGCGTGATCGGATTTATGTAAGATCAGATTCACCATAAAAATAATACATACACTGTTTACGCGTCTTATTACTTCGGTTGGCACCACTGGGTTTCCTGGTTGATAATAATGTGCACGTGTGTGCGTGATTATTGCCGCCTATTGTCGGAATCGGAGAAAACGAAACTATGGCGTGATTCTCATTACCTCCGGTGCTTCGACCAGCGGAGCAGTCCAAAAACCATCAGTGCGCGCTTCAGCCGGCCGAAATCTAACGACAGCAAAGTTATCAGGTTGGTGCAGTTCGTGTATCAAATGTGTACCAATTATTAATTGGAAACCTGAGAACCAGCGATCGAAAGCGTTTACATAAACATATAATATATTCAGGTAACAATATAATATTAATGTTATAAAAAGAAAAGCAAAGAAGACGTTCACACAAATGATATAAAGAAAATATAATTAATAAATTCCAGTCATGGCTATTATTGTATCTGTAGCTACTCTGCCGTCGATGTCATTCGAGCCAGCTTTCTATGAGAGCGCCGCTTGCACTAGAGTTTCAGAAGCGAATCCATGTACACGGCCTTCAGTAAACATTATAGATGTGCTATAATAACGTGCCAATCCGAAAAGTATTCTGTGTGAGTTGTTGTACTGAATTTGGAGATGGTTGTACGTCACTTATTTGTTTTTTGACCAGAGCTCGCATGCATGCTAGTGAAGTACGATTTAGACAGGATCCTCTTCACCTCCTTACTGCATCGGTAGAAACGCCGTGATAGCATATTCGCAGGAACGATTTTCCCTCGGTCGTTTGATGTCATAATAGTCTTGTCCATCATCATTGAAGATATGGCCAAGATATTTGACCTTTTTTGGACGCTCAATTTCGTCCTGTCCAGCCACACAGAAGGAATAAACGTGAAAAATCTATATTTTTGAAAATTGATAAAATTATTCTTATTGACTGTGGCTAGAATAACACTTATAATTAAACAATATTTTGCTTTGAACAATAAAAATAAAAATTTATGATTAGTTTAACATAATGCCTTTTTATGATTTATTATATTTTTATGTATAATTCTTTTAAAAATATATCTCATAAAAATAATTAACAATACAAGTTTATTAAATACACGTTAACAATAAATTTAATATATTTTTTAATTTTATATTCAAGTTTATGTACATATCAACAAAATATAGCTAACATTTCATACCTATAAAACGTCACATAGAAGTAGTTTTGTAAAAAGCAATAAAAATGTTATAAATTTAAGTTATATTTTTTTATAAAAAATTTGTAAATTAAAGTGGGAAAAAAAATCTCAGCTTAAAATTAATAATGGATGGAGGGTGAAGAGAGAGTTTCCGGCGCATTTAATTTAGAATAACCCAACCTAGGGGAAGTAAAACCCAAACGGAAAAACTCTAGTCCTAAAAAAGTTAAACATCAAGAAAAAGTTAGTTACAAAGGTTTACGGTTTTGAATTCTTGCTTTATTAGTTTTAGTTGTATGGGGAATTGTATATTACGTGTTAAGTTTAGAGCGATCAGAAGATTTGAGGTGTGAGGGTACGGTTGCCCCATAGATTAACCATAACCCTTGTGCTCGTATTACAAATCGTATGGAATATTTGGACTATGTATAGATGTACAGATATAGCAGAAGGATAGGAATTTTGGATTAAAACTACCTACTGTTGGTACTAAACTTATTAAAGCAAACTTATTATAAAGGTTAAGGTTTAAATCTAATTATGCATTGCAGATCAGAAAAGACTCGGACGCTGTTGCTATGGATGATACACAGATCAATAAATGAGTAGACATGAAATTAAGTATACATATAGGACAAGGGTTTTTGAACATTAGTTGCGGGAAACATAAATTCGATAGTTTATGATACATTTATTTATGCAACAGTAAAAGTATTCCAAAATTAAATTTTGTGTAGACAAGACGTATATTTTATATTATTGCATATTATATTGTCAGCGTTTAAATATTTGTTCTAATCGAGTAACATATTTAAAAAAAGTGGCGGAGCTATTAGATTGTGTAAGTTGTACCAAAATGATCACGTGAGTGATACCAAAATGACAATATTGAATCAAGGAATTTCCGTTAGTTCATGTCTATATATTTGGTAGTGTGTGGGACGATATTAGTGTGTGAAGTGACGTGGTCGCCGGTCGTGGTGGGGCTGACGCTAAAACGCCTATATATATTATATTATCTTTATGTTTGTCGTGTGTGGGTATTGTAGCTGCGTCTACCGGTCGAATAGTGAATCACCATAGTTGCATGGCGAGAGGTAAAGCCATACGATAATTCCATATTCTCTTACAGGGATGGTTGTGGAGTGTGTGTTGAGGTTATTTAAATTATATCTGAAGGTTATATTGCTGTGAGATAGAAGCTCCTAAATTTTTCTAGTCTCACGCGTGTTGCTTGTATGTCGCAGTGTAGAGTGTCTGTTATGACTAGAGCGGGGTATAGAAATAAAATAGCACTTACATGGGTTCCGTTATTGATGTGATGAATTATTCAATTTAAATGCGCGGTTAAACTCTGGAGTGACTTGCTAGAGATGCAGTTTAATAGCGATTTTGATGATAAGACAGTCTGCAGAAGAGTGGTGATAGTCGCTTGGGCAGTATCCGTCTCTGGTGCATATTGTTTTAATGAGTCTGCTTATTGGTCGCATTGGTTCGGGCCCTATATGGTTAATAGACGAGTCTTAACATGGCCATGTCTATGGGCGCGTTTAGGGTCATCACACTCTTTATTCCGTTACTGAAAAAAAGTTAGCGAGAGAGAAGGAACTATTAATACAACCCTGGACATGGTTCTGCTACTGTTGGCATTGCCGCATTCATCAAACATTATTGTATTTGCTTCTGTGATCACATTTGTCAGTCAAATTTAGTACACGCAATAAATCACCAGAATTGTAATTAATCTTTTTAGTGTCTGGTAAACACGCTGGGGGTATTTCTTTTGGCACGCAACAATACATTTATAGGTATTGTAACCCATAATCTAAGTGCAAACAAACCACCCTCTACATTTTCTTTAAAATGCTGATTTCGTTGTGATTTAAACACGCAACCTTCTGATTGATTCTGATCTGTAATTGGCTATAGCGGACCACAATTTATTACTAAGTGGTAGATATCAACCGGCTTTTTCAGTCGTTACTTCTAGACCATGCGGCGAGTGTGCTGCAAAACCACAGTTTAATGAACCATTTACTGGAGCGTTTACTTAAAATAATATCCCAGTTTGATTCTTTTGGAAATTAAAAATAAGAAAATTATTTTGAATTATTCTTATTAGAACAAAAGATAAGATTTTTTTATGTAATACATTATATCAAACACGTTCAGTTTTTCACTGAATATTTCCTTTTTATTTATTTATTTACTTAATTCTTAACATAGTGCTTACATAAGCACTCCTTATATATGCTCTAATATATACAAGATTTAAGTATTTTCTTTTACTAAAACTTATTTTTTATATATTTATTCAGTTTCATTTTAAATCTATTCAATTTCTCTTCCTTTATTATGTTTTCTGGCATTTCATTAAAAAATTTCATCACACTATACATCATCGATTTCTGAGATTTGGCCTTCTTCCTGAATGGCAGTCTCAGTCTATTCCTTCCCCTTGTACGATGCTCGTGCTCATGTTGATTTATATCAATTTTTCGTATGAATTCCTCTGATATTTTCTTATTGATGATTTTGTAAATTAATACCATTATATTTAAATATATTTTCTGCTTAAATATTTAGATCTTTCAGCATTGCACTGATCCGAGTATATCTATTGTTTCTGAATAATATTCTTAAAGCTTTATTTTTCAGCACTGACAAATGTGACATTTCTTCTTCGTTAACCAAAAACAAAATGCTGCTGTAATAGTTGGTATGAGAAATAATAACAGAGTTGTAAACTATTTTACAAGATTATAAAAAGAAAAAAAAGATTATAAAAACATACTTTGAATAAAGAAAATGCTGTTTTGTGATAATTAATTTTAAACACGCTTTGTAATTATATTGTTCTAAAGATTATTAAAATATTTTTATATAACAATGTACGTTTTGCTAATTTACGCAAATGGAACGAATAATTTATAGAACGAATCTTTAAATCAGAAAAATTTACATTTAACAAATGGTGGTTTGTTTCGATATATTTAATTTATTTTTTACATAAATGCAAACGTCTATATCTATGTATGTAAAGTGTTTAATAACAATTATAATCACATTTGTGTAGGTCTATCGCCTCCTTAATCAACAAAACTGGCGACTGCCCACGAATGGTCCTTGAAATTACCTAAGTGTAAAATTGGGCTTTCATAAAAAACATGCCGATACCGACCGAAAAACAGGTGCCAATACAACGTGCTGCAACCATCCGGAAACTGGCCCCTGAGCACGTCACTTCTTTCGCAGCCACCTCCTTGATGAGATTACTTATATACAATATATACGTCCTACTGTAACTATGTTCAAGAATTAAATAAACATTTGACAACTGTAAGTAATCTTTTTTATTGCATCTGCTCTGGGTGCATACACACATTCCATGTTATTAAGTTAAACGGGCATGTGAGTGTACGGTGTAAATAATTGGGGGGCATTCTACACTCATAAGAAACTTCACTTTTTCCCCATACATTCTTTTATTCTTGTTATTAATGTATTTAGACATGTTGTTTGCGTCTCTCGATGTAAAATACAAAAATATGATCCAACATTTTAAAAATCATTAAAAAATCTTTTTAAATTTGATGTACTAAGTAATGTACTTGCAGAGTATTTTGAGTTGAAAACATTGAATTTTATGAACATAAATATTACTTTCATCGCAAGAAGCAATACGATCTTCATCACTACCCGAAGAAATGTTTAAAATACGTCGTCATAACTGCCCATTATTATAGCGTAACTGTCTAAATTATAATTCATCGCTCAGTACATTTATTTTACGTGGTTTCTATAAAAGTTTAGTATATGTAAATCAGTCGGCAAGAACGGTAACTGGTTTATATTGAAGTCAAATTATTTTGGCTGTTGTAAATGTAAATGAGCACTTTTTCTAATAAATTAGTAATAAATAGTTTTAAATATGAATTAAATATATTAATTAGAAAGATATGCATATAAAATCAATTTTATCGAAAAATATTGTTGTTGCGCCACCTGAATTCGAACCTGGATCTCTTTCCTAACCGGGGAAGGTGTATTATCTAACTATGATTCAGCGACAATATTTTTAGCGTTAGACAATAGGTTCGAAAATTATCGCTCCAGGTTCGAATCCTGGTGGTGCAACGACAATATTTTTCGATAAAATTGATTTTATATGTATTTCTAATTAATATATTTAATTAATATTTAAAATATCACAGACCTATGTTCTGAATAATTACAACTTCACAATAAGAATGTGTTCTTCTAATAATAAATAGTTATTGCGAATTTGTGCTCATTATTTAATTTAGTAAAATACTGCTATTGCCAATAATGCATCAGGGTTTACATAATTAATCGCGCATGCAATGTTAATGAAAATCGCGAACTGCATATGACTTCACTGTGGCGAGTTTGAATGAGTTTAGCGAGCAGTGGACCAACGCCGAAAACGCCATCGTTAACTGAGAAGACGTCGCCTCATGACGTCTAGGGCATTCAAAATGGTTAATTATTTATCATTCAAAAGGTAATATTCAGTAGGTAAGATCTCGTTATAGTTATTGAACAGTTCATATTATTAGCCGTCGCAAGACTAACGATACATTATGCAATCCTGGTACCAACATGGAAGTGGAGCTTGGAACTGGTAGAAGCGGAACGAACGTAGTTAAAATGAGATCATTTAGGCGAACATGTAGTTAATTCATTTATGAAAGTGAAAATAATTAACAAATTAGTGGACAAATATAAAAGCTGATCATAGCATAGTGAATTGGATTAAAAGGTGTCGCTAAGATTTAGTCAATGAAGAGATAATGGTATAAGTATATAAACGAACAAATGAAGAGATAAGTATATAAAAAATGTACCATTCGTAATATGCACATTGTGCCTGTGTATTGGTGCCATTCAGAGTTTTAATTAGCCAATGGCCAGGAGTGTCTTGTAAATTATTTAAAAATACGGTATTCACAAGAAGTATGAACGCAGTGTCTGAAATTTATAAATTAGAAATTTTGTTTACCTTTATGTTTACGCTTATATTTGCGACTTTTTAAACGTATTATTAACTTTATGTAAATATTTGTATGTAACTACCAATATTTGTATTAATCGAATTGTTGGTTTTTCCACTATAATAAAAATATAAAATTACCGACTATGAAAGCTATTTACTAAAAATAAATATTCCTAAAAGTAATATGTGTTCCGATATACTATTTTTTTATCTAAACATAGATTTAATTTGTGTTATTATATTACATTAAAACGGTGTCAGAAAATATAAAAAATATATAAATTTGAGTTCCATATGTTTTCTATATCATATCTTTCGCGGGTTTATCATTTGTTTATTTTTTATGATTTGCTCGTATTACATATTTTTTGAATATACTGTTACTTACACTAATTCATTATTTAAAAAAAATATATTTCAATTGTCCGAAAGTTGACAACTGTCAGTTCAACTGTAGCGTCATTTCGGATCTATTCTCAATCTGTTAGCGATGTCAATAACCATGATCTACATCGCTATTGTATAACATTGTATACTTCATCAATTTTGACGTCTTTTATGATTGAGTGATATGAAACCAAAGATTCGATTTCAAGGATTGGTTATGCGAATGTTTGTGTCTATGGTTGCATATTTTATTTTATTTTGTTTATGGTGTAGGGGTTTCTGATTGGTCGAAAACCAAGTAGGGTTGTGCGTTCATATGAATGGACATTAGAATATGTTTTTTTTTTCTGTTTCGTTAAAAAAATAAACACGGATTATAATTTTTAAAATGTCTTATGTACTCGTATATATTGTGTTTAATATATAATAAATAATGACTTTAAAAAATAAGAAAACTTTTTCTCTGAAACGCATGATTAATAAGTTTTTTCATTGATTTCCATGTTTCAAACTTTTTGAGCTAGCAACTGATTTTTTTGTTGATTCTGTTATTTGGCAACCTTATAAAAATAAAATAAAATGGTATTTAACAGTCTAGAGTATTTATTTATTTAACATATTTTTTGCCAAACTACATAACAATTTTATGGTAAGAATTTCCCTTCATATAATTAAAGAGTTTTAATCAACATTAAAAAAAATGAAATAGGTACACCAGAGGAAACAAAAATAAGATGAGAATGTATTCTTTCACTTTATATTTTAGTGCTCACGGGGGTCTCATTATTTTTCATAAGTCTATATCGATTTTATTGAATATTCGAAGCAATTGGCAAATGGAATTGAATCTCTAGATGGAAACAATTGTATAATTTATCAGCATTTTTAAAAATAGAATAATTAACAAATTTGAATAGAAAATAATATTAATTTGTTACATTATACAATGATATACTCATACTAGACGTAGACTGTCAGAAGGCCAGTAGCGATTCAAACTAGTTTGAATAGAAAGTGCATATTATAAATGAGGTGAAGGCTGATTTGAATGAACACGTATTTTAAATAAAATCTAGAATTTTTCTACATACTATTATGGAGGGTATAAAATTTACGTATACCGTTTTAGCATATAATATGTTTATTCAGTACCAGTAAAAATTTTCACGAAAACTGCTTTAGAAAATTTCATAACATTATATTCTTTCACTTTTATCTTGTGTTTTATTTTCAACTTTACCGGTATTGTATGTTTATCGGTAGTGTAGTTTTTATTTTTTAATTTCAACTTTATTACATTACAATTTTTATTTTTTGCCAAACTGCAGAACAGTTTTACGGCAAGGTTTTCCCTTCACATACTAATTAAAGTAATTAACATAGTGAATTTAAATTAAAGTACGTACAGAAAAACATAAAAAGTAAAGTAATTAAAAGAGTAGCATAGTAAAAGTAAACAAAAATTTTATCAACAATTTTTTTTTTAAATGCAATTTTTAAATCATTTATAACAGAAGTAACAAATAATTATATAAGAATATGTTATTTTACTTTATATTTTATGATATTAACTGGGGTCTCTTTATTTTTCATAATGTAGGTACTTATGTTCTTTTCATAATAAGTCTTGTGAGCTATAGAGCCGGGCGCTCCACATCTCCACCGGCTAGTTCAGTGGCGAACATAAGATGTAGGTCTTAGAAGACAAATACTTACTAGAATTCATTACTTTACCAACGATCAACCAAATCTGCATTCGTCCCTCGAGATAACATAATTATAACATAATGATATTTAAATACTATGAACATGTGTTGTACTAGTGAAAGAAGTTATGTTAAATTAACATATTTAATGTAAGAAAAATACAACCTAAAATCATCACTATATGGGTAATGGTTAAAAACAGGATCATGTGAAGATGATGAATCCACGCAGACGACAATAATAATAAGATCAACATGGTTGCCCGGCGACGACGTGGCGCGCGAAAATCCCACGTTAGCCACCACTCCCACAGTGGTAAAAATAATTGTTGGTCGTTCAATAACAATAATTGAGACAACATGACTTGGGCTCGGGATGCTTTTCCTTCACATTGGACTCGTTTTCATAGCTCGAAGCATAATGGGTTATGTAAAATTGACATACAGGCCTAGGTTATCTGCTTGCAACATCGTCCAACGTTAATTATGAATTTTTCATCCCGGGTCCAAGAGAGAAATAAAATATTTCTGCAGAAAAGATGAATACAATACAAGTTAGGATTTATCACGAGATCGTAAGAATATCGATGCACTATGACTATTTTTCTTACCCATTTATTAAATTATAAATGGGTAAGTCGGTACATCGGTCCCTGACAGCGACCACCGACCACGCATGCTCGAGTATTGCTATTATCATAATAATTATTTTCCAATATCCTTTAATTTTTAAATGATATTAAGTACTAATAATTAAATTATTAGAACGTAATTTGTAACGTTACATTCTTTACTGATTTTATTAAATATTCGTGGCACAACACATTATCTCGTTCTCTCACTATACACATTGGTCGAGATCGATACTCTCATGGTTCGACCTGACAATCTAGTAGAATGGATATGGTAAGGGTCAGTATTAATATTTACATTATTTATTATCTCTTCTAAAATTACACTATATGTTACTTTTTTGTTTATTGGTAAAATTTTAGATATTGTAAATAATTTGTAATACTCATCTTTATACAGACACTTCGTTCTGTTATCTACAATAAGTTTTAAAAATCTTAATTGGAACTGTTTAATTGTATCAGTATATGTTTTATAAATTAGTCCATAGCTACTCACTCCATAACTGATAACCGAGTCGACCATCGCAAAGTACAGTTGTAAGTATCCCGTCTTTTACGCGGGAGGCTGTGGTTTAGTTCATCGCTGGTAAAATTTGATTTATTTAAATGAATATTTTTCAAAACGGAAAACATATTATATGCAAAGGTGGTGTGTACTTGTACCTAAGACACGTATAGCATTTATTTAAGGAATTACGCGAGTGCGGTCACTACGCGAGATTCTTACTGGTATATTAAATAGGCACGTAAATATTTAAACATGATAAATAAAAATGAAACTTTTACTTTAAAATGTTTTAAAATTATTCTGGTTAAAAATTATTACGTCTCTTCAGATTTGTTTCAGAAATTATCCTGACTTATTTTATTTCATGCTAGAAAAACTTCAAGGATTTTGGCTAATCCAGGCACTTTGCTTAGTTTTTAAGTATTCGAGTAAGCTACATAATTGTTCGAGTTAATAGCTTAACACTCGGAAGGTAATTGCTTAGACTCGCCATTAGTTTTCAGTGCCCTTAACTGCCTTAGATAAGTATTCAAAAAGTTTTTTTGACCCAAAGATTCGAATCTCCTTAGTCTTATTCCGTTTCGGAAGACGTAATGTAGATTTATTTATTATTATTAGCCTAATTATTTCTTGTACTACGTAGCATTTAAAACTTCAGTTAACATTATTAGAAATATGTTTAGTTTCGTTATTTTTCTGCATTTTTATGATATTAAAAGTACGGAGATATATATTTTTTAAATAATACACCATAAAAGATTCTTAAAATAATACAACGGTAGGTAGAAGCTGCAATGCAATTAATAAATTATTACGAAAAAAATATGTTTCCGTGAAATCTATTTTTCACTGTTGAAAAAATATTTTTTTATCATAAAAAGGAGAGTAGTTATTCTATCTACCACAGTACAACTTAAACGCAAACATATATTGTGACATTACAAAGTAACGTCACGTATTTATAAAATTAATGTTAGTCTGGTTATCATTATGAAATTATTTTTTTTAGGAGGCATTATTATTGTAAGATTTGAATCTATACTTTTAAGGCAGCATGCGGCCCTAGAGAGTGCTCGCTTCGAGAAAACAGACGTCAACTGGTGGCCCAGTGGAGTGGTTGGGCATTCTTGCTCCCACTTCGCTGCGGCATTGGATTATTAAAATCATTAAAAAATGTCCGATAGTTAGATGTGTGATTGTCGCTATGAACGAATTAATTTGTTGGGCAAATTGGATCTGAACATTGCTATATTTGGTCCGCTATATTTGGATGCCTTCTGGCTGGCATTAGTAGGCCGATATTTTGAAAAAACCCACTAGATGTAAAGGCCGCCATGGAATTGATGACTTTGCTGTATGGATTAGACCCGCTATGATGTATGACTATTTACTAGCTACCGTAATAGATGAAATACTGAGTTCTCATCTCGGATTGAGGCCTTGGATGGGGCTAGAAGACCGTGGTGATGCCAGAAAAATATGATTAACACTCGAGGACTTTCTTCAACAAACTCCTGAATTTTTATATTTTGTTGTAGTATGGAATTTTAGTTATTTTGATTTATAATATAATTTTATTGTTGAGTTTAAAACATGAATTTTGTCAAGATTGGATAGTTGACAAGTTGTATTAAATAAATAATTATTGTATTTTAAGTTAAAGTCCGCTTTCGTTCTGGAAACCCTCTTCTTACCTACACACCACACTTCATATTTCAGATATCATAATTACACATTTCTCCGATGATGACCAGCAGATGAAGTAAGAGATGAGTAGGTGATCTAAATCTCGAGTCGAACTCACGTAAATTTCATGCTCTACCCTGTTTTGCCGGTGAAGAGCGACTAGCCTCATCTAGTAAGTGGACCGGCTCATACAATATATCCTTTAAATTATTTAAATAATAACGTAATATACCATTCCTGCCACACATGTGATACCTCGCGACAGACTATATTTTTGGGTCTCACCGCCCTAGCGGCGATAATTTTTATTATTGGTATGCTTCTATAAATCCAAACTGTTTGTGTCATGGATAAATGTTACTCAATGTCGGTATTTATGAAATAGTAGATATCATATTTTTTCCTTATTAAATAAGCGTTCTTGAAATGGCTATTAGATGAACGTCAATAAACGTAACATAATATATATAATGTTTGTCACATTATGTAATATAATCTATATATAGCAACGTTATTTTGGTGTTTTTCCTTACTGGTTTTATAGCCTGCATATCATGCTGAATAAATAAATATAAGAAACTCGACTTTGCCCGGATAAAATACCATTTATATTGAATTGTGAGTTACCCTTTGATGTGACTCGCTGACATACTTGTAGAACTATTATACCGAAATATTTTCTCACACATTGTATCGATATATCTCTTTATATTTTACCTAGACTAGAACATGTGGTGCAAGACTATTCGTACCATCATTCACAAGATTCAGGATTCGCGATCACGACTACTCTCATAGAGAGTCATCGATAGTAATGTATGTAATTATGTGTCTGGCGATATTTTTTGAGTTATGCAACGTATTTCGTCATAGCTTAGCTCTTCATTCGTGGCCTCAATTATTTTACCTTATTTTTTTTTCAGAGAAATATACTATATAAACAATACAAATAAGTTTTCAGGTTTTTATTTTACAGGCACATAAATATGTAAAAATTTATTATTTTCATTATATATATAGCTATAATATTTGTATAAAGCTGCATTACTTTAACACATTACATGAATAATCATTAAAAAAATATTTTAAATAATTTGTAGTGATATAATTTAATGATATAATGTGTGAAAGAACTGGAATGTATGAATGTAGAAGCAAAAATGGGCGATTTGATTGTATGCTGTTTATTGTATGGAAGTAAAGCCTGGAGCCGGCAGAAGAAAAACGAAAGTAGACAGAGTGCAGTGGAAATAAGATCATTTAGGCGTATATGTGGAAAATCTATTTATGACAGAGTAAAGAATGAAGAAATAAGGAAATAATGTAAAGCTGATGTTAGTACAGTGAGTAAGATTAAGAAAGGATAACTTAGGTGGTTTGGTCATATGGAACGGATGAATGAGGAGAGGATGGTAAGAAAAATATATGAGGCAAGTGTCGATGGCACCAGAAATATAGGACGTCCGCGGAAGACTTGGCACGACCAGGTAAACCAGATAATAGAGGATGGTTCTGATAGAAGCCTCAACAATCGGCGAGCTTGTATGAGAAGGTGTATGAATGTGGCAGAGGAGTATGGCGCTCTATCCTCTTTGCCTACCCCAGCGGGGAAACGGCGAGATGGTAAGTATAATGTTAAAAACTTCATACTAACATTATTATCAAATCAGTTTTTTTTTATATACGTAAAAAATCCTTGAATGTCAACCGAACAAAAAATTCTCACAGCAACATGAAATAAAGTTTATTTTAAAGGCGTTTTGTGTTACTCAAAATAGATGCGGTTTTTATTAGTACCATAAATAATTCTACATTATTAGCTTTTATTAGACTAATAAATGTCTACAAACGGGGTCAAAAAGTCAACGTTATTTATTATATAAGAATACTGTTTCAATTATTTATATGTTCTTCTTGTGATAAATCTCACTTATTTCATTAAAGTCTTAATTAGTTTAGTATGAAGTCTTCCTTTTTAGGAACATCTCATCTTCTCGTTGTACTTCCCTTCATTAATTTTAAGTTTCTCTACCACTCTGGTTTTTCTGAAGCTCATGCAACAGCTACTCACCAGAAAACATTTGTCTCGTCCACTGTCCCTCTTCTGGGAGTGTTCCTGATGACTCGATCCCTGAGTGTCTGCCTTGAACTACTGTACCTTCATTGACCATCTATTTTTAATCTGCGTGTTTGTTTAACTCATATATTTGTACCTCTCTATCTTATGCAGGATCTTATGTAATGACATATATATTACTATGTACTTATTTTTTTTCTATTCTCCTTGGTTTATTATTTGTATATATAAATATTTTATTATGTCATAAATTTATTTATTGGAATAATACACGTGTATAATATGTTTGAACTGTGCCCGTCTCACTAGAAAATTCTGTGTTGAGATCGGTATAGTTTACAAGTATCAGACCAAAATGAACATTTACCTCTTAAATATACATCTTATATTAACATAAGGTATATGTATAAAAAACAATTACAAAGTGGACTTTCAATCAATCAAATCAAATTAAACATGTAATCTAATATAACTATGCTTTATATAAGTAAATACAGCACTTAAGGGATGCTGGAAGGTCTACATTTTTAAAAACAATGTGAAATTTCTAATAATCCCATTAAATTTATTTTGGTTTTTCTTTATATTTTTCTATGCTGAACAAAAATATTGTATTAAAGTCGCGTAGTTATATTAGCTTTGATGAGTAGGACCGACGACAAAAGAGCCCTAGCTTCTTAACTGTCTTTTTTATTTTACTTTTTACATAAATAAATAAAGATCTATTATAATGCAAAATATGAATATACCGAAGCTATTTTTTTTTGCGTTATTATCAAATTTTATTGACAACTTTTTTTTCCTTACTGCATACGAATCAGTTATATATGAATCACGACGTCACCACGGCTATCAGGACATGGTTCTTTATACTTTGCACTTCATTTATATTTAGTACGTACTCTTTTGCTCATGCTCATCATTGTCCAAATCATATTCTCACTGATATCAAAGTTGAATACACATTTTTAAATTTTTTATTTCTTTCTTATTACATATATATTAATTTTAATTTTATTTTTTTCCAAACTGCATGCCAGTTTTACGGCAATAGTTTATCTGAACACCAATGATTGTTTAGAATTATGAATGGAAATACACACAAATGAACGTCTATCTATAAACATGTCGCTAGTCTATGCTGATAAACCAGAGGTGATAGACGACTTGAAAGCCAAAATTCGTCGCGTTATTGCCGATATACGTCCCCAGCTGCTCTAAAAAGTCAAAAATTGAATTTTCAGATTTCAATTTATTCGAGCCAGTCGCGGCGCGGCGCTCATATGTGCAAAATTATATTTAAACACTAATGGCATGAAATTATCTTTCCATTAAAGCTAATACTATGGCCAATACCACGATTTTTATGTACTTATTTTAATTCATTTTTAATTTCTATAGACCTCTAAAAAAATCACTTTTAATATATATTACAGTTTGTTTTTAATTAGTAATAGTCTGAGAATAGAATAAAAATAAATAGTAATTTACTGATGTGATTTTTTTAATACTTAAAGCTTGTTTTTATGAAGCCACATAGAACTATTTCTATGTGACTTATCTATAAATAAAATACATCATATTTTTCTTAGCGCTTGAACTCAAAACTTATTATTATTGAACACTTGATATTATTAAATCGTCATACTAAATTATTTAAAATTGCGGATTATCCTCAAATTTTAAAATTCTGAATATGTAAGTAAAATAGTAATCATTAATATATTGTGTCTGTACTTGAAAGCAGACTCACTTCAGAATAGAGAAAAATGCTTCAGACCGGACTTCAGATACAAGTAGATACTGTTCTTCAGACTGCGATATCTCCGTCTAAGTAGAAAAATTTAAATGAAAAATAAGCTTATTAATTGATGAAATAAATAAGGTTCTTGAAGTAGTAAAAAAAACCTAATTAAATTTCACTTTTTCTGTTTTTATCTATTGCAATACCTAAATAATTAATAAAATTTTATTCAATTTGTATTGGAGCAGTAGGTACCTATTGCGAAACTATAATGGAGAGTAGTCGGCATATCTTTCTCTTATAATAAAAATGGTATATGATAGGTTTTTCCGAGCTAAAGTATTATTAACACATACTCTGCGGTGGTGGGTCAGATTTGACCTGGGTGTTTGTAAAAATATAAATTATGCTACAAATATTCGTTTAATGCTGTTTTTCTTCTAGCTAATATTTTATTAAATATTTTCAAATGAGTTATTGATAAAAATGTGAAAAAACGCTCAAAAACTGACGTAAGACAGTCTGATTGAATCTCAGCACTTACACCGAAACATATATTGTCAACATTTTGAGCGGGTAGACAAAGGATACCAGGTATGCGTCCATGTATTTGTTTTGACTTAATTTAGCTATTTGAGGGGCGTTGCGCCTAGATCAAAAGCAAAAGATCATATGCTCAGTCGATGTTTGTATTTTGGCTGAATAGGGCGTCTGTTGATGCGTGAGATTATGTACATTATAGGTAATATTTTTTAATTTGTAACTTTAATTTTTTAGCAGAAACATTTCGGCACATCATGCCATTTCATTAAATCATTTTTAAAATGAAATATTTATATAAAGCTTCCCACAAAACGGTTGAAAAACCGAAAAATTGAAGTGGGTCTAAAATGATCCACATCACCGGACGTATTTTGTTTTGACCCACCGGACTGTAAGTGTTAAACCATTATTTCAATTGTTCTCGGCTCTTCTGTCATGTAGCACCAACATCTCAGGCTGGGTTTTTTTATTCCGTTCAGTGATCCAAATAAGAGAATATATATATATACCAGCAGATAAGAAATAAGCTATCGCCGATTGCTTGCTGCTAGGCTCTGTGGGCAGTTTTGTGGCTGCTTCGCGGCCAATAGTAGCTGCTACACGGCCATATAGATTATACGAAATCTCTGGCTGCGTAGAGGTCACCATGGGATGATATGGTCCTAGCAGTAAAAATCAATCGTCTGTCGCTTGCTTCATACTGATTTTTACACTAACAGAAGAGTAATCGGCTATTCTGCTAGTGCCGATTGTTTTTCTGTATTGCTCTCCCTGGAATTGTAGAAACGGTGTTCTTACGTATTAACTTTTAAATATATATCCGCTTAAAGACATTCTTAAAAAATACGAACAAAACATTTTTGTCATATTTGACAGTTTAACAAGATAAGGAAAAAATCTGCGACCATAGAATGTGACGCGCTATGACCGCGAGACATAGATGAGATGACAGGATGATTTTCTTATCCATGACAGGATGACAGATGCTCAGTATATTTGCCAGTCGTAATACGATAAGTACTTTACACCCACAAATGACACTACTGAAGCCACATCCCGAAAGTCGTGGGTATAGATGAGGAAGTGTAATATTATTAAGTAACATGGAACTTGCGTCTCTTCTAGATCAGATTGCGGTTTTTTGGTTTTGATATTTTTTTATGGTTTCTTCGGGGAAATTATCTACAAAGTATACAACCGTACTTTTAAAAGTAGTTAGTAGTAATGAGGCAAGATCTTGACAATGGCACGTATTACCGTGCCGAAACGTTGGTCTTTCCTCAAGGAAACAATTTACAAAATACGCGATCTTACCTAGAAGAGATGCCAGTTCCATAGATAAGTACTTGCAGAAACCTTAATTCAAACATATATATTTATAAAACATTATTTTATGTAATATTAAAATTTTTTATGAAAAGCGGTAAATAAAAATCATTGACTTGATATCGAATAGTAATTTTTTTCTTAGAATAATACTGTTCTAATTTTTAATATTTTAAAATTTCTGTAATAACAATGAATAATATATGTTACGGTATTCATCGGATTTTTGTAGTTTACGTAACATAGTTTACAATCCAATATAATATCTATTTTATTTACGATATCGTCTAAACAGAGCACAAAAAGAGCGCATACTTCACACATACAAGTGTACATAATCCTTCAAGCATACGTGTATAGAAGAAATTCCCGGAAGACTACTTGGGTATTAATGTTAGATATTTTTTGCTACTTAATATAGAACCATCCACCCACCCCAATGATTGATTGTAACATTCTTACATGTAGCAGTAATTTTTGATTAAAACAAAAAAAGAACGATTAATTAAATCTTGAAGTGTTAATTAAGATTCTTGTTTAATTTTATATTTTGAGAATAACAAACATTTGATGTGATTTTTTTACCATTTATTATTTACTTACATTTTTTACCTACCTACTTATCATAACTTAAAACGTTTCACTTCTAGAGTAGACAAAAATGATAGCATGTCAATTTTTTTATTCTGGTGTAGTTCTTGCTTTGTTTGAATTAATTTATCATCTATGTTATCTGGTCTACTTAGTCGTACCAGGTAACGACGTATGGGGAATAAAGATCACGCTGTATGTAAGATATGTGCGTGTGTGGGTAAGTTAACGTTAGTGGTGGGCACACCATTATTCACCCATCATTCACACGTTCGTTTGAAGATCACAGAGTATATTGAATAAGTGTGCGTGGCCAAAGCAGGTTGGAGAACAAACGATGAAACAACTAAAGGTTGACACAGGTTTATTATTGTGCTCGTTTACAGATTTAGAGAAATACAATAACTGTACAATGAAATGAGTACACAGAAGAGCGTTTCATTAATATGCTATCTGGAAGGCGGTAGGGAGAAGAGTGACCCCCTGAGAGCCGGTCTTTCAGATGGTTGCGGTGCATGTTTATGGTTATTATGGTGTCTATACCGAGGGTGTTTATACGGCTGTTAGGAGCTCAGATTTTACGCACCGGTAAATGCAAGGTGCGTTCAGGGATCGTTGTCGATGATGATATGACTGTTGAGGCTATAGACCATCATATATGTCTTCCATCAAATTCCATCAATTGTAACATCGTATACATTTTTTACCATCAAACAATCTATGAGACTTTTTATTAAATCTGCTAATTACTATTTTTTATCATTAATTTAATGATTTGCCATACTTCACCATGAGCGACGTCATTTTCAATATATTCTTATTTTGAAAGGTTCGGGATTCCCCTTAATACTTACTAATAACAATCTAATAGCATATTCCTAGAGTTTACTGAATTATAAAGTTGGTGGCTTTTAAAAGTGGAATAATAGATGTATCAATTATAAAAATATACAGACTGAGTTCAAATTTTTTCATAAATGTATTGAAATGGTAACACGTTTTCCTGCATGGAAAAAGGTCCATGTTCGAATTCCAGTAAGAATCAAATATTTTTTCTTTTTATTTTTCTAGTTGATTAATTTAATTTGTATTAAAAATATCTCAGAACTATTTTCTGTAAATGCAACTTTACAGCAGAAATGTGTTCACTCATTTTTTGCTTTCACCCTTCTTTTGATATCTTTCTTAGTCTTTTGTTTGCCATCAAATGTACTTTCTGAATAAACAGACCTTTCAAATTATTCTGAATATTCAGAATACGTCTCGCCATATCGGGATTCGTTTTACTTTCTCGAATACCCTCACTTTTATTTTGTTAACATTAATCATAACATAACTTTCCACGTAAACGTTGTATTTTCCAATCTGGAAATTGCACCCTTTTTTCCAGACACTTGAAATTGCGTCTACTTGTTGCCATTTAAAATTATTTGTTGAAGAAAATCGTTTTTCTTTCTGTAAAACGTTTCTTACTTCTTATGGTTGCTAAATTTCTTTTGAAAAAAAAAACCAACATTATTTTCAAACTAAATGCGGTAAAAATGAAGGTTGATTTTATTCAAGTTATGTGAAAAATATAGTATGCAGTTAAAATTTTAAGTTCATGAAAAATAATCTCACCTTGACTTTCATCAGATATTATTTCACTTTTCGCCAAGCTTATTCCGAGGGATTAGCAAATTAGAGCTATAAAGTATTTTACGGGGTTGAAATATAAAGGCCTGCTGCCAAACGAATTTTATTTTAATGTTTTAAGTTAGTTTTTAGCATTAAAATATTCTATTGTATTTCCGCAATCATATTGACAGTTTTATTGTTAGTGACATCTGGAAAGCCACTTAAATTTTTAATTATTATTTTTATTTCTTCCAGTATTTTGGTGATGAAATATATTCAAATCAATTGATTTTTTTACGATGAAAGATGATGTAATCTTTAATTATAAAGAGGATATTGGTGTGGAGCGAATACAAATAAATATTTAAATTAACTTGAACTGGGTAAATATAAAGTAATTGATGAAGACGATAGTTTCGTCACGTGGGTCTGAGGGTAGAGGAAAGGAAGGAAAACACATCCTTTAGGTGGATTTGTTTGACATTGAAGAAAACCGGAGTCAACAATAGAAACCCTTTGATACCCTTTTGCCGGGTAGGTGGTGTTGGCGAATGGTGGTCTAATCCTTTTGTTTTGCGTGTGCACACATTACACCTTGTATCTTCTTGATTGAGCCACAACACCTTGAATAATAAGTATTATAGCATTCAGTTCTGTACATAGTTAATAATATCATTATTGAGCAAATGATAGTGTAGATAAATATTCAATTATAAAACAGAATTTTTGTAAAAGATATTTATAAAAACACTGCATTTATAATATGTTAGATTGTGTAAAGTGAAAACAATTAGACACAACAATTTAACTTAAATATTTATTTGTATTAAATAAGTTATAATTTGCAGAAAATTGTAAAAATAGATTAATAAAACTGGCACTATCTAGCTAAATAATTTTAAAAGATAATTCTTAGCAACATTGCATTCAATAAATTTAGCATTTTATATACAAATAAATATTACACATAACTAAATTAATTATATATAAAAAAAAATTTACCATGTTTCAATATTCTGAAAATGTATTCTTTAATACTAAAATGAAAAAAAAATGTCCCGTGTAAAATGCGTATTATGAATGAATCAATTGAATTTTTTTAAGCTCTTTGACATCAGTATGTACAAAAATTTCGTGTATAGATTTTCACATTAATTGACATCAGATCTGACATTATTAAGTGTGTCATTAATAAGAAAAATATTTCCAATTGTAAAATATAAATATTACATTGCCGGTGTGTACAGCAGCGCTTATATAACTTACTTTTTTTATGCCAATTTAAACATATAAACAACATCTGTAAAGGCGACAAAAAGTCATTAAAATACGAAACGAGCTAAACATTTGTATTTTAATATTTCAACAATATTAAATATAATATAATTAAATATAATATGTTTCTGTTTTAATTAGGTACGTTAATATGAAAATAATAGAAAAGTTAGTATTTCGACTATAATATGTTTATGAGAAAGAAAAAAAAAATTAAAATACAACTTTAAATTATAAAAACTTATATTAAAATTAACTAATTTAAGGCTCAGAAAATTATATCTAGCATCCCTCGCGCGTCTTTTATGCTGAGTAAATCTTTTAAATTATAAACAAGGTTTTTATTCAGGGTAAGATATATTTGTATTTTACCATACAATTCACATATCTAATTATACATCATTCATAATGTAGTCTGTCATGGTATGCATAATCATTTTTGCAATATCAAGTACTACTCAAAGTATAATTCATAATAATTATTTTGTTTCGGTTTATGGAAGCAATATAATATATATTGATTATATTATGATCAATATATGTAAATAATGCATGTTATATTATTAAATATAATGAAACACAAAAAAAAAAAATTACTAGTCTACTAACCCATGTTTATAAATACTCTAGATCTACTGATAATGCCATTCTTTCGTTACGGATCCAAATCACCAAGAGAACGCTGAAAATATAATAAAATTATAATGGATGATATTTCACAATGGTACCTAAACATTTTTTAATAGCAAATCAGAATTCGACAAAATGGCTGAAATTTACATAATTTAAGGCAATTTAGAAAAGATCAATTGGTTTAATACAACGCTTTTTTTTATCTTTACCCGATTTATATTATTATCATTATTGGGTAATAAATTTTTTTACCTTTACGATATCATAAAACATTCAATATTAAAAAATAAATTCCGCGAATTTATTATTCGCATAAAAATATAAGTAAAGTCGGTGGGTTATTTTTTCACTCTCGTCTATTATAGATTCTAACACAGTCGGATGTCCTCTGTTAAGTAATTCTAATTTCTTTATCATCCTTTTCTCACTAGTACGCTCCACATGCTAAAATCATCTCGGTGATCCAATATTAACTAAACTATCGTACGTAGATTTTTCACTCACGCTCCTGAAAGAAATAAATGAAATATTTTATTTAAAGAGAACACATTCTAATTGTGATATTGCAATTTTTCAGAACATAGGTTTGTGATATTTTTAATACAAATTAAATGTATTAATTAGAAATATATACATATAAAATCAATATATCAAAAAAATATTACTATTGCTACCGGAATTCGAATCTGGATCTCTTCCTATCCGGGGAAATACATTAACCGATTATGGTACATCAACACAGCAAATTGACGACATATTTTCGAACTTATATGTTGAATTTTCAAATTGATACATCTATCGTTTCATTATTTGAAAGCTATCTTATTTATATTTACGGAATCTCAATCTCAATCTGTTATTTCTGGCGTCTCCTAACGGGTTACTCGAAGGTGTTTGAGATTATGTAATGTGTACATTTAACTGAGTAAGGAGGCAGTAATGATTGTGTAGTGAGTATGTTAGTTTTATTAACATTTAAAATTTAATTTGTAAAAAAATTGTTTTTTTATTAGTAGATACTTGGTATCAATTGTTTTTTTAATTAAAACTCTCAGGTAGGTTCTGTGTAGGTACCGAAATGACAAATAAATTCTTTACCTATCTACCGGGATATAAAATGATATATTTTAGTTTTCGAACACGTAAATTTCTCAATATAGTAAGTTTGACGTTTATGGATACTGAATAAAATATATAGTCACCTTGGTAACAAGTGCAACATAAAATTGTAGTCTCTTTTTCTCAGATTACTCTAGTATAAATTTATTCTAAGGGAGGGTGCAAACTATGATGTTTAAATACCACTAAATCTTTTCCTTGTAGTTATCATAAATCTATATTGTCACAAAACCCCTTTTTTTCTAAACAAAGTAGTCGTTTATGGTATTTTGAATTTCAACACTCGGCAGAATTTTCGCAATCTTTTATAAAGTATTCTCTAAAATTTCAAGTGGCGAACATGGTGCGAATAAAACGAAGCCTTTGAACCCCAGTAAAAAAATATCGGTAGTAAAATGTTGTTGAAAGAGGGAAAATTTATATTTCAATGTAAACTCGTATTAAAGTTGGATTTAGCGAATAGAAAAATAGAAATAGTATTTTAAACATGCGCACATAAAATATAAGTAACGTGTTACGATATTATGTACACGTGTTAATTTATTTATAAATGTTACATTTCTCTAACTTAATGTGCTTAACTACCATATCATCACGCCGTAGGTAGAGGATAGAAAACTACACTCTTTTGTCCTGATACGAAATCCTCGCTTCATTCACATTCATACATCTTCTCACGCTAGCTCGTCGTTTATCGAGACTTCTAATATGACCAACTTTCAGTATCTAATTTACCTGGTCGTGCCAAGTCTTCCGCGGATGCCCCCTCTTTTTGGTGCCACCAAGTGCTGATGACACCAAAAATAGGGGAAAAGTATAGTATAGTATGTGTATAGAATAGTTAGGGTATTGATATAATATTATTAACTGCTCATAATAAAACGTAATATTTTTAAAATTATTTTGTTTTTATTATTCATAAGTTTTTTAACACAGAATTTTTTAGTGCGTACCCTATACAATTTTACACAAGAACTGAATCCGAACAAAACATTTTCACATATATTCACAACATTTGATTTTTCAGTATTTTTTAAATATTCAAACACTCATGTGGGCTATTTTTAGATGGTTAATTGTAGATTTAAAACAAATAGATTATTAAATTTTAATTATTTGCTTCTATTGGTCATTCGAACGTTGGTGTACAATTTATACACCAAATTTAATTCACGATAATCAAATGAGTTCCTTGCAAAGTATTTCAACAGTCTTTGAAATGGTTCAACTCGCAGATCCCGGAAGAAGAAACAAGAAGAAATTATTCTAAGACGGAAATCGGATAAAAAATATTTGTGAAAAATTTGAACCTTCCCTGAAGCCTTCAGCGGGCTTCCAGGGTGAATACATCGATTTGTATGATAAAGAAAAATATCTGCTAAACCAATATATTTACTCTAGCCCACCAATGTAAAAAAAATTAGACAAGAAGGATGCGCGCGCCACTCGGAATATTTAATTCAATACGCTGATGCCAGAAATAACCTCATTCATCTTCTGCCCGTATAAGTGAACTGCTGATGATATGATTGTAGTATTGAGATTGTTAGGCATGTGAGGTTTAACGCTCGGAAATATAAGAGAGCACAATATACTTACATAATTAATATCGTCCATGTAGAAAAAAAACCCTTAAAAATAGCCCACCTTAATATAGAATCTTCCTCTGACTCATGTTGACTCCAGATCAGAAGATTTTGAAGATCTATGTTGATGTAATTTGATGATGTGATCTGTGTGAAGGTATTGGATGCTCCTATAATATCCTCGTATCATTTGATATCGCGGTGCACTGAATTAATTAAAGTTATTTGTAAGAAGGTAGAAGTTAACTATGTCAAGGTAGAAGTTATTGGAGGCGACTTTCAGAGCTGTTCTTTAGGAGACATTGATAGGAAGAGTGATCGTGATTCAGTCTGATCGAGTTCAGCTGACCGCGATTGTACGTTATTGCATGCTGCAGGTATCCCAGGAGTCGACGCTACTACTGCTTTGTTGGGTGCATTCAGCTTCGTTGGGTGGCCTTGGTGATGAGAGTAGAGGCAATAGCCCTTCACAAATATTCAAACCACATTATCTTAGAAGTGTCACATTGTAAATTTTACATCTAAAGGAACTCATGGACTCGGGGATCATTGTATATAAAAATGACAATATTCAGCTTTAAAATTGATAAAATATTTAAGAGAACACATTTTTATTGTGAAGTTGTATATATTATAATATATTCACCTCTGTTATAACAAAAACATGTATGCCAATAAAGTCTAATAAATAAAAATACGATTAAGGAGAAGACATTCTTATTGTGAAGTTGTAATTATTCAGAACATAGGTCTGTGATGTTTTAAATACTAATTTAATGTATATATTTATAATTAATACATTCAATTAGTATTTTAATAAAAATACATGCAATGGTTAAAAAGTGGGAAGCCGAGATTAAATGCGGATGTTGCGGATAAGATGTTGAAGACGACACTCTCAGCAAAAGGTCACCAACTGTAGTAATTTCAGAATACGTCAACAAAGTCATGATTTACATTTTGTAGATCGAAGTATTCCTGTTGAATTAAAGTTGAATCAGTAGAAATCAGAAATCATCTTTACCTCGGAATTGTGCTTTCTGCTCGCTGGGTGCCAAGGCTTCTGACGGAACAAAAGCGTTTTTGTGCCTATGTTTGACACTATTCTCGACCATTTCTTGACACCAAATAAAGTTCTAACAATAATGTCAGTAGAGGAATAGCTGAATTTCACAATCGCCAATGAAGACCAAGTCAATTCATAATAAGACTGCTTGGGTGAGGATACAATAAAAAACGTTGTGACCGAACGAAATTAAGTTACTTATTTTTATTTTTAATGTATGCCACATTTTTCTATTCTCTATGAAAATACCACAATGAGCGTCAACCAATCAAGGTACAGCGCAATTCAATATGGCTGGTTTGTCGTTTTCATGGTACAGACGAGGCGATATGCTGTCAGAGCGGGCGGCTTCGGCCGGACATGCTCGATGCTTTAAAGTAAAATTAAATCAGGATCATCCAGTTTTATAAGAGGGGTAAATACTAAAAAGAAATAGAAACACTTACAGTATATGGGAAATAATCGTGTAATAATTTGTATTGTGTGAATTCTTATTTCTAGAAACGAGTAATTACTGTATTAATTACGAGTATTCTACCGAGAGGAGAATTTTCCTCATATCTTATATTTTGTTGGAATTGATTTTGGGAAATGGATGATGTTGAGTGATGGAATATTATTCTGGATCAGTCATTCTGGTCACTATGCGATATTATCTTAGACTCAAATTATTATTGATGAGATCCGTTGTTGGGAAACGCATGTCATTTAAGCTAACATATCGGCCCTGATGTTAATGGAGCAGTGTCTGCGTAGTCTAAACATACACTGAAGTTTTATATATATAATAACAATGTTACCGGACACGTGCGCTGCTAACCTAGGAGTTAATTAATTCATTTTTATTTGTTAACTTTGTTTTATTAACCACTTAATTGAGTTAAATATATGTACCGGTTTCTAAAATTACCATTTTCTTCTTCAGGTTGTCAATACTAACTAAAAACATATATTATTGTTACTTTACCAGAATCAATTAAAAAAAAAAAACAACAATTATTTATAAAATAAATTTAGTACCTAACTCAAATTTTTACTTAATACAAGTTTACTCGAATATTTTTTAGGAAACATTTTTGGAATGGGACTCGTTGATAAATTTAGTTGGTTGTTTATAATTTTTTTATTAGTTTTACACGCTTTATTTATCTCCAACGATTCCAAGTTATTTACTTTGCGACCAACACCGTTTACATGCGAAATTGACAATCCCAATTTTTTATCAAAACCATGACCATTTTCTATAAAATGATTAGAAAATTCTGAAAACCCATAGACACCAGAATTGTTGAATTTATAAACTTTGTCTTTAGAATTTATGAGTAAATTTCCTATATTATTATTTGTATAAAATGCCGGTCTAATGTTTTTAGTTAGTATTGACATACTGAAGAAGAAAATTTGTATTTTTAGAAACCGGTAGATGTATTTAAACTCAATTAAGTGGTTAATAAAACAAAGTTAACAAATGAAAATATGAATTTTAAGCACAAAGTTAACATTGCTAATTTCAAAAGTAATTAATTAGATGCGACCTTAATTCAATGATAATTTTTGTCATGCGTAACTATTGTTTCTCGTGTATAAACTGGTATAATAATCCATTCCCTCAGATATTAATTTCATTATATTTCGAATGGAGGGGTCTGAGATTATTTTATGATTACTTCCTCTAAATGTTAATCCGTTAATGGAATAACATTTGTTTGTACATTTAACATTGATTTTATAATTTTCTAACATGCAATTCTTCATCAATTTAAGGTGCATAATTGAGGTTAATGTCTTATATTCACATTCTGAACTTTCTCATTTAAAGTTAAATTTTGGATTATGTAATACTAACATATCATATTTGTCATTTTTTAATATACGATAATATAGGTGTTATCTGATTTCCACCACTTTCTGAAGGAGGAGATGGAAGTCTAAGGAAGTTGAATTCTTGGAGTTTAGCCACAAAATATCTCTGTGGGAATTTTTTTACTCAAATGACAATGTCGTAGCGGATGGTATGCCGTATTTTGAAGACGTAGGCGAATCCTTTTTTTAAATTGTAACATCGGCGTTAAAACGTATTATTGCGTATTGAAAAGTAAATAAAAATTCAATCATACTCTAATGTGTATTTAAAATCAGAGAATTTTTTTACCGTGTTCGCATATATGATTTTCTCATCCAATCATTTTTTTTTTTTGTAATGATAACATTTATGAGTAGAACATATATGGTTTTTATAGCTTTAGATAAAAACATAAGTTTTTTTAAAATAAATATTTTTTTTTTTTTACTGGTGTAACATTTATTTGATGAGATGTTTGGAGGAATCCTTTGTGAGCTTTATTCACAAAATATGGGATTTTATTAGATTATTTTTCTTTTGTTGAACGAAAAATATTGTAAGTATATTTAAATAGTGATTTCTTTGTACATTTTTAAATACTTTCTTTGAAAATTTATGTTTGAAGATTCTTTGAAAGCTAAAATGTTATTCTTGGAAACGTATTCCGAAATACTATTTTTCACTCTATTTTAAAACTTTATGGATATCTGGCGATAAGTCAAAAATAACTTTTTGGATTCTGGAATACAAATATATAAACAAAAATTTTAAGAACTTATTAATATGTTTATTGAAAGAAAATAAAGTGTTCATATAGTTAACATAATATCGAGTAGGCAAAGAGAAATTTAAGCTTTATTTGTTATAACATTAATTATCTTGTTAAATTGATAATATTAGAAATCCAAGTTAGCAAATATATTTTGTAATAGCATCTATTGGTATTGATGGATATTTATAAGATAGGACGTCACAAATAAAATAATTACGTAAAACATTAAAATACTCCCTTATTTTTACTTAATACTATAAAATTATGTATTATTATTTGTATGGATCACAAGAAGTTTCACAAATTTATAATATATATTTTATTTAAAAAAAAATAGAGATGTGTATACGTAATACATGTCATATTAATATTCTAACCATTTTAGAAACTAAGATATCTCAGTTTGTGCTATGAAAATAGGGCAAACTCGGTGATCTCCCGGGACGAGGGTAGAAACTCCGATCATTGGACCACTTGGCGAATGTTTCGCTGCAAGAGACTCGTCTCAGGAGATCGACAAGTTAGTCATAGTTTCATGGTACAAGCGTTTAGTTTAGTTTAAAAATAAAAAAAATATGCATGTAACATATATTTCATGTATGCATGCATCTCTATTTAAAAAAATAAAACAAGAACAAGCACATCAATAAACAAAAAAAAGTTAAATATGTTAAAATAATTAAATATTAAAAAATAAAAGATATGTCAGCACCTTTTTTGTCACCCTTCTCAGTGACCCAGTCAGACAATCCACTTTCAAATTAATGAACAGAACACAATGTAAGTTCTCGTCTGAGGAGTAAAGGACAATTTACAAATAGGATTCATTATTGAATCTTTTAAAGCACCTGGGGAGAGTCTTCTGAGGAGCTATGGCAATTTAATTTGTGAAAGGCGCTTCTGATGATGGAAATGAGACGCATGATTTGATGTAAAGTCGTTTATTATAGATAGAGATAGGAAATGAAGAGTATAGAAGATAGCTGAGCGTGAAGTATGAAGAGTGAGAGGGACGAGCCGGGGGCGCTGGATCTCAGGCCCGCTCGGCGCTCGAGTACCAGTCGCGACTCGTCGGACTATCGTCAGCGAGCGATCGGACCAAAACTGGGCACGACTTCTCTCCGCTGATATCTAAACCCTGAATGCAGATGTCGCTCGCGTTGTTCTGGGGACGGCGGTGAATTTGAATCGCCATCTCCACCTCCTCTTCAGACCTTGTGAACATTTCAATGTGCCTTAAAATTAGATGCAAACCATCATATTCCATATAAGAAATCTGTTTTACCTTAACTATAATATTTATATTTGTCTTTTATAAATCTACTTTTGTCTCATATGATGGGAAATATTGTGTTTTCAAGCGAGAAAGGAGTCGATTATTTTTTTTGCGTTTCTTTATTACTTACGAAATATCCATTATAAATAATGCTACAAGAGTGTTGCTTATGATCAATTAACTTCAACCAGATGATATTCAGCTCATCTTGGAATCTCTCAAATGACAGCAACGAAACATAAAAATGGATTTGCTGCGAAAAATAATCCATTGATGTGGTTTCAACAAAACGGTGTAACAGCTCACATCACCGAAAATCAATATGACTTTTAAGTTAGGATGTTTTTAAAAGCTGAGCAGACTAAATAAAATAAATAAATTAGAGGTTTTTTGGTTACCACGTTCGCCGGATTTAAACGTGCCAGACATCATTCTATGAGGATATTTAAAGGAATGTGTCTATATACTTAAAAATAGTATCCAATAAGAAATTCGAACAATATACATTACATATACGGAGAACGAAACTTAGGATAGCAACCATTACATCCAAGTGTTTTCGAATGCAAGTGATAGTGTCTGGAGTGACACCGAGATCCTTAGTCTGTACTTTAATTTTCAGTTTTGTTAAAGAAAATAATGTTTTTTTATCTAATATATACTAATAATTTTGTTTGTTTGCATTTTGTTTTTGGTTAATGAAGAAGAAATGTAACATTTGTCAGTGCTGAAAAATAAAGCTTTAAGAATATTATTCAGAAAAATAGATATACTCTGATCAGTGCAATGCTGAAAGATCTAAATATTTAAGAAGAAAATATATTTTAATATAATGGCATTTATTTATAAAATCCTCAATAAAATAATATCGGAGGAATTTATACGAAAAATTTATGTAAATCAACATGAGTATGAGCATCGTACAAGAGGAAGGGATAGACTGAGACTGCCATTCAGGAAGAAGGCCAAATCTCAGAAATCGATGATGTATAAGTGCTATAAAGATTTTTAATGACATGACAGAAAACACAAGAAAGGAGGAGAAATTGAATAGATTTAAAGTGAAACTGACAAGATATGTAAAAGATAAATTTTAGTAAAAGAAATGACTTAAATTTTGTTAATATTAGAGTATATATAGGAGTGCTTGTGTATGCACTATGTTAAGAATTAAATAAATAAATAAGCTGGAAGTTGATTCAGATCTTCCTGTATTTTGAGACAGTCATAAATACACATAAAGAAAACAATGATCTTCATATCATTTGCATATAATTGTAAGTGTATGCATTAATAAAGTATTTATCAATATAATTAACCTACATATTAAATATAACTAGCCTTGAGGGACATCATAGTCCTTTGCTCCTCTTTACAATATTTATTTTCTTGTTTATTTAATAACTATTAAATTTGAATATGATATGCTTATTATATTATGCTTATCTCGTCAAAAAAATGTATCGAGACAGGCATTAGTATAGTGATGGCGTTGTAATTATGTTTTTTCTTACCGAAAAACATTTTTATATATGAGATCAGCATACATCCTTGATTTCATTGACTAGCGTTTAGCTGATGATTTATTTTAAACATATTTATTTTTGACATAATTGAATATATCGATCGATTAAACTGAATAAATGTAAAATTATTGGCTATTCATGATAATAATTGTGCACCCTAAAGTAGTTTATTTCAAGAATAAAAAAATGAGAGTCGGTAAATCGAGGATTAGGAATGAATAGAAATGAATTCTTAAATCGATCGAAAGTCCTGAACAAGTTGAGAAGGATTTGTTTTTCAGTCAGGGCAGGATCGTTAACTGAAACCCTCGAAAGGGACCATTGAAGGGATATGGCAAATCAGATAAAGAGTCGATGTAGGTCAAGCATGGAAAAATACCTTTGTATTTTTGGTGGTTTGGTGAAAATATATTTAAATGTTGTATAAATTCTGCGAATAAAATGTTCTAACGTAGGTATTATGTATGAACATAATGTAATGCCTATTTTTTTAAGCTTACATTGAACAATACTACTCTTATACCTAATAAGTGTTAAATCGGACGCTACGCATATGTACAGGAGAATTTCAAAATAAATTGATAAACTGATATTGTTGGTGGAAACGTTAGCCTAATTCTTATTTTTTGTATGGTGGTAAGTCTGTTAAAGCGGCACAAACTAGTTCCATATTCAGTCCAAAACCTCTGGACTTGTGGACTTACAGAATGGATTGGTGTCCTTTAAGCCTCTCTTAAAAGCTCAATTTATGCATTAAATTTGCATACCGACCGTGGCAGCCGTGGAAGCGATTTATTGTATAGTTTTCCGGGAAGGTTAAAATAAGCAAGACTGTCGTCAGGTTCTGTAAGATCATTATTTTTGTTCGTGTTTTCAAATATCAATAGGTGTTGAAATTCAGGCAAAATGAATGAGTATATTAGCTTTTTTGTGACTGCAATTAATTAAAGTGACTTATTTCAAAATCTGTCATTATTATGAAATTGAAATCAACCCAAATAAAGCATTCAACATAAAAATAACGCATTTAAAAATGACATTATAGAATTAAAATGAAATGCTTATTTTATATTAAATAACGTCACAATTTGAGCTATGATACTTATCAGTAAACGATAAAAAATAACGAAACTAATATCCCTCACGCGATCGTGTTAGACTTCTGAGATTTTTTAATTATACCACTTTTCTGTCAACGGAGTTGTCTGTTATTATTAGTCCGATTAATAAATATCTAATATAAAAAAAAAAATCTAAATTATCAAAAAATACAAAAACCTGTTTTTTGAACTAAAGATTATTGAAAGGGAATCCTTCTAAGTAATTGGTATATATTTTAGATAATAGAATAATCTTCTTTTGCCAAAATGAATCTACATGGTGAATAATTCCTAATGCAAGATTTATAATTTTTTTAGAATTCTCTATCGGCCTTCGTGGATGTCCATCGCCCGAAAAGTTAACTTCTGTGTACCTATAAATTATCCGTGTATTTACTGATATAATATTCGTTCTTTTTCAAAATTTGGATAACATATTTTTGTATTTAAAAAGATAATATTTTTAATTCTAAAAAAAAGCTAACGACGGAGACAAAGGTCTCACTAGTTAACGTTTGAAAAAATATTTTTCTTTAATAATAATGAAAATATTTTGAAATTATATTCTTAAATTAAAAGTATTTTTTGCAAATAAAAAAGTTTAACTTTTTTGTAGCTTTTGCGAAAGGTATTATTTATTTATAATAATATATTATCTTTTGCTAAGTTATTATTAAGTATTGTTCTTGATATCGTTATGTAAAGAGATAAATGGATAATATAATATAAATTTGAATATGAAGATTAAAGTAAAGTAAAGTAAATATGAAAATGATAATATAGATGAAGTTGAAAGTGATGTTTTTTGCATTTTGGCTTTCGTAAATCTTTGTATTTTACAAAATTAATATATTAGTTTTTATAAACCATTTCTCCATAGAGTGATCTCATGCTGTTTTTTTTAAAGATAGAATTTTTGGTGTATATTTAATATTAATGTGATGTATTCTATAAAAATAATATTAGGTAAGTATATTGAATTTAAATAATTACTTATTAACAATATTTATATTACGAAGGCTGGTCGTAAGATCTGTACTTCCATATTTTCCCATCTAATATAACATAAATAGCTTCATCTCAATGAAATACTTTATGATGTTTTCATCCTCCGGTTCGCTCAATGTGAAGCATGAGATGCGTGGTCTTGATGCACATAGTTCACCATACTGTCCTCCCATCCACATTAGCAATCATTCTCAAGGAAAAATAATAGAATATGTTTTAAATTTACAATATTATGATTAAATAGCTTTTGCTTACAAAAAATGAGCATGATAGAATCAGAAAATGTATGAGTCTACCAGGTAAAATAGTAGTAAAAATAACATCACCTCAGTGTGATCACAAATAAAGATTTTTGATAAATCGTCTTCAACAAAAATATATTTTTATCAAATCGTCTACAACAAACATTTAAAATTAGATGTGAGAATAAACATTATGATTTACAACATCTTCAAAATTTCACAACTAAAATTTCTTTCACAATAATTTAGACACAAGGATCTTTACTCTTCAGGAGCAATCCATAGTTTGAGTTCAGTTTTGATGTTCCGAGGCACCCCGTAGAATACTTTGTGTCTCCTCGCACCTCCAATGTCATGAAGGTTGGGTCACTTGCTTCCTGGCGTGGTTCCTGAAGTTGCGCAGAACCCTTGCGTCCTCATGTTGTAAAATAGATTAAATTGAACAGAGGGGACCTAATCGTGTTCCCATCATACTTGGCTTATTAGTATTATCATCTAAACTTACTCCTCACAGTCGTCGTGATAGGAAAAAATGTTACACATCCTGCAAATACACAAATAAAATAACAAAAATTCTAGACTAATATGGTATACGATAACACAGCTGCCTAATATTTTATATTATTCTCACCCTTCCTTGTTTAAACTTAAAATTACATTTTTTTATAATAAATCCCCGACCAGCTTATCGCCCACGCTCTCGAGCCCTCCACGGAAAATACCATAGAGAAATTCTTTCCCGCGGTGCAATGTTGCCATTTGCTAAATGTCAACTTAAAATAATATCTCGTGACCGGTAGGTACCATATATAACGTTATAATCGATAATTTGATTAATTACTTATTATAATATTTTTACAATGATTAAATTATTTTGGATCACAATGTATTTATTGATCATTACTTACTGAATTTATGTTGTTAAATAAAACATTTCAATAAATAATATATATAAACCTATAGACTATTCATATCAATAATTTGACTTATAAAATATCTCGATATTTCAAATAATATGTGTTTATGCGCCTTGTTTCTTCAATTGGTACCACCGGGTTTCCTGGTTTATAATAATGTACACGTGTGTGTGTGTGAGTATTGCCGCACTTTTTTCGGAAAGCTCTATGTAGACGGTAACTGACAGGCGTCATTCTTATTACATCCTGCGCTTCGACCAGTCCAGCGGTCCAAACAAACCACCAGTGCGCGCTTCGGTCCAAAGAAGACAACCCAGCTAAAAGAACAACAACGTCGGACCAGAAAGACAGCAACATTAAAAAGGTAAGTGCAGTTCATATATCATATGTGTGCTTATCTTAATCAGAAACCTGGAAACCAGCTATGAATAACAAAAATATTTTTAGACCTTAGTTTATCATAAATTACCCTAATTAACGCACTTCAGTAGTTGATATTATATTAACTATCAATTAAAATATTTTATGACATTCATTGGATGAAATATGTTATTGAATAAGACTTAAAAAACTCATTATTCATATCATACTAATTAATTTTATACATTTACTACGTAAATATAATAAATTGTGTTTTTTTTTCACATATTATTTATTATCCTCGATTATGGAACTATGATGAGATAAAATCATTCCACAAATCCTTTATCATATTTCCAGGAGGCAACATAAATATTATAAACATGGGTTCGTCAAGTTGGTGGTGGGATTTTAAACCACTTTTTCTTAAATTTTTCGTTCTTTACATTGCCGCCAGATATATCATTATTGTCTTCAGAAATACTATGAAGATCATTTCTTTCTGATAAAATGCTGACAATGTCGCTCTGTAGTTGTGGTGCTAGTGGATCTTTGTTCTCGGTTGCGTTAACGAAAATAAAATATGGAAATTGTTTTATCATAGAAGTGACAATTAGTCAATAATGGATAGTTGGGAACGCGCTCTCCCCGGTATGACGTATGTCCAGCCATTTGGTCGGTACCAATTCATTGTTGAAGATGCAGTAATATATTCTGCTCCATATTTAATATTACATTTTTGGATTACTTGATCTGAATAGTTAGCTTAAGGTTTGTATCCTATATTACATAACACATTCTCTCATCTCCTCTTGCATCACATGATAAAATAACCATTTGAGTATATCTAACAAGTCTGGATATAAGATAGCGTAGGTTAACTTTAAAAATGTAAAAATAAAAAATATTTTTTTAGAGGTTTGTTTTTCGAACTGGCAACACTTTTTCCAGCGACAGCCAATTTGACAGCTGACACGTGATTTGTGTTCAGTTTAATTTGTCATTTTACTTTATTTTGACTTACGCCAGACCAACGCTTGCAAATATATTTAAAAAATCGTGGTTCAGTTCGCGAAACTTACCGTGATCTACATTTATTTTACGGTCGACATAATCGTCCAACCGAGCAAGTAATTCGAATAACCGTGAATCGTTTTTGCACCACCCATACTTTAATTGATAATAATTGAGAATATGTCTCTACATTGTACAGTGCGCACCAAAGAAGCTGTTGTTTTTTCAAGAATGATGCCGGCCAGAACGTTATAGTTAATGGAGAGCGTTATAGATCCATCATTACTGGCTTTTTCATTTCTCAATTAAATGGCATAAATGTGGAAGAGCTGTGGTTTCAACAAGACGACGCAACATGTCACACAGTGCGCGCCATAATTAATCTATTGAAGGAAACATTCGATGAGCGCATTCGAAAATTGGATTGCGCTTCATCAACAAAATCATAAACAGTAATGGCAAAAATTATCTTTCCAATAAAGCCAATACTATGGCCATTAGCATGATTTTATGTATTTTATTACATTTAAAATTTACAAATGTAAAATAATTCCAAACGAAACATATTAATACTTAAGGTTATGGGAGTAAGGGATCCAGTTTGAATTTTGAGATATTCTACATAAATTTGATATGATTTCAAGACGAGATTAATAGTTAATTTCGTGTATGTTCCAGAGAAATAATTAATGATGTTATTTGTTATGTAAAGCATGCGAGAGAGGAAGGTTTGAATAGAAAGAGATGACAATAAAATTGTTGATTTTAATCATAATTAATTTAATAATTTAAATCATCTATGACTTATCCAAGCTTTTCACGATAATATTATGAAATGAGTATTGTCATTTGAATTAATTTCTTGATAATTGAACAATTTTTTGAAGTACCTAGTTTATATATATGAATATGTTTTGAAATCAGACAATGTTCATCAATTGAAGTAAAATACTGCATCAAGTACCTTGAAATCATAATAGATAACAATCTCAAATGGAAAGAACATATTACTAATCTCACAAACAAAATAAGGAAAACTGCCTACATATTTTTTAGACTGTAGTCACATTTGCAATACGGTATTATTGGATGGGGAGGTGCATATAAAACTTCAATGTCACAATTAGAAATCACTTAAAAAGTGATAATAAAAATTATTCTAAAAAAAAGAAAGACTATCCAGGTATACAAATTTTCACAGATTTTAAAGTACCAAAAATAGTAGACATATACAAAAAAAATTTAATAATTCAATTTTTCAAACTTAAAAATCAAGCAAAATTTAGAAGCAAATTCCGATCTACAAGATATAGAGATCAAATTGATATCCCAAAACTAAAATATACCGCAACTCAAAATCAATATATTTATCAAGGAATCAAATTTTTTAACATCCCCATCACAATTAGAAAAATTACGGACTATCATAAATTTGTAACTGAAGCAAAAAAATATGTACACAGAAAAACTGAAACATAAATTAACTCGTATATACTCCTTATCTATACACGTGTTTTACTCTCATAGAGAAGAAACATATGTTAATATATATCTACTGATTATTCAAATTGTATTATATTTTTAATATTAATAATTTAATAAAAATATACATATATATTTAGATGATCGCTTAAATTAATGTTCTAATTTTAAAATTATAGTGACAGCTTCAATTTATTATTTTGTTATTATATTATATTGTTATAATACAATCGATTTAAAACGCTACGTTACCGTTTTGGTGATGTGTCTGTTTCATATTTATATACTATTTATGAAACAGACACTTTGTTCAAGAAAACATTGTTTTCCTTAAAATCAGTAAAAAGACATCTAATTTATTAAATTTGCTACTGATGTTGTGAATAAGTTCAATAGTTATTCATACTGTGGGTAAAATATGCGTAAAAACATATATTTTCAGCATTTTTTAACAAAACTTATGACAGCACAGATTCGATGACCGTCACGGCTTAAAATAAAATACACATATATAAATACAGTTTATAAGACTAAGTTTATATATTATTTAAAAACTTATTATTGTGTTTTTGATAGAAAACTTAGTTTTAAATAGTAGCTGAAGCCTCAAAGCATGTGAGTCAATATAATATATTATTTTAAAACGTATATCTTCACTAAAACAAAATATTTTAAAAACGTCGAAAATTGATCATATGTACTGCAAATTGAATGGTTTATAACTCTATTAGTTATTAACATTTTGCTCATTTGGTTTAAAATAGATTTGTCTCCGTAATCTTGGATAATATGGTAATAGTTTAAAAAAAAGTCATATATATTGTATAACTTCTGATATAAATGAATAATAAAAACCCATATTTTCGAAAAAAACGCGTAAATTTGAATTATTATTGAAAGTAGCCCCTTAAGTATAATAAAATACTTATATCAATTTTTACGAATAATAATAACCGACTACTTCAAATATTTGTTTACGTACGAATTATTCGAGCGGAACAGGCACGGTATATATGTAAGTACATGAACATGTTCAAATTGTCTGATATTTAATAAATCATACATAGTGGGCCCGGCCCAGCTAAAAATATAATATAGTAAGACTCACATAATTTTTCAAATGTTCATTTTATATAATATAATAAATCATACTTATTTATATTTATATCATACTTATTAATCATACTTAAGTTAAAATGTTAACTTTATCTTGGTTTACCTAAAAGTATCTTAATATTTTATTACACACACACACACACACACACAACAGACCTAGTCCAAAATATTTTATTGGTGGATATCTGACTAAATTACAAGTCGAAAATGTTCAAGAAATATGTGCCGTATCTCAACCATGTCAGGTATAAGCATTTCAAAGAAAAAGTAATTATGCGATTATTTTTATTAATTGAAATATGTTATTGATTTTTAATTATATATTGAATACAAAAAACTAAAGTTATCAAATTTCGATCTGCAAGACTATTTTTTTAGATGATTTTGGGCCTGATGTAAAGATATAGATAAATAATGGATAAATATCGTAAATATTTATTTCGAAGTACGTGGATACTTAACACGATTTTATAAAAAATTTAAACAATCATTTTTTTATTAGAACACATTCTTATAGTGAGGTTGTAATTATTCAAAACATAGGTCTGTGATATTTTAAATAATAATTAAATGTTTTAATTAGAAATATATACATATAGAATCGATTTTATCGAAAAACATTGATGTTGCGTCACCGGGATTGGAACCTGGATCTCTTTCCAAACCGGGAACAGTACATTATCCAACTATGGGTATTAGAGATTCCGTAAAAACAAAGTAGATGGCTTTTTCAAATAATGGTATGATAAATGTATTAATTAAAAAAAGGTGTAACACATAGGTTCGAAAATTTGTCGTCAAAAATAATGTCGCTTTAGCATAGTTGGATAATGCACCTTCCCCGGTTTGGAAAGAGTTGGTTCGAATCCCGGTGGCGCAACAACAATACTTTTCGATAAAATTGATTTTATATGTATATCTTTTTAATTAATACATTTAATACATTTTTTCGTAACGGCAAGAATTTGCATATATTCCTTGAACATTTTCGACTCGTAGTTTAGTCAGGTATCCACCCATAAAATATCGTAGACTGGGAGGTCTGTTATAACCTGTATTTATATATATTCTTTTTTTTAATGAAAATACATTTTTGTTGTGAAGTTGAAATTTCAGAATTTTTAATACAAATAAAATTAATCAACTAGAAAGATATACAATTTTTTTTTATCAAAATAATTAACTACTCGTATACACGCACTGACCAGAAACATAAACCAGAAAAGTCATTTGTTTCCCGCTAGATTATTAAATTATTTCTGAAAAATAAATATGTTTCATTTTCTATCAAATAGTATTAAATTCAATTTAACTACATCATTATTTATTAATTTGAAAATATGATTTGCACTTCGATATAAAGCAAAATATTTCAATTAATTTTGCACTGTATCGATATAATTAAAATGTTTATTACTAGTTAAAAGCAAATTTATACGCCCTACGGTGGGTTGTATTTTACCGAAACCATTGTCTTTGATACATAATTATTGTATATATAATGCCAGCCTCATCAGTCTGTGCCCGTGTTAATGAAAACATTTTACACTTTTTGTATTTAGAGGAGGGGAATATTGGTGCAATTTTTACGATAAAAAAACAGAGAGAGAGTCGATTTTATTTTAAGATAACATTAATAACGTACTCATTATCTTTTAAATTTAACATTCTCAAAAATATAGCTTTATATTAATGTGCCCTTCCAGTGGGGCACATATCGAGCGATAGATTACCAGAACTGGATAAAAAATAAGTACGTAAATAATAAAATATATATTATTATAAAAAAATCAGGATTTATTAAAAAATAATTCTTCTTCTAGTGTTTGTCCGGTTATACAATATTAGCAATCATGTTGGCGATTATTAGTATAGTGGACTTCCTAAACAATTGCATTTTAATCAGGGTCCAGGGTCTTATCTGATCTCAAAATGCAGAATCTGTTAGTTTTCTAGATGCCACATAACATGGCAGGATCACCACATTATTACATGCCTAATAATCCAGCTTATTTTTAGAATCTGTTATTGTTTTTTTAATGCTGTTTTTATTTATTTTTATACATCTATACTGGATCATTTTGATTCGTAAGACTAATTATATGATTAATATAATCTTAGATTGTTGATGTTAGTAGCGTTAGCTATGTAATTAGACATAATTAAAAATTGTATTTATATTTAACTTTTACTAAGACTCCGTCTACACCCTGTAATGAATGTCGTTTAAATTTTATGGAATAGTTCAGTTGTACGACAGTCCAGACGAAGATATGTAAAAAAACATAGTGGTTTAAACAAAGTTAAATATAAGTACAATTTTAAAATATAATCTTACATTAAAATAAAATGAAAGAGAAGGTACTTTATTAATATTAAGGATCACTTTAATCCTATATAATCTATACAAATCTGCCCTACATAAAATAGTTTAATGATTTCATAAATAGGAATATATTTGTTTATTTTGTCACAAAATTTGCTAGTTAAATCATACTATATATTTACAGGAAGGAAATAAATTAGGAAGGTAATATTAGAAATTATGACGGAGTGTACTTAAATAATACACAACACTTCAAACCATGACTTCTAAATATACCATATGACAGCTATAATTGTTTGTAGTGTTGAGTGGTCCAATTAACATACTTTGAGTGAAGAAAGAACTAAGAATTGCTATATCTATGCATCTGTTAAATCAAATTGCCTCACTTTCCCTTAGATACTATTTTGTGAATTTAAAAAAATACATAATTTATACCAGTAAAAATATTAATAAATAGTAATTTTACTACAGAAAAAATATACATATATACCTGCAGATAGATAACTAAGATGTAGGCACTATCGGTTTCATAATCAAACAATTTTTTTTTATGTCTGATTAATGCCATTGTTTACAATATTGTATGGAGGAAATAATTAAAGAATATAGAGAGCGGGATCATTGACGTAAAATTCATAAATCCTCTTTAAATTTTTGTAATACCGATACACTGTACAGCTTCCGATATTTATTTGAGTTTAATGCCAGCAGAATAAATTGCTCCATATTCGTTCTCTGGCACATTCGCATATTTCATTAAATCTTCCATTAACTTTTTTTTTAGTATTGTAGAGATAAGTCTAACTACGTAGATTTATGTTCTACTGGTCAAAATATTATTTTACAGATTGCCAACATATAATCGCAGCCTTTAACGGCATTTTTTTTTGTTGATTTTGCATTCCTATCTCTTTTTAAATATGTACATTACATTTTAAATAAATTTTAGGTGTGTACCAAAAACAATGATTAAAATCCTGTTTGAAACATCTGTTCGCCTACATAGTTATTATTTTTACGCCACTCAATAAAATCCACAGGTGTTACGAACGTGAATAGCAATACTATCCGAGAATTCATGAACACGGTGCATAAACGAACTAATAAATGGTACACTACGTGAAAACCATCTTATGTGAACCAATCAACGGCTAAAAAATAACACCTGCATGTTGTTCTTGCGACCAAATTCCCATGTTACACTATAACTAAGAATATATGTATTGTATAACCGTTTATTTATTTCACGTCCGCCATATATGTAAATAGCACGTAAGCCATGGATCTGGCTATATAAGGGCATGGTGAATATTTTTGGAGCAGTTCGCTGGAATAAATCTAATGTGTAATAAATAACCTATCGAAATTTAATTGACTGAGAATATCCTGAAATCTTAATACATAACTTTCTACAAACATTATCATTCAATTAAAATCATATGAAGATTGAAAAATACAGTTCTTGAAAAGATAACAATAATACGAAAATGATATCTTTGTTTTGTACCAACGTAACAACAGATTAACAATTGTATGCGTGACCACCAATCTAACCTATTTTATGAGGAAAATAAAAATGAAATATAATTGTTAATAAAATAGTGGAATAATCCCTTTTTTATGAATTTGAGTTAATTTTACAAATAATTGGTTAAAAAATATAATACACTAGGAGAAAAGTTTTTACTAATACAGATTTAACATATAATGTTGACTCAAATTTTATTATATTCTGAAGTAACTGCAATTAAAAATTGAAATTATAATCTAAATATGATACAAAAGTTCTTGACTATAACCGTTATAAATATCTTCAAAATACTGTGACAATCGTAGTTTCCGATTTCATGGTTGATACTGCAAAATCATTTTTCAAATTCAAATTTAAATTCAACCAGTGTCTGTGCTTTCGGAGAGGCGAAACTCGCAAAATTGACAATGAAAATGATTGCTTCCACGAACTCGAGTATAACGGAAAGTGTAACGCCCCGTTCTTACTCTGCCCGTCTCGACAGCATCGAGTGCCGAACTAGCTGCGTCATTATCGGAGGAGTTTGGAATTTTTTCCGTTTCACTTTTATTTACGTTGTTGATTTCATTAATTAAACTTACGCTATAGTTATCTAAGAATCAATAATTACAACTGAGTAATAATTTCACGTTTTATTGGTAAAGTTTTATTCATCAAAACACATCGTTCCTTAATAAATAAACCGAAGAAATTCATTAAAATTCTAATTGGCCTTGTCCACAATGACCTCTCAATGAGACTTTGATTTCTGAGTCAGTAAATGCTGGATGCGTTGTGTTCTAATTCACTAGCGAAATATATGCGATGATGGTTCATAAAATGCTTGGCGGTGAGCTCTGTACTGATCTGTATCCGCTCTCGAGATGAATCTCCGAAAGAAATCTCATCCGCAAATACACGCCATAAGAATATATGATAGAGTTAATAATATGTATGGGTGGCGTATATGCTACACCCACACCGAGTTGTTGCGTCATTGATAACAATAATAAATATGTAATACAAATTAAATGACTTAACTAAAAAGATATGCCCGCAGAAAAAAATGTGGTTACTACCAAAAAAATAAAAATATAAATTGAAAAAATATTTAGTTACTGAATTATGAAGTTATGAACCTGGACCACTTCCTATCCAGGGAAGCGCGTTCTCATTCAATCGATCAAACTTATATTCTGCAATATTTCTAATTGATACATATACTATTTCAATTTTAAAAGCAATCTACTTATATTACGGTGAATCTCAAATACCTTTGAGTAAAACCCGATAGGTGTCGCCAGAGCTAAATTGATTATTTAATTTGTTTAAATATTGAAACTTTAATATAACTTATATTTAGAAAAACACGTTTTTGTTGTGAACGTGTATTTTAATACAAATTAAATTAATAAACTAGAAAGAAAAATGTTAACTTGCTACTGGAATACCGATTATATAATTAATTATTAACTCAAATTTACATACAGTATAGTGATTATTGCAAACACTGAAATACCTACCAAAAATATTTCAACATCAGAACGACGCATCAAAACTTATTGGCCTAAAAATAATTGAGATAAAACCAAAGTTATGGAAAATTAATATAATAAGAGAAAACCTACAAGGACACGATGACGGATGCTGGCAGTGGTATTATCACCGAAGTAAGAAGTGTCTCTTAGTTTTTTTTAGCGTATTCAGAAGGCGAAGAAGAGCATATACAATTATAATAGGTGTATATAAAGTACGAACCTTACTTTCGTGTTTATTTGCTCTCAAGCTAACACAGGATCTGCAGTTTACATACAATGATAGATTAAGAACTAAATAATTATTAGGACTTACTATATAGAGAGCACTGGAAATTGCTGCCGTCTTTGAGCCCACGAGAGAGCGTGGTCAGCTGTAGATCGCTAGCTTGCAGTCAGGGTGTTATATTCCGGCTCCTTACTTACTTACTTAACGACTTTTCAAATTAGGTCAAATCAGCACCGTTTTTAGTATCGCTTTGTGGATTATTATGTCATGTTATTTGTGTGTATGGTGAGTGAAATCACCGTCTCTATTTGTGAGCGAAGATTATTGGATATCCTCGCGTATTGAAGAGATACGATATCTACTTGAGGTAAGGTAAGCATAACTCCCAAATTACTGGTCCATTGATATAATCTTTCCCACTAAACCCTTTCCCATCCCATCTCCCGATATTTCTACCCCACCTAGCGACAATTCCGACTTACAACCGGAATTATCGTATCCTCTTCATGGAATTGACGATTGCGATAAATATATTATTTGGGTAAAAAAATTTCAGCACAAGTGAATTAAATTATTTAACATTTTACATTTCTTGTAAAATTATCTGACTGGATGAGTGATGAGAACGCACGAGTTCAACGAGATTAAAAATCAGAGGCTGTTATTCAAAATATTTTCTAAAGCAAACACCACCATTTTAATCGCGATAAAAGAATTCTGACGTGAAACAGATTGCATACAAAAAAATATTTTTTTTCGCCAAATAATCAACTCTTTGTATTTGTGCGTATATCTTACGTATATATAAAAAAAATCCTTTGGTTTGAATGAATTGAATGAAAAAAAGATCCTTTTAGAAGCGGGTCTACGGAATAAAACTTTTGATTCCAGGCAATCTCTGAGGCAACGCTTATTGTGTACTCTAGAGAGATTAAATAACTACTCTCGCTCTTGCGTAGAGTGTTGTATACACAAGAAGTCTCAAAGTAAGAATGGCGATCCATTTCCTGGAACAAATTTCAGTCGGCGATATAAATGTTTTATTGGTCAGTTAACGAAACAGTTCATGGATATTTTATATTTGTTTTAAATATTTTTCTTTACGCAGGTATGAATAAAATTAAACGAAGGTATAATTAAAATTCAATTTCACAATATGTTAACATATTGTGAAATTGAATTTTCACAATCTGTTAACATTTTGTGAAAATATATGAGAGCTAGAGCTGTTGAAAACATTACAAATATTATTTTTAAAAATACAAACGCAAACAAATTCAATTTGAAATACTAATTAAATTTATTAATTAGAAAGATATACATATAAAATCAATTCTATCGAAAAATATTGTTGTTGCGCTACCGGGATTCGAACCTGGATCTATTTTACAATCTGGGGAAGGTGCATTACGAACTATGCTACAGCGACAGTACTTTTGACGACAAATTTTCGAACCTATATGTTAGACTTTTTCAAATGAATACATCTATCATTCCATTATTTTAAAGCCATTTACGTTGTTTTTACGGAATCTCAAATTAATTAAAATTAAGAATAACACATTCTTATTGTGAAGTTGTAATTATTCAGAACATAGGTCTGTGATATTTTAAATACTAATTCAATATATTAATTAGGAACATATAAAATCAATTCTATCGAAAAATATTGTTATTGCGCTACCGGGATAGAACAATGCACCATCCCCGGATTGGAAAAGAGATCTAGGTTCGAATCCCGGTAGCGCAACAACAATATTTTTTGATAGAATTAATTTTATATGTATATCTTTCTAATTAATACATTTAATTAGTATTTAAAATATCACAGACCGTCTGTTCTAAATAATTACAATTTCACAATAAGAATGTGTTTTTCTTAAAAAAATCAATTTTATATTCAAATAAGTACCTAAATGTAAATAATTGCGAATTAGCTCTGAATGGATAAATGATTGCCGAGAGTGAGGAATGTAATATCAGACTAGAGCAGGTTATGCGAAGATAAACTATTTACGATTGAAACGAGATTTATTCAACACTGTTATACAAAGTTACGTGCAATTAGCTACTGAAGGTGTTTCTAAAGCTTGTAGTCGGAAAAAACGACAAATAGTGGAGTTAAGCTCATCGGTTTTTACGATGGATGCCAGCTGATGTTATTATGGCGTGTCACCTGATCTCGGTACCAGGAGTATTTATGGATGTTTAGAGCCTAGATTTACGACCAGGTATCTGTGAGGCGCATTCAAGGCCTCCACACTATCGTTTCTTCTCGTAAGATGCCCAAAAAATTAAAGGATTCGATTAAGGAAAATGAACATGGTCAAAATTTATAATAATAAGTTATATTACAATTCAATATATTTTTTAATAGATAAGTACTTAAATGTGTGTACAGGAATTAATTTTGAAAAATGATCAAAGTAAACATAGGTGGATCACCTCAAACTAAGCTGAGGAAAACAGCAAACATGACCAAATCCGTATGAAGACAGATTGGGTCATGGTTGGTACTGAAACGACGCGAGAGTGAAGGAGATGGAAACGTCTTGTCGAGACATTAGGTTCCCGACCCTCCTAGGCTTAGGGAACTGAAATGAAGATAAAGATGATGATAAACGTAGATTTTGTAAAGGGCGCTATTTAAGATGTAAACGACATCTATGATGCTTCGAGTAAAGCCAACTTATCGACCGTGCGCGCGGTCAAGTACGCAGATGCGAAAGAAGGAGTAGGGCGACAGCACTATAGACCGGGTAACCTATGACCCGCGGGTTACCAAGTGACGCATTTGATAATTTCAAGTTGAATTGAGTTCCGCAAATAAATTATAATATATAAAATATAAATGTGAGAACTGTCACTTTGTAAATATATGTGTGTGTGTGTGTGTCATGAAAATGAGTAGATGAGTGGTGGGGAATGAACCTTATAAGGGGCCGTCTCTGGGGAAAGAGCTCTCTTTCATCACAGATTCTTCTGAATAACAAGTCTATCTTTGAAGTGTATAATTTATATTTACTGTAATAACTTGTTGTAATAGACGTATAATTGTTACCCGGATACACTGAGTATTATATTACAAGAAACCGGGACCCAAGTAATTAGACAGTAATCAGAGGATAGAAACCCAAGGGAATTTGGTGGCAAATAACAATTAATCACAATACACGTGTGTAGCGTGGTCGATGGAGAGGTGGTTTGAATCTATACGGCAATTTAAAAGATCAGACGCTATCCAATGAGAAAGAGCCTGTGACGCAAGAGAACGCTTATAAATAAAGTTAATTAATCTTGTCAAAAACTTGACAATTATATTTGATTTTATAATAAATAGAATTGAAATTTAGTTTTTTACGTTTAGTTTAAAAGCATATTGTAATAGTTTAATCAAAAAAATGTATCTTATTATTTACTAACGGACTGTTTTAAACTGAAAATACCGATTGACCAGAACCGTCATTTTGACTTAACAGTCACATTTTGGTTGATTTTGACCCGAAGTCAAAAAAGGTTGCCGACGCCTGCCATAGACCATACCACCGGCACTTCTCTACATAATTTATTCTAGTGTGGACGCAACGATGACCGCTATACCAAAACAGCTGGCAATCAATTTATTTCACCAAATATAATATCGTGAATTTTGTGAAAGAACTCCAGCTTTTTCTGACTTTGCTTGATTAATCAGTGTTTTTCACCGTGCTTACACCTCTCGGGCGGACTGTCTAGATTGCCTATATTGCCTGAAGCATTGAACAGTATAAATCAATGTATTCCGCTATCAAAACCAATATCTTATCAAACTACTGCAATGCCGTCGTGGCTTAAATATGCGTCGGGCTGCAGGCTGGCTTGCTTAACAATTTATGAGCTATCTCGTTCTGTGATATTAAAGTTAGTCAACAAAGTTCCGAGATTTATCTTTAAAATATTTCTGAAACTCTACTTTATCTTGTTTTCTCTACACTTTCTCTACACTCTACACACACACTGTGCAAAAATTTACGAAACTAACGCGGTATTTTATTTTTTATCAAGTCTCGTGTTTTATAAAAATAATATTATACGTTTATCAAGATACGTATTTTGAAATACGTCCTTAAAAACTCAATTATTCTCGGTCCACTCAGTCGTTTTCAGTCCTGAGAAATATATATTTCGGTTTTTTCTTTATCTTACACACTAGCGCCGGCGCGTCGCTCGTGCACAGGTGGCGTTAAGTATTAGTTTTTTAAATAAAAAAAATAATATACTACCGACACAGATGAATATCTAAGTACTATACAAAATTATATTCTAAAAATATGGTCTAATGAAATTACGGTAATATACAGTAATTTGTGTCACGGTTACAGAGTGAATCTCGGCTAAAATTTACACCATCGTACAACGACACGTGGTGGCGGTTAGTTTCAAATCTACGGTAGTGCAATTAAGGGTACACGGATTTTGTTAAGTGACCCCTTTTCTCTGAAATTTTCACTAAATTTTACATGACTAAAACTTTAGAAAGAGACAAAAATCCCTAGAGATATTGGCTCTATCCTTGTACCAGTTTGTGCTGGCGCTTTTATATCAAAACTACTGGAGTACTAGTAAACCGATTTTGAACATTTTGTTCATTAGTTATACTAAAAAATAATATTAATAATAAATCTTCTTTTTTCATAGCCTCGTGAGACCCGCAGTCTATAGCGCTATAGATCGCATATCCGCCCCTTAATATCGCCATAATATTCCAGTTAAATGACCAAATACAGAGTTAATATTATGTTACAGGCCGACGTTGTTTTATTCATAAAAATTTCAAGCGTAGCTCGGACTATGTATAAGGTGGTACCGTCCTGTTGAAACTACATATGTTGCAGACCCAATCGACCCTATTCGGCCACCAATAAGTTTCTATAGCATTGCTTCTTGCATCCCAAATAGGGTTCAATGATTTCGCTGGCCTACATAGCGCACCACACAGTAACTCAGCGTGGGTGTATCGATTAAGGATTTTCAGTGCCCCAATAATAGCTGTTTTTTTTATAAACAAAACCCGCCATGTCGAATAAGGCTCTAATATTTTAATGAATTTAACACATTGTTGAGGCGTTAGATGCTCCATAATAAGCTGTAATCAACTACTCTCTACGACTACCAAATGTAAACTGACAAAGGTCTGCCAAAAAAAATTGTACTGGAATATAATATTCACCTGTAGTTCAAATTATATTACAGTTAAAGTTAAAAAGTTTATATTTTATATCTATAATAATATATATATATATTACAGAATATTCGAAAACACGGTGGAAATGCACCGTGATTTAAATGATGATTGAAAGTTGTTACAGACCATAAAATTTATCTACCTGATTCTAGTTTAATATTTTCGTTTAAATATCATCCACGTCTGCACATTTATTGTTAAGTTCATAGCTTAATATCTATGTGTACATACAATGCACTTTTGGAACACACGCTCGCCTGTATTTATGTCAGTTTACATTTATGCATGCTATCGAGCCAGATTACGTGTACCCATAATGGTATTACTTACGGTAGTAAATTTTACGCTTTATGCATACTATAATCGAAAACTCAGTCTTGTTTCAATACGATGCTTTTTAATAATGTACGAGTATACCGTTCAATGAGCTTCATGATTTACACCTTCTTGCATTTCTATGGTAAACAGATTAAAATTTTATAATAGAATTTGTTTTATCCGAGGCGCTCAGTGTAAAATATGTAACAATACTGTGTCAAAAATAGCAGTTTTGCATTAGGATCTATAGTTACACCACTATCTTTGATGTATAGTCGCTCATTTTGTATAGTTTATTCTACATTAAATTTAATGTATTTATGACGGGCGCCTACCGCCATCGGTGGATTGCAAAGCAAAGCGCGTTCTAGCATAGAGAAAAGTAGCACGCAGAGTTCAGCTACCTATGGCCGCCGTCAGCTTTATTGACAGCCATATTCGCTACAAACTCAAGATTCCACCGCCTCATTTCAACCGGTATATTCTAGTAATTTTTTGTAACCTTGCTTAAATAAATGCAGTGTAAGTAGCACCTTTACTGTCTGACTACCTCAGATATAACGAGCACTAGGCTAAGTTTGGAGGCAGTTTTACATTCTTCTGATAAAGGTTAATCATTTCTAATAAATAAACATTAAGAGAGATAATCTCTAAATATTCATTCGTTTCCGTATGTGAGTCAATTTTGCATAAGCAAATCATCATCAAATGCTAAATGATAACATCACAAAAAATCAATGTTTAGTAGAAAAATAATGTAACAATGAAGGCAAACAAATTAAGTATTTACATTGCTGCTAATTAAGCTGCATTGGTGTTTTAAATTTCATATACTTTAATGAAAACGTGAAAAGTATGATCGCTTATAAAATAGCTATGCGTCTCGCAAATATTTGTATGTCTCTTCATAAAGCATTTATTTTTACGATTATTGTGGAACAATAACATTTCTTTGAATAAACTTTTTTAGAAATGTTATTTCGAAAATACACTGAAGAAACATACTCAATATTCTTAAATCAAAAACAAGCCCACGCTGAAGGTTGAATAATATTGTTTTGTACTGTTTTATTGATTTATGTAAATAATAGATTTTCGTTATTTTTCAACCCAATTTCAAACGTGACTAAAAGAAAACAACGTCAAAGGTCCAACAGCTGAGGGAAAATTTCCACAGAGGGAACAGATGGTAACGACTATCGTGGACAATTAAAAGCCTTCTTACAAAAATTAAAATGTCCCAAATTCATCTGCTTGAAGATGTCATGTCATTATAAGACTGGTAGATGCTAGTTATTTTATTGTGTCATATATTGCAGGCAAACTATTCCATGTACCAAATATGATTGATTGTATATGAAAATATGAATTGAAGAGTCACAATTGTTTATGAAAAGAGCCGTATGTGACTCGCGAGCCGCCGTATGCCGACCCCTGCTCTAACCAATGATGAAAATAAAAACAAAATGGAGGGTGTGATTCTAAAATAAAGATCTTTTTCTTATATATTCTGTCGTGGTTCCCTGGCATGTCTGGTTAAATTGTGGTCCTGAGTCATATTGATGGCAGTGTTTAAAGAGAAACTTCACTATTTGGTCTATTAGTGTTGATTCGATAATAAATCTGCAGCTCGATCGGACCACAGCTGACGTCAGATTTATCGAGTCCCTTCCCTAATACTTATTGAAATAAGCCCATAAAATATATTTTCACACATACTTTGTCTACAAAATAAATTAATGTTGTAATTATTCTAAAGAGGCACATTTCGAAAAAGTAAGACGGTTTTACACATATGTTGTAAAACTACGCAATATTAAGTTAATGCAGTTTAATATCATGTTTATATTTGGAATCATTGTATTTTTACTAATGGAAAATAACCTATGTTATTATGAAAGTTTTATATACTTGATTTGATTTTCCTGTGGACGTTCGGTAATTTAAGTATTGGTCGTGATACGAAATTTCAATTTGTTTACCTAAACGTTTTTTTTTCAAAGTTATGTTTGTTATATTTCTTACCATTTTAATGTTTTCATAGCATTTCATTTTTGTTATTTCAGTTTAAACCCTTGTCAGAACATCAAATAAGTCAAGATTTCACTGAATTTGATCCAGTTTAGAAAAAAGGTGTGCGATGTAGGATTTTAGGAAATCAGATCAAGAAAAGCATTTTTTGCCTAATTAAAAATCCAAAACATGGATCGAACACCCAATTAGTCTACAGTTAGTCTAACAAATGTGTTGTTAAAAATTGTTACAATTTTCATAATTATTACCTACCTAATAATTCATTCAATCGTATTTTTACGAGAATTGAGAAAAGTATTGAGATAAGAAGATAGAAAAGGCCAGAGAAAAATAGATTTACTGCATAAAAAAACAGCCACCGAATTTGTTTTTAAATACGTACTTAAATACTTCACATCATAATTTAATCCAAATTTATTTTTTCTGTTATAGACCGCTATAATACGGAATTATTTATATTGTTATTTTTATCAGATATACCTATGAAACTATAGTACATCCGTTTGAAGCATATTATTTGTTTCAGAATTTAATTCCATGAGAAATAATTATTCCGAGGTATTTTATTTCAGAGATCTTTAAACAAAACAATAAAAAAGTTTCCAGTAATATTTGTATCTTTTTTATGGTATAAGGGATTTTATTTTATTTTTATGGAATAATTAATCATAGTTACAGTACCTTTTTAATTGTTTTGTTGAAAAAATAAGAAATAAATTTACATTATTAGTATAATGTTGCGTTCGTGTTAAAAACGGTTGAAAATATTATTTTTAATTCGTTATATTAATACAATATAGTTTATGTTAATGAGTTAACAAGATATAGTTAGATATATATTATTCACAAAATTAAGTGTATGAATGATGCGCACTCCCCGAAATGGCTGCTCAACAATAAACCTGAAGGAAGACGATAAATAAGTAGATCCAAAATGAGATGGCAAGATAATATATGAGTATGTGTGGCGAGTAGATAGCAACACCTGTGAGCCATGCGGTGAATCTGGTTTAGCCGTGATACCAGAGCTACCAGCACATGTGACGAACGGGCCATAGAGGTTAGGATGGAGGAGACACTTAGGGCTGGTTGTATGATCAGTAGTAACTTTTTACTAACGCCCGTAGTAAAAATTTTTTGCGGGTTGTTGATACATCTAATTTACTACTGTCAAAGCATAGATGGAGATATCTATAGGTGTGACAAATAATCGTGAAATATGCTTAATTTTATGCATTATCTATGGATTTTTTCGCCCAGGTGGTCGAAATCTGTGGTAAAATTTTTTCGTATTATGTGTTAATTTTAATTAATATATTAAACAACGAAATCATCATTGGATGAACTCTCATAATTAAAGTAGTGGGATATTAAATAATTAATTGTCGTATCCTGCAACTTTCAAAGTATTAATGTGTCAGATGTCATTTGAACAGCTGCAAAAAGTTCGCCATATTTAACTATCGATTCTCGTTTTTACTATCGGATATCGGAGAGTAAAATGACTTTGATGTACTTTCGAGAAGTAAATATTTTTTTTACTAACGATCAAACAACACTTTTTCGCAAATGTTTTTACTTCAGAAACATTTTTTAATATAGTAAAAAGTTACTACTGATCGCGCAACCGCTTAGATAGTGGGGAGAGATCGGGACGTTCGGTTTCTGACGACGGAGGCCATTCTCTCTCGTACGCCTGGCCAGAATAGCTGCTTATCTCGGGAACTCTCTAATTATACAATAAAAAAAACGTTTGTTCGTGATATTACATTTTTTAGAATATATCGTTCCTTAATAATATGAATGAATGAATAACTTTAATTATATTTTCCAAGGCCATAACTTGTGACCTATTTGAAATTGGACAAGAAACTTCAGAAAACTTACTAATATATACGGTTAACTCAGTTCCGGTACCGGTACTAATATGATAATCTAGTCCCTTAGTACACGTAAGTATGGTAGTGCAGTTCTGATATGTTGGTCGGTGTGAATTACCAGTTTGGATAAATTAACTCTGAATTTAGTTAGCATTAGCATTTAGTCAGAATTAATGAGTTTATTTGCTCTACTGATATACGTGAACGTGGGTGTGCTTCTGTGGTTATATATCAATGTAGTTGTGGGCGTGCCCATATATATTAGTCATTATATTGCCATCTTGGTGGGATTGGAGTGTTTTAGATGGACATACGATGCAGCATTCAACAGTATTTTAAATCATCGCAGTGCTCAAATTGATCAAATTTAGGTTTATAAGTCGTACACACACTATCGTACTAGTAAATATAATAAATAATATATTCTTGCAAAAGTAGCTGATGTTCAGAAACTATACAATACATTGATAAGACCAGTTCTTATCGAAACTTGAACTCAAACAATGTAAGACTGAGCAACATTAGATATTTTAAATATGAATTAAATATATTAATTATAAAGATACACATATAAAATCAATTTTATCGAAAAATATTGTTGTTGCGCTACCGGGATTCGAACCTGGATCTCTTCCCTAACCGGGGGAGGTGCTTTATCCAACTAAGCTACAGCGGCATTATTTTTAGCGACAATTTTTCGACCTTATATGTTACCTTTTTTGAAATCAATACATTTAATCGTTCCATCATTTGATAGAGCCATCTACCTTATTTTTACAGAATCTCAAAATACCTTTAAGTAAATCTGATAGTAGACGCCAGAATTATCAATTCATTTTTATTAAATTTTGGACACATTGATATAACTTTATTAATTAATTAATAATTTATTAATTCATATTTAAAATATCACAGACCGTCTGTTCTGAATAATTACAACTTCACAATAAGAATGTGTTCTCCTAAAAAAAACATTAGATATATTTGAAAAAAGAGTCATCAGGAAAATTTTTGAAGCTGTCAAATAAACGAAATGTGATGTGGACGATGTAACTATAAATTTTACGACAAAATGAGCCAAAAGTAACAAAATTGATTAAATTTGGGTGGTTTTAATGGCCAGGTCACATAGCGTGTATAAATGATGCGCAACTCCTGAAATAATAAGTATACCCGAAATATAAGAGTTATTAAAAATCTGACATGTATTCTCGTATATAATACAAATGTTTGTACTTGTATATTGATTTACAGTCATCACACTAATTTATACACACCACTATTTTTTAAATTTTGTATCTATCTTTCGAATTATTTAAAACAGATCCTGTGTTATATTTTGTTTTAAATGCAACATTATTTCCTAATTTTCTAAGTTCACTAGCTAATTTAAAGAAAATATCGCCAAGGAATTCTATGCAACTGATATTAATGTGATATAGATGTTTCTTTAGGTTTGGGGTATATTAATTTTAATATGGCCTTTTCTGTTTCTTGAGAATTCTTTGAATTACATCCGTACTTAAGTCATTATTATTTGCTATTATTATTATAATATCTAAATAGTAGCTTGTTGGTGTAGTGGTTAAGACGCCGGTCTAGTGATCTAGTGGTCAGTGGTTCGCGCCTCGTTCCAGGGCTCCAGCAAGTTATTCCTATTATCTTAGCACAAGCACAAAAAAAAAACTTTTTTTAAATGTATATCATTCGTAGGTACTTGTAATAGTAAAAAATCATGGGTTTATAAGCAGCTAGTTTATGATATCAAGGGTGCATTGAATTAACGTGAATAGTTGTGTCTGTATACGTGCAAAAACATGCATACAGAAAAACCTTTAAAAAAACCCTAAGAATTAACATGAATAATGTTGTCTCTACCTCATTTACATAAAATTATACAATTATTCTCTTCCATATATTACCTTTCATTAAAATATCATTAGTATTTGGACAGAATTGTTCCTTAAAATCTTGCTAAAATATAAAATCCAAAATTCCCATTACTACCTTAAGTACTTAAAATTATATAGCTGTCAATAGATTTTCAATAGTTTTCATATAAATACAGTTTTTTAAATTTAAAATAGTTAAATTGGTAATGCCCTCATATGGTGAAACGTGACTCACGGAAATTAAACTAGTAGAACTAAAAAACAAGTGTTTTTCTTTTTATATGTGTGATTATGGAGTTCTACAATCTTACCTCGGAAACAATAAATTTATACTTTTTGAATTAATATATTGTTATTTTTATTACCATTGTTGCTTATTCGATGTGAGACATTTTTGTATTACCTGAAATTGTGAAATACCTGACTGGATTAAACTTTAAAGACGTTAATTTTAAATGAAAAAGTTTTTTTTACTCTTTAATTAAAACTACAATGTAAAACAAACAAAGCTCATATTTTCAAAGCAGGTATTTTATTCGAGCAATGAAATGGTGACTGTCGACCAATTTTGTAGGTAAATTCGTTTATCACAACCCTTGTGTCAAGGACCAAGGCATTGAAAGCGACAAAATGATTTTATCATCCCCTTCCTCTTTTCCTTTCGCGCGTCATTAATATTATTTTCAAGATTTATTAACAAGGAAAGCGCCAAATTATATTAGTAGTTAAGTCTTGAAGAATATTATAATAATATGTCGTCAATTTTTTGTTGCGGTCTTGTTACAATACTCTGATATTGACTAAAGCGATCAGGTACCTACACTGGTATATATTGTAACCTTATAAAATCCGGTACTATAATTTTATTTATTAGTACTTAATAATTAAAAAATTAAAGGCTATTGGAAAAAGAATATTATGATGATGATAACAACACTCGCGTATGCGTGGTCGGTTGTCGCTGTCGAGGTCCGATTTGTTATTTTCATAAGGCAGTAATGTCATTCCTATTGATAAATGTGAGTGCGACGTGATGAACATGGAATTTCGTTCTAAATTTTACTCAGTTGCATTCTAGGACCGAGGGGTATCTATAGTCACCCTACCCTACTCTCCCGGAAATTTCAACTTCTCCCTATTTGGAACAAATAATGCATACATCGTTACTCTTTTACGGCCTGTCTATAAAACAAGAGCACTTCCTCCCATAAAACTTTATTTTAAATGCTAACTTGATACCAATCCCGAGCAACACTGGGAACAAACTATAAGTGAGAGATATATCTGAGTTTGTTGACACGGTAACTCCAGAAGTTTTTATAATTTTTTTTTCATTTCACAAACTTATCTAAAAAATTGCTTATAAATATTTCAAATAAGTTCGTTTACCAGCTATTTAATTTTTTTTTAATCCCTAAATAGCTTATTTTGATCCTATTTGATTTGATTTGATTCTTGCGAAAGTAATAGAAGTAATATATAAAGAAAACATCAATTAAAATGATCCTAATATTCATAGGTAAAAATTACACGTGTACAAAATCAAAACTATTACTGATTATTATTCATTCCTTATTCGAGAACTACGTTTAGTTATCATAAAACATTGATGCCTAAATTATCCACCCCTAATCGGCTCTCCAGCCTTTAATCTACTCGGATTAAGTTAACCTACAACCTTATTTTAACCTCTAACTTGAGTTAATCTCGACGGTCTCTCACGGACGCACCCTCTCTTTCCATTCCAACCCAGTTTCTTGCCAATGTTTTCAGTCTAAATAAGATTTAGAAATATACATTTATATTACATTGTTGGTAACTTCTCATTCAGATTTCATTTGAAAAATAATACTCAGGTGTACAATTTCAAGTTTGCGAAGAGATTTTGAAAGTCAGAAGTAACAGCGACGACATTTAGCTTTGTTGTTAATTGAAATATAATATACTTTTTGATATTAGAGAAACAAAACATACATTACATTTATTTACATATTATTTTAAAAAGTGAGTGGGTCGTATTTGACTGATTGTTAATTATTTTAATTATTATGAGTAACAAATAATAACCTTACCAAATAAGCCGTCGTTTGATTACAACAAAAAAGAAATTTATTGCTAACCAAATGCGAATAAGAAAGGAACATTTAATAAATATTATGTATCCACACTAAACAATAAATACTAACATTAGTGTATAAAATATTATTCTCATGTTCATTATCGTGATTTGCTTAATACGGCTCGGAAAAGCTTTACACTAGACTGCCCAAACCATTCTTCAGCCATGATGTCTCATCACATGTCCGAGATATGGAAGTTTCCAGATTTTTTTATTTTATTATTAATATTATTATTGTTGTTTTTTTTATATAATTAGTCTAGATCCACAAAACATCTTGCTAGATATTTGTCAGCAGGTACATTCGTATCAATTATTACATTTAAGATAATCAAATATAAAAACTAATCAGTATTACATTTCAACAATCCATTTCATGCTTACAAGTAAGACAAATCATTACTGATAAGCCACTACTTTTTTATTACTTCTTCCAAATTGGATGAAAGCTTACTATTTCGTAAAGACCCAGGTAGTTAATTTTTCAGTGTAATCAGTTTTCAAATGCTTCAAGTTGCATTTCTTCGCTAATTATTCACGCTTCAATTCCAGTTAATAATAACGAGAACACATAGCATCTGACCATTTGCATTCGTAATCTAAGGTTGAGATAAAAGTTGCACAAGTTTGCTCAATGCGGCACTTGATTTGAACAGAAGGATCTCATCTTTAATTTATATTACAACCTATATATACAATATCTGTACCTTCTCTAATTTTGTTTCAGCAATATAAAGGCTCTCATTGTCAACTGTGTTCTGTTTGCTAACTTCACAACATGGGGGAAATCAGCAGCCACGTTTGATAGAAGATTGTAGTAAATAATTAACCTACGTTAACTCCAAACACACCATATATTACTGCCTGAAAGTATTTTTAATTTATGTTGAATTATATTATAGATAATGGGAAGATATTCCCAAAAACGTTCTAACGTTTAATATAATAAAATATAGTGGTATAAAACAGTGTTTTAACTCAATTTACAAAAAAAAAAACATTTAATGATTAATAGTACATTTATAAAAAAACCCAGAAAGAATAAATATGTACAATTATGTGACTTATATTGTCTATTCCATGCAAATAAAATATTCATTTAAAGGCGATGATACGCCTCACCCCCTTTTACAATTTTTATGGGTTAAACTAGTATGGTTCCGAGCCACCCAGTTTATTTATTATTTACGTAAGTAAGGAACATTTGAAAAACAAAGAACGTAAACAGGATTGAAAAATAACAATTCGAATGTACAATAATGTTATTTATATGTTATTAATAATAAGCTCAAAGCAAAGTATGGATGTAGCCTATTTTGTATTTAGTACTGATTTAATTTTGGTAAGTAGCTAGCCTTCACACTTGTTTGAGGAATTGTATAAGACATTCGTACATATTCACGCGAACCTCAGTTTTCAAACAACTGCATTTTTTTTTTTATTAAACGTGAGGTTTGACGAACAAACACTATTCGCATGAACCTGCCGCGATACTTTTTGGAAGAACTGACGTGAAGGGAAGATGACTTCAACGTGGAAAATGATTTTTTTAAATGAACTATACACAGATTAACTTGAAAAAAGGTAAAAAGTTACCCTTTTAAAGATTCTTTTATTATACTTTTAAAATCAGCAATGTTATCTTTGTGGTTAAGATTCATATTTAATATAAGAGTAAGGGAGCATTTGAGATGTTTGAACAATAGTGGGTTTTCAGAATTTGCTAATCATTTGATAGAAAATGGTCATGATTTTGATAAAAAATTGGGATTGTCAATTTTGCATATAAACAGTGTTAGTAACAAATTAAATAATTTGGAATCGTTGGAGATAAATAAAGCATGTAAAACTAATCAAAAAATTATAAACAACCAACTAAATTTAAATACGAGTCCCATTCTAAATTTTTTTCTTAAAAATTATTCGAGTAAATTTGTATAAAGTAATGATTTGAGTTAGGTACTAAAAAAAAAAAAAAAAATTTTTTTTAAAATAGAATTTTTAAAAATAGATTCTGTCAAAGAAACAATATATGTTTTAGTTAGTTATGACATCCTGAAGAAGAAAATGGTATTTTTCGAAACCGGTAGATGTATTTAAACTCATTTTAGTGGTTAATAAAACAAAGAAAATAAATAAAAATATTCCTTTATTTATTTTATTCTTAGAAAGTAGTCTGATGACATCGGAAATTACTTGGCGTCATTTAACTTCATCTGTTACATTATTGGAGTGAAATATTGGTGGAGATCTTCAAACACTTATGTGTTGTGTTTGGATGATCTATCGCAACATTCATTATACTTTAAGCTACAAATCTCTCTATTATGTATCCGAAGTACGTAATTGCATAATAGAAAATAAAAGAATTACGCGAAAAATATGATCCCATATACTTGTGGGCTGACGGTATATGCAACATCCGTAGCCTAACACCACGTTTCTAGAGTGTCTTTTTTGCATTTATGTACTCTTGTAGTTTACATTTTAGTTGCAATGAGAAAAATCACATGAATACTTGACAATTGTGATGCATAGAGATGATACTGGTGAGTGATTAAGTATCAGATGTAATTGACAAAAATTCAATCCCGAATGTTTCAAAACTATACATTCTATAATCTTGGGATTCATAAATACTGAAGAGGACCGGGATCCCTGGATTGGATTCCTTAATTCAGTTTATGTGATTGTCCGTGAACATTTGTTAAACTAACTTGTGCTTAAGTTCAATGGTAGGTTGTGGAACAGATTCAGGGCTTCACTCTAAGTCGAGCGCTCTTCACGTTCCTCTCTCCTTTGGCTGTGATCTTTCGAAAATTTCCTATTGGAAATTCCTACCACCTCTATGTTTAAGACATGAATGTCGTCTCATATCCTTCATAACATTAGATGAGTCATATTATAATATGTATTTTTATTTATTTTGCTAATATAATATACAACTGTTATATTAACCTAATATATGAGTACTTCAAATAATTAAAAATAATTGTGACGTGCTATCAAAAGGTATTAGAGAAAAATTTAGTGCTAAAAGATGGAGATTGTTCACATATTGTACACAATTTAAATATTTAAATAAAATAATACATTTAATAAAACAAAGAATAATATATTATTTTATAATCAGTCTTACTCATTAGGTATATGGCACACCAGGCTGTGGAATATTCACCGACATTTGACATTTCTAGTAAAACAAATAGCGTTAATTGACTACATTGAAAAGTTCTTGACTGAAAAATAAGTTTTTGTGTTTATTTTATGTTTTTTACTCGAAAAATAATTCGACTATTTCCAAAACTATTTTACATTACTATTTTGTATGTATTTGACCTTCAATCATGAAAATATTTTGGTATTTGTACCATTTATAAAGTGCATTGTTTTGAGGTTATTTCTTAAAAGAAAATGCTTTGAAAGAGTTAAACCATGGTATTTTGAAAGAGCCGGCTCTTTCATATACCTACATATTGATTTTGATAATGATTAGAGCTACTTGCTTTCTTTATATTTGTAAGAGTCTATAACATTGACTATCACGGAATAGTTTATTATTACTAAATTAATTTATTATCGCTAAAAAATGTTATTTATTATTTAAGGTTTGTGTTACAACTTCCAATATTAAGAAACAATATTATATTTTACACCAGTTAAAGTGTTCTTAATTCTAAGAGATAATTATGATGAAATAATAAGTCAGTTTCAGGCTCTTTCATTGTACAAGATAGCCCTCTCATCAACAGATTGTTATGAAATAGACGATTTTTTACTTTTTATTTTTAAATTAAAAAATGTCAAGTAAAAGTTAATTTTTTAAATGTCTTTGTATTGGGTTATTTTTGCAAATAAATAAACTATGTAATGGCATTTTTATTTATATCTAGTAAAATAAAATGTCTTTTTCATCAGGTTTTTAAAAATGGTTATTTCATATACCCTTTCCCCTATACCATAACACTATTGCCCACTTAGGTAAATAAATAAGAACTATATTCTATTTAACATTTCAGAGTATACGTATCAATACCTACGCTTTTACATATATGGATAGTAAAGCATTCTTTTTTCATTTGTCGTGGTTGTAGTTTGGTCTACCCACATTTAAAGATTTTGTTTTATTTATAGAAATTTATTTATTTTCTTTATGTATAAAAAATTACCGTCTAGTCGTTCATAGATATAATTTCGCACATAAGTATTAAATACATTTTTTTAACCTTCACCTAACCATGATAGAAAATACCTGTGACCAGCCATGCTGTCAACTCGTGTTATCATAAGGAATTTGAGTTTTTTCAGCATGTTAATTGTCATTAATTAATTTTACTAGCTTACATGACTGTATCGCACAGAATTGCGAGGTTGCAGTAAAGGCGCCATAGAATTGATATTATAGAACACGTGTCTGTAATTTATAGGTATAATCATTGGCGTGATGCCAGAATTAGATAGATTTCAGATAGATGCCCGATAGGTTTCAGAAGACTATTATTCTTAGTAAAACGTCACAGCGGTGGCCTGTCGCTGAGTAGGTACTTGCAAATATGAGTGTATATATTTGAATAAAATAGGGTATTCTGCAGGCGGGAAGTTACAGAGTGGGCCAACTTGGACTGATTGATGTAAAATGCATATAATTTTTGTATTTTTAATATTTATTAAAGAAAATTATTATTACATGAAAGTGTACTTTGTTAAATTTTTAATCTATGTGTGGAAAATAACACCATTTAAATGACCTCCGTTTTCTTGTTGATAAATAATTGCTAATTATAAAGTATTTTGCATTACGCAACGTTTCTGTCTCCAAATTTGTTATTTCCGCAAGAATAATTTGTTTAAGCTCCTGAATTGTTACTGGTTTGTTCATGTAAACTCGGCCTTTTAAGTAGCTCCACAAACATAAATCAGGTGCCGTCAAATCTGGGGAATGGGGAGGCCAAGCAAACTTTGCATTTTTTGAAATTAGCCGTCACCGAAAATAGAACGTCGCAAAACATAATAAAATTAAATCATTTTAACGCGCTCTTGCATTGGGTATTATTAGGGCCCACCCTTTATTATCGATTGTGTCATATCGCCGTAATGTACCGATATTGAACATCTTTTGTGTTTCATTTCTTTCCACCTCATAATCATCATCACCATCATCGCCGGTTGAGAGAAGCAGAGATCGGCGAACCACCCCACCCTTGTCTACATTCTTGTTTCCTGTATGGAATAATGACTTTAAAATAGTTGATGTCATACATTTAATATTAATATGAATTTTTATATTGTGCGTATTTATGTAAATATTACAGAAAGGTTAGGGTAAGGTTAATAATATAATTATTGAGCGTCTTTGTAATTCTCGCTCAGTGTTTGCAATTAATGTCACAGTTTTGTCTTACTTTTACATAAAACTTTAAAAAAATTATCTTGCGTAAAACACTGATTAGAATTGTTAATTTTCAATGAAACCTATTTTTCATAAATCACAAGATTTTAGGCGAAGTTAGTATGATAAAACTATTTCTATATAATGTTAGTCTGATATATCTTCTCTAACTAACTAACTAACTAACTTTCAATCTGAACAGAGAGGATTGAATTCCAGACTTCTCTATCCTGGCATACCATTATTACTTCGTTCACCTTCATACATCTTTTCAAACATACTCCTCAGTTTGTGGAGTTTTTAAAAAATCTGAAAAATAATTAATTTTGTTGGTACCTCACTTAATTTGACAACAGTGAGAAATATTGTAGGAACATCAATGAAGATGTTAGGTAAATTTTATGTGATATTATATTATTTTAATTTGATACCTAAATTAAATAAATAAGTAAATAATGCTAATAGTAATATTATGTAATGAGTGTATCTTAATTGTAAACCAATTATGTAATGAGTGTATCTATCCACGTACCAACACAATTTCGCTGGTACTTTTATAAACGTGTTTAACTATATAATGCGTTATACTGAATACTTTTCATTTTCAAAACCATCAATTGATGAATGAATGATGAATAAACTTATTATAAATAATAATTAAATGTATTAATTAGAAAGATATATATATTAAAACAATTTTGTCTTAAAATATTGATGATGATTTAAATTGATTTTATATGTGTATCTTTCTAATTAATACATTTAATTAGTATTTAAAATATCACTGCTATCGGTTCACTCAAAGGTATATGAGATTCCGTAAAAACAAAGTAGATGACTTTCAAATAATGGAACGATAGATGAAACAATTTGAAAAAGTGTAACATATGGGTTCGAAAATTTGTTGTCAAAAGTACTGTCGCTGTAGCATACTTGGATAATGCACCTTCCCCGGTTTGGAAAGAGATCCAGGTTCAAATCCCGGTAGCACATCAACAATATTTTTCGATATAATTAATTTTATTTGTATATCTTGCTAGTTTAATTAGTATTTAATTACATTTAATTAGTATTTAAAATATCACAGACCTATGTTCTGAATAATTACAACATCACAATAAGAATGTGTTCTTATTAATAACACTTATTACATTTGTTACGTACAACGGAATATGTTTACCATGCGCGGCGTCCACGTGGACTAGATTTTACATATAAAAAGTAGTGGATTATCGTCCACGTGTATTTCTCTGAACCCTAGAGGCCGGGTAAAACGGAACATCTTTTGGGAAATTTGCTATGTAATGACTTAATTAGTTATTACCATTAATGAATATCGTATATTTTCTTATAAAAAATGTATATTTTAAAAACTTGTATCTTCCAATAAATCGCAGTGCAACATCTAACAGCAAACTGAGTTTTATTTTAAATCGTTGACTATGTAAACCTTGAATGTTATCTATTATGTAATACATTAATTGCAAAGACAAATTACAGATATTATATTATATTCTATGGGAAGTATGGATATTACTTACAGGGATTGAGTGGATTGGTGAACGTTACACTGTGTAAAGTGATCACTTAAGCCAGATGAAGATAGGTCGTAAGCCCTGTAATACCCATATTTGCCATATAATATAATAGCTTTGTCTCTATGATATATTTGTAATTTCTCTTAATAACACAATGCTTTGGAGGTAAAAATCCAGTAATTGTGTATTTTTGGACATACTCAAATATTGTTGACATTAATTATCATTAATTATATAAAATTATTTCACCGTACAAGTTATAAATATATGTAAAGAACCAGCATCTGAAAATATAGAATAAAAGTAAAATATTTGCTCTGTTCGTGACAGGTATAGAACAAAATATATTTTATAATCAAAATGTTTCAATCAAAACTTCAAGCCTTTTACATCACAAGAATAATAAATCTTGCAACACAACTTACGAATTATCGCTGCTCCATTTGGATAATAACGGTAACCAGATAACATAATATATGTCTCAAACTCAGTGGTTGTTAATATTCTCTTTTTTAAAGTTAGTTTCCTTAGTATTTTATTCAATTCGGTACCAGAATTTTAAATGAGGTTCCGAAAATTTTGCTAGATTCATTTACATCTTGGACTTTCTGTGAAAATACTTTAAGAGCGAGCGTACACTGAGGATAAAATAGTTGTACGGCAGTTCGCCACCAACTGTTTTATCAAAATTGATGGATATTAATAAAACAGTGTTATAACTCTACTTGAGTTTATTTGCACTGCTCGAGTTTCGAGAGAATAAAATAGATTACATTTAGTATGCAACACTAACATAAAAAAATATTAAATTACACCGTATATTAATTAGCATTTGGTAGATTATAAATATAAAAGAAAATAAACACATGAAATATGATCAGTTATTAAACTTAGATACTACACATTCTGCAGCAAATCTACGAAAAGTAGCAAGACTAAACTATTTAGTGTTCTTGCCAGATTTGTTTGTGAAAGTCTAAAATCCCACCGACTTCTTGTAGGATACGCGTGGACCTCAAAAGCCGTCATTAATCTTAATTGTTTAAACATATAACTTATTCTTGTATATGTATTACATCTTAAAATAGTTCTCATTGCTCTGTTTTGAATTATTAGATTTTTTTATTCTCAGCTTCATTTCCCAAAAATAGTACATATTGTTGAACAATAATTTGCTTGCGAAGTTTTTAGGTTAAGTTTTTTTTCTTATTCTGCAAAACCAACTTTTTTGGCCATTTTTTTTTGTGATCATTAAAATATGTTTATTTTCAATACATATTTTATTTCATTCGCTTCTTAAATGTCTTCATTACTTAATTTTAATTAATTATTATTTCCTTTATCAATAATCATGAATTTGCTTTTGGAAATATTACATTTTACTTTATAACTATTTATCCATATAGCTATTAGTTCTAGTTTTTTCTGAATTCTATGTATATGAGTGCAATTTTCAAGAAATTTTGTTATGTCATTATGAATAATATTGGACCCAACACCGATTCTTGCGGGACACCTTAAATAATTAACTCTAATCGTACCTTTAACAAATAATAACTCTATAACTATCGTAACTCTCATCGATATGTAAGTATTAAACAGAATACACACAAATGTAGGAAATAAGGCTTAGGTGGTAGAAATTAGGTACTGATAAAAATAAGGAGGGGGCGGAATTACCGGTGGGTGTTACTGTTTCTCTCGAAACTCGAGTAGTGCAAATAAACTCAAGTAGAGTTATAACATGTTTTATTTATATATGTGGTAGCAGGCTGTGAGAATGGAATGAAGCGCGCGATGGTGTAGAGTTGTTTATTGGTAGAGGTTAGAACAGAAAGTACAGAAGGTATGCGTGTATATTAAATATAGAGAAGCGAAGAGTAGATGAGCGAGTTGGCGGTGTTCGGGGTTCGAGCGCCATGACGGAGCAGTGAAACGGAATATGTGTCGTCGGTGAGCGATCGGACGAGACTGTGGTGGCAGCACTTTGCCGCCGGCTAGGTATTTAATGCAGTTGTCGCTGGTGTCGGTGCCGGCTGGGAATGGCGGCGAATTTGAGCTGCTGTCCTTTACAGCTGCATAGATTTTGATAATGAAACTCTACAAAGTTAACGCCGATTCTATCAATAATATAACTTCTATCGTTTGAAAATTTTGTCGGCAGTGCGAATTATATTTCTCTCGCCGGCGTAGTGTTAAATTTAAAGGAGAAGTACATCCTTCGTACACTTTGCAAGAGAAATTAGTTAATTTATTTAAGAGTATCCCATGACCGATACCCAAAACACAATGATCAGCTAGCTATGGCTTTAGGCCTTTTATTCTCTATAATTCTTTGTTCTTGGTTAATATAAATATTTTTTGTTTTTAGAGATGACTTTAGTCCAAACAGTTTTTTATGGGTTCATGGAACTCGCTGGTTAACATAAACATCAACCCTTAGTGTCTTAAGTGGGCTTGCGTTCGTTGACCTGACCATTCTAAAACAAAAAATCATATTAAGAATTCGTATGAAATTAACTTAAATTAATTGTATCTAATTTATAAGCCGTAATGTAAGAAGTATAAGAAAGTAGATAGCCGAAATATAAAATGCGTACTGCTATACATTCTCATAGCCCACGCCATCACGACAACACTGTCGTACGACAGAAACTCGTTGATGTGCGCTCGCGCTAACAGATTCAAATTTTGATTAGATTTTCGAACACACTTGTTAATTTATCGCCTGCTTTATCAATGCTTTGAAAATAAATGGATAATTTAAACAAAATAACAAGTATTAAGGAGAACACATTCTTATTGTGAAGTTGTAATTATTCATAACATTGGTCTGTGATGTTAATAATATAAGTTGTATCAATGTGTCCAAAATTTAATAAAAATGAATTGAAAATTCTGGCGTTTGCAGTTGGTTTACTCAAAGGTATTTGAGATTCCGTAAAAACAATGTAGATGGCTTTTAAATAATGAAACGACAGATGTATTAATTTGAAAAAGTGTAACATATAGGTTTGAAAATTTGTCATGAAAAATACTGGCGCTATAACACAATTGGTAGTGTACTTCCCCGGATTGGAAATAAAGATCCAGGTTTGAATCTTGGTAGCGCAAAAACAATATTTTTCGACAAAATTGATTTTATATGTATATATTTATAATAAATACATTAAATTAGTATTTAAAATAACAAGTCATTTATTTGACCATTAATACAAATGTAAGGCAGAATACTGGAGACGACACTCATTTTTAAAAACCATTTTTAGGAGCTTTACAGAACAATAACTATTACCAAAAGTTAGTATAGCATCGAAATTTTTTGTCATAATTGGTGCCTGAGTTTTAATTATGATATTCAATTTATATACCTAAAAAATTTTAAATTCGCTTTCAAATTCTTTAACATTTCCAGTACAAATTTATTACAAAAAAGTACAATATTTTGTAATTGTTTTGAAGGGATAAAACAATCTTTATTAACCATAATTCTAGTAATAAATAGGGTAAAGTGGAACTAAAAAATTATAAATTATTTTCCTCTATTAAAACCTTCACAATTGATCTATGAAGATGATATTTCTCTCAGAATAATATAGATTAAAATGATACTTTCTGTGAGACAAATTCCAAAAGAATAAATTTTCAAACCTTTCATTATTTATTTTTTAGTAGGTAACATAAAAAATAAATATCAAATTTCCTCAAAAATTTGCGGTGAATTCCTGCTCCATTGGGACTACTTGCGGTACAGTGCTCAAATTGGCCGCTATACCAAGGCGTTTGAAGCCGCATGTATATTTTCAGCAGTCTGCGATCAATGCTACACTGCTCAGAAATTCTGGGCCAGAACGCCTTTTAGCTAGTGTTAAATGAAAAAAAATTTACCATTTGTACCAAAAAAAAATAAGGAATAATTAAAAATGTTAATAATATCCGCATTATTTTTAAAAATAATTTAGAAAGATATTGTTAATAGACAAAATAAAAATGTTTAATGTTTATCAAATTTTTATATTTTAATCATCAAAAACACATTTCAGAATCTTCCGTGTACATTTCACTTCTGGCCGACGTTTCGAATACCATTGCAGGGTCTATCATCAGGGCTGATGTGATGTGTGACTGTTGGTGTTGTGATTAAGTACTGGCTTGCAGCATCGTGTCGAAAGCACTAAAGCAGGGTGAATCGTCTTTCGGTATTGACTTGCAATACCGTGTCGAAAACAGATGTTGTATAAAATGAGTAGTATTGTGTTATGTGTAAGTTCCATATACTGCCGGACCATATCTGTGCTGGCTCTTCGACTCCTTTGGCTTTGAAGCGCCGAATATTTGAAGCCACGAATTTTTTAATTTTAAGCCGTTCACTGGGTGTTTGTATATTTCAAATTTTCCTAAGTATAGTTCTTTTAAAATCATATTTTCAACTATAGTAATATAAAAAAATATAATTTAATTTTTATTGTTTATGTTTTAAAAGACAAGGTACTGTAGTTTTTGAAAGGCGAACAAAAATATTCGAGTTGCATAGTGTTCAACTATATGAAACACAGTAATATTATACGCTTCTTAAATTTAAGTATTTTCCTTGGTAAGTACACATTCTCTCGGAAATTGGATTGGTAATAAGAAAATATTAGATTTTTTATGAAAAATCAAATTTTTCTACGGAAATTCTATCCTTGCATATAAAAAACTAGAGAATACTGATTTCTTTAGGAATATTTAATTCAAAATTATAAACCTATCGGTATATTTAACATTAGTAAAAATAACATGTTTTAAATACTAATTAAATGTATTTATTAGTATTTAAAATATCACAGACATATGTTCTGAATAATTACAACTTCACAATATGAATGTGTTCTCCTTAATAATAAAATGTTTATTAAGGAAGATATATTTTTGTTCTGATTCTGATATATATATATATATAGTTAACTTAGTGCGATGAATGTATATAATGCTAAATGGTGGATGCTGAATGGATAAACAGTTGTACCAGTTGTATCGTGAAGTGTATTAAGTGGATGTATCATGCAGAGATGCAAGTAGGCAGTAGGTATAATTATTAGAAATGCTACTTACTTTTTGCACTGAATTTATTTATATAAGTTACAATAAAGTCTTACAATAAAGTCATACACGAATGGTGCGGTGTCGTTCCTTCCATTTTTGTATATTTTAACATTGCGATATAATATATCCCAACCATAGAATGTCTAAAAATCTATGGTCATATATTCTGCGCGGAGGACAACACTAACGGTGGTTGACAGACACATTTTCCTCTGTAGTGTGCTAGTAATCATGCACGTAACGAAAGGCTGATAGTAATTTATTAAAGTGTAACGTGTAAATTGTCAAGAAAGGGTAAATATATACAATCATAAGTAGAATTTCTGCTAATTTGTAGTTTTGTTACTGTGGGTTGGTGTCATCTTAATAATTTTAATCATAGAACCTAGTCCCTTTTCAGTACGATGGCGATTTCGCCATAAGACGACGCCATGGAGAAGTTTTATGTCACTGAATCAAGAGGAGTGTTCTGATGCTTTTATTCACTATTATTTATCAAGACAATCTACCATGAGGACTAACGGCGAGTGTGCGTGAGATGTCTGCGCAGTTAGAACCGTACAATGAAGGCCCACCGCTTACCCAGGACCGATGTAATAAGCCCAAAGCTCTTATGTCGGCCCTACTCGTTCGCCACCTGGTTGGCATTTTTTAATGCTACTAGAAAACCGAGAAACTCGTATAATACCCTGAAGCTACACGATCCACGAACCGAAATAGGTCGGGTATGTCACAAAATATAACAAAAGAAACGAGGTAGATCTTAAAAAAATATGGACAGACTGCGATCGAGAAATGACCGGAGCATTGCTTCTTATTGCACTAAACAAGCTCCAGGATCGAAAAGAATGGAAGCAAGAGGTTCGCGCTATAGAAGCTGACTAAAGAACTACAATTCTTGGTTATGAGGACATTTATTGAGAGAAAGAGAGAGAGAGTTCTTATCTGATTATGTTCTTCTTTTTTGTGAGAGCTGGAAATAAATATACTAAATAAAACATTCAAATTTTAATACACAGTGTACAATTTTTAAGCAATTTGCTCTCAAAGTTATGACGTAAGGTCTTAAACTCAGGGGTCTGGCGGAGTTTTAGGGGAAAGTTTTGCTTTACAACTAATTCTGCCAAAGTACAAGGAAGGAGATAAAGGAAAAGGTGAGAAAGTCACATTAATTTAAAATTATTACATTTGGAGGCTTACCAAAGGACCGCCATCTGGGATGGAGATTATCGTCTCAATTTTTTTACCGAAAAATCTTTTAAAAATATTGTTATATTAATTTGAAACGTAATAATTATTGCTATTACAAAAGTATCAAAATGAAAAATAGCAAAATAATTTTAAAACTGAAGGTAAATTGAAGATCTGTCAAAAAAAAAGTTAATTTTTACATCAATTAAGATGTAACGTATTTATGTACTATTAATAATAATCGATTTGATTATTTTTTCAAATCATACAAAATGAATTGTAAATGAATATGTGCGTGACAGCGTAAAAATATATAATTTTTTTAATAGATTTAAAAAGTACGTTTACATGCTAAATTGTTCATATATGTATCTTTATATATACTACATTGGAAACCCATCACACTAAAGGTCTATAGTCTTTATTACCAATGAAAATACATAGTATTGCAGGCCTAACCTAACCTAATCTAACCTAACATACTCGTAACACTAACACTTACTTGATGTATTAGCAACTTCGACCTTGATGATGTAGTGGAACCCGAGAGCTAGCCAGACAGGTCGGAAACGCACGGAAGAATAGCCCAGAACACTATATACAGAAGATCTGAATGGCCATGAAACCTGGGAACATTTTTGATAAAATAAGTGTCAACCTTACTATACCTGAAAATCCTACAATTTATTGTTTCATGATATATTTTGTACACATGGTCCGGCATATAAAATATCGCAGACTAAGTTGTTAGATATCATATTAAATTACGATCGAGTTATAAATTTTATAACTCGGTCTGTGAAATGTTAAATTTAGTAATACTGTGAAATATGGGTGTAATAATTCAATAACACATATCAAATGATATTGTAGCATGCTATAGGAATAAAAATATTTATAATCAAACAAAATAATTGTAAATTATCCATTTCGATAATAAATTGGTTTCATTGTCGCGAAACGAATAACTTTATATGCAATTTAAAAATAATAAATTTAAAAAGTTTGTAATTATATAATATATACTAAGTGGTGGTGATGAGAAAAAATGCTACTCTTGACCCACTGGCGTGATTTTGATTGATATTCGATCATATCAGTGATTGAAAACTGTGACTGTGATTACAGTTTCATTATTAATACGCACTATATCACAACACACGAAATAAATAAATAGATAAAAAAACATAATTTTGAACCTATTTACTTATATTATTCAAACTTCATTTGCGTAAAAAACATATTTTAACATATATAATTAATACACGTATATCAAATTTAATATCATCACAAAGGGAATGAAAACCCTTATTTTCCTGTCAAATGCGTAAAACGTTTGGGCGGAATCTACTAGATTGAGCTTATCACCAATTATAACGCTGTTCCTTCATGAATATTTTCGTTTCATATGCACATGTGCTGAATCATGGTTCACAACCAAACATAAGTAAAAAATAAAAAATTAATCTTGAATCATGATATTCTCAGATATTCAATCACTGATAGTGAGTGTGACTTAAAGATATCAGTGATTGACTCAAGGTTCGTGATTTTGAGCTCATCATTACGTGACACGTGGTCGGCTCGCTCGGGGCAAAGAGAAGGGATGGGTCAGATATTCGGAAGAGATGGGGTTGGTTGTAGTTTTCTCAGGGTCTTGAGTGCAACTAAGAACATTTTTAAATATATAGCTTCAATATAATACACATTTATATGTGAGGGAGTATGTACTTAATATGTTTTTCGCAGGGTCCTAAAGAGTAACTATGTGAAATATATTTAGATTACATTGGTTGTAAAAAAAGCTTAACTTTTATAATATAGATCGAAAACTGACAAAGTTCTAAAGAAGAAAAAAAGCTTTCACAAAGTTGCTGTCAAAAAAATATACGATATTTTTATTTGAATGCAAAAAATTAAATCGTTGAAAGAAGTAAATTATTTTGCCCTAGCCCAATTCAAATTGTATAAATATGGTGTACTTAATTTAAAAACTATTTACATGAAGAAAACGCTGTTGCAATCGATGTACGTCCAATTAGTTGCCGACTGAACATAGGCCTATAAAAATTCCAAAAATAAATTCAACTACGGACTAGCAACATTACAGTTATGCAAGTATTAAATATTTCAATGTATGTACTTTCCATTTCCATAAAAAAATGAAGTTATTAACTAACTACAGAAATACAAAGAAAATAATATTTTTATAGTTTTTTATGGTCAAATGCACATTATAAATGTTGTTTCCGTTTTTTTCCATTTACTTTATGAGTTTTGACAAATATAGGTATACTAATACTCTTGTTTCTTACTTTCTCCCGACTTATAAGTGTATTTGTATACTCCTACTCTTATTTACTACTTTCTTCCGACTAATAAGTGTATTTGTACGATCCTACTCTTATTTACAACTTTCTCCCGGCTTGTAAGCGTATTTGTACAATCTTACTCTTGTTTTCTACTTTCTCCCGACTTATAAGTGTTTTATAAGTGATTTGTTAGTGATTTATATGTATATTTGTATATGGACAGATTTTGGCACTTTTTATTAAAATAAATAGGTACATTCATTTCTTGTTTTATTTTATTCATTTCTTTATTGTTTTTTATTTCACTCATTTTCAAAATGTAAACACGCGATTTATTTAAAAAATCTGATGTAATGGACATTCTAAGATCAAAATAATTGTAATAATTATCTTCGAGTAATATGTCCAAATATTAGAGAACCTCTTTTCTGCATGTCGATTACAGTTTTTTTGATCATTTTTATATCCTGAAGAATAGATAAGTTTCTTCATCTTGAAGTGCTTGCAAAATATGCAACATTGAATTGCAACATCTCATGCTCCTTTTCCAACTACTCGAATGCATCTAGTATCCTTCTTTATTTTTTTATATTATTTTCCTCTTTCTTTCGTAGAGTTTCTGAATAACCATAAACATGATGATTCAATGCTGAACTCAGAAAAGCTTCGTACTGGTCGCTAGTCTATAGAAATCTACATGAATTATTAGAATGTATATCTACTACTACATATTAATTAATATGTGGGAAAAAAAATATAATATAAAAAAATAATAAATTATCAGATATGTTAAAAATCAGAAGGTTATATGTGTGAGTATCCAGTGTTCCTAATTAATTATACCTAGCGCTCACCTTTGCTTTTGAATAATATGGAGTGTGTGTGTGCGTGTATGAGTGGGTGCATGCGTTTGTGACTAAAGGAGGTGGAACAAGAAAGATAACTATAAAAATAATAAGTTAATTGATGTTTAAACATAGTTACAGATAGAAGTATATGCAAATAAGAAAATTACAACAGTGAGTGTTTGCTAGTAAACTTATCAGGAAGGCGGTCGTGAGAGAAGTGGCGCGTACAGGCCGGCTTCACGGACGGCTGCGGGCGCATTGTATTGGTACTTACCAGGCGTATTTTTGGGGCTGATAAGAGCCTAGTTTTATACCCAGGTATATGTTAAAAAGCCATCTGTGTTACACAAGTACAGGACGTCATCCTGACCGCAATTGCGCTCTATGAACAATAATTAATAGATAATGAATATTCTTGAAGGATCCATTAGACGAAAAAAGCTGAAGAACGTTTAAAGCCTTGATGGATAGAAATTATCAGAATAGTGGGTAGACATGACAAAAATTGCCGAGTAGAAGTGGATTGGTAATGAATGACTAAGATAATGATGAAATATTTATGATCAACTATGAAAATTTGATACCATATGATATATTTAAAAAAATGTTGAGAATACAGCATCTTAAAATATTCAAATATAAGGTTTATAGCACACCCGCACATAAAGGTGCCGGGTCTACAAAAGTTAACGTTAATGTTTTCATTTCGACCTTTTGTTATTGTATCATGTAATGGTCAGCGGTATAACAGTGAAATATTTCCGAAGGCTTACGATATCACAAAAAATCTAAACTCACTAGCTGTATACATATACCTCAATATTTTAACCAATTTACTTTCCCTATATTATTTCCTTCTCCCTCCCAATTTCTACATGAATTTGGTATTTACTTTGAGTGTTGAAAGTTTATTGTTTGTGGTGTCAAGAAAATTAATGTAATAGTGATGTGAGAATTTTTTTTTTGTATTTGAATTAGTTTTACTTTTATAATAGTATTATGTGAATGGTAATCGTTAATCGAAAGACTAATTAGCAGTTTTTTAAAAATGTCTCATAATTTGTCTTTAAATTTAATTTAAAATTATAAATTAACACACGTGGTTTCTATTGTATTTATGCGCATAGATAGGAAATATAAAATAAAGAAAATAGTTCAAAGAATATTATAAATTTGTACTTACACGGCAAAACCAAAGAAATACAATTTACATGTATTCCTGTCTCAACTGGTAATATTGTGAAAAATAAACTTCCCAGGAAAATTGTTAACATCTGTGCTTGAAGATTACCTTCAACATACGAAGTTGTCGTACCTAGATATTTTTAATGCTTAGAAAAAGCTTTTATATTTTTATGCAGTTGATATCATTTGTGATATAGCCTTGTCTTAGCTACTTTGCTAAATTTTCGTCTGTGTTAAAATAGTCAAAATATTTCTACGTACAATCTTTGAATGGGATATTCCAAACCATATTTATATGGTAATGTTCTTCAAAAACACTTTTATTGGTAGAGTAACCACTTTAAAAAGTCTGGCAGCATATGTTATACTCTCCAAGATAAAATAATAATTGGTTGAATATGAAAAATATTCAGGTGTAATCAAATTTATATTAAAAATAAGGGTTGTTTATATGATTATTATTATTTTAACTGAATTAGCTATGGAAAATGTGTAATACTTTAGCTACGGAAAAAAATATTTAGTAGTTTAAGGTACGATGGACTAGTTATACACTATAACGGGCATATTAAATTAATGACCACAGATGAAATTTTTAAGAGATTTTCAATTCGTGAAAATCTCCGAGGTACGCAATTTGCTCCTATGATATTCTTTGGATAAAATTCTTCATTTGTATAGTCCCAGTGTACACACCATCTCAGAGATTACTTCACGCTTGTTGTACGTCAAACGTTAAATGTCAGTCCGTTGATCACTGATTTAAACCACTAATGTTTGTATTTTGAGGTTTATTTAACTTTTGCAGAATAATTAGTTGTAGGGATCTATGGTTTATGCGCACGTATCAAATCTCGCTGTCAGATAGAACGATTTCAGTTGTTGTCTCTTTCTACCAATCTAACAATTAAATTAAAGAAAATTGAATAAATAAAACAGAAAACAGATAGGAAACTACGATTTTGCATGCAATAATTTACTCACGGAAAAAGAGTATATTTTTAGGTAGGTTTTTTCGGCCCATACTTCTCCTGGGAAAAGGAGAAATAAAGTGAGAGAGAAGCTTACGGGGTAAAATATGGTTTTATACTGAAACGGAAAATATGATATACTTTAAGTAAAAAATATTTAAAGGACTTTTCTAATACTTGTTCCGGGTTACGAGGATAAAATGCCAAAAATTCCTATCGACATGAAGATTTTAATGCAAACCAAAATGACAAAAAAATCTCTGTAATAATAATAATAATAATATAATTTTATAAAGGAGAATACATTATTATTGTGATTGTGATATGGGTTCGAAAATTTGTCGTCAAAAGTACTATCTGCTGTAGCATAGTCGGTTAATACACCTTCCTCGGATTGGAAAGAGACCCAGGTTTAAATCCCGGTAGCAACAACAATATTTTTGATTTCATCTGTATATCTTTCTAATTAATACATTTAATTAGTATTTAATTGAATCCGTAATTAACGAGACTATAATATGGTAACACTTTTTGTTTATTACATAATACATTAGGTGAATTTTTAAGTGATGTAGCTGTGATTCTTTATCTGGTAGGCATTCTACTCAAAAAGTCATAAAGACATTATCAATGAACATATTTTATCAAATGTCATTGTATCATATCATGTTACGTAAATGGTGGCTGGAAATAAAATATGAACAATTAAATGTAATGTATCTTGATGTACAAATGCGTGACGCGCGCATGTTCGCAAGATTGGCAGAGTGGAAGGGATAAAAGATCGCCGTGCTCTTGTGCGCGCTCTCTCGTATCTGGGCCGTAGTTCGAAACGCATCTCTCACTTGTACTGTGAACTAAGTATAATAAAATATATTGTTACCATATCGGGTTATCTTGTACTACCTCAATCCCATACACACAAAGGACCGCAATCAGATATTTGAAAACACAAACCGGAATACAACACCGAAATACAATACCGAAAAATATCATTTTAATAGAAATTAACTGTATCAATTAGAAAGATATTCATATAAAATCAATTTATCGAAAAATTGATTTATATCATTATATTACAGAATTATGTTCTGAACAATTGCAATTCCACAAAAATAATGTGTTCTCCTTAAAAAAAATTAAATTCTTTATAATAGATCATGAGCCCCTCAATAATTTCACAAATACGAAGAGTAGATACGAATTTAAGTGAGAATTTATTGAGAGAGAGATGCAGCTATGCTCGAGAGGAGGTTGGCAGATTAGAAGTATGTTAAAAACTATTATTTTCTACATTTGTTCTAATCAATACAAAGTTTTAATAGACGTACATTTTTTAGATGAAATTATGTTTCATTACACTAAAATGGTTAAGTTCTGCAACAATATCTTATTAATCATCGCCCTTAATGCTAACCTGGATACATTCTTCATGAAATGTTACATGATCAATAGTCATTCGAATACTTAATGCATGCTCACCATAAACTAAATTCTCATTATTTATTCTCAAACTGTTGTGATATTATATTTTTATCTATCTTTTATATTTAGAAACTGCGTTCTTGTCAATGCAATACTCCCCCTATTCGCGTATTAGGCGTTATTCAAAATTTGTCCATAATACCTTGCTTTTTATTTGATAGATTAATTTTTATTTAAGCCTTTCTCTATGTTAATCCCTTCCCTCAATCTTTCCTTCAATAGCATTTCTGAGATACGCGTTGTGCTCAAGGATGTCTCATCTCTCAACCTCTTTTCTTGCTCTCTCTTCAGAACATCCTAATTTGTAATACTTTCAGTCTAGCTTATTTTTTCTTTTTTCAGCGCTTTTATCATGTACTCTTATTTCATAGATGTATAAACACTAAATGGTTATTAAATAAATCCCGCAACAGAGAGTACGGTTATTTGGATACAAATCGGCATCTATTGGATATAATGTCAAACTATCATCATGACGTCTGTCCCGGGCGGCGTAGCTCGACTCAGCGACGCACACACCACGCCGTGGAACGGGAGATCGCGGTCTCGCCAGCGCCTGCTTCGTTCAGTTCACCACTTCTACACCGCACTTCCCCCAGACAGAAGCGTTACTCACAGAGTCAACGTATTTTTAATCATAAAAAAATGTAATTGTAAATTCGGATTCAAACTGAATCTCCTCATCTAAATCCTCTTTTATTCTTCACAGTAAAATCTGAAGTCGAATGATGGTTTGTATTATGAAGGGTAAGCCACCATTATAACCATCCCCTATAAGATTATTTTTTATTTAATTTCCAGCAATGATACTGTAATAACTCAAAAATAGAGATTTTAATGCTAGTAATTATTTAGTTCATGAATTTAATTGAGGAAAGAGATTTTTTAACGCGTTTTTTCGAAATGATAAAAGAAAATTTGAAATAAATTGTTCTTTGCATAAATTATATCAGGTTTATAGCACTCTCTGATACACCGTCTTTGAAATTGCTTCCAATGTAAATGGTCACATAAATGTCGTTCCATTGTAATTGGAACAAAGGCCACCCCTCCTCACATGGAAACGCTAAAGTATGATCAAACTTTTTCAATTTTGTCTTCTGTTTTCATTTTGACCCTTAAATTTTGAAACTATTTTACCTCTACTTCTCACTAGGTTTTAGACATCTACGTGAATAATTTACGTCGAAAATACTAAACTATTCAGGTCAGATGCTATTGATTTTTTTATTAGACAAAAAACTTATAATACTACCAGTCGTATCAATATCTTATTTACTTCTAAATTACAAGTAATGCATGTTTTTTTAGATTTTGTATATATAAGAATTAAAAATATTTTTATAAAATGTAATTATATAACAATTCCATAAAATACACAATACAAATTTGGTTCCTGGTTGATTTTTCATGTAAAACTCACGTAGTTAAATAAATAAATTATATACATTTTATTAAAAATCAAGGTAGGTCAAAATATGATACATGAGACAAACATCACGCACAATTTCCAAAAGGGTTGACGAGCAAACTCGGCCATTCAGGAAAATTGGCATTGGTTGAGCATTGAACGGATACGGACCACCATTTTACAGCTAATATACACGGCTGATTGGCCCAAAAAACTGTATACAGAAGATCCTTCGACATTACCAAAGTTATAAGCAAATTGACTTTTTTTGTCAAACAATTTTGTATTTATAAAAACCCGTGTTTTTTTTTTCTTTATGATTGAATTAATTTAGCATTAGGCGTTTTACACGAAATAAATATTGTAAATATCTTAATTCATAATAAATCTTTTGGACCTCTATATCAAAGTAATTTGAACAAACTAACGTACTTTTGTAATTATTCCCGATTTTATTTTTGCTTTGCTGGAAATTGTCTGCTTCGAATTTTTATAAAAAATTCCTCAACTCAAATTACAAAATAAATCAATCGTAGCGATTACAGCCTGACAAGGATTACACCCTGTATACTTGGACCAGACTGGTTTTATGAGGTCACATTCGCTCGTTTTACCGTAAATATGATTTATTGTTTATGAAATAACCAAATAATGAAAATAAATAACCCCTACTTAATGCTTTGTGTATTGGGTGACTTCCATAAGTTTACTCAGTTGGTATTTTTGTTATATAAAGTAGTTAGTTATTCTAATATCCATATAGGTATATAAAATGAATGTCTGTCTACCTTCTATACAATCTTACCCTCTTTGATCGATCAAATTTGGAATAGCCACCCTATAGGACAAAATATATACATCATCCTCCCTACTACTAGCCACCCTATTCTCTTCTAACGATATAAATGTGTAGGATGCCATTATTTCCAATACCCTGCTCATCATCATCCACTCCGGTCCCTCATGACCGCGATCTCCATGAACGCCCACTATCTTGATTATGCTTCTCCACTTTTTTCGGCATCTTGCAGATCTTAGGGGTGTCACCAGAAAAGTGCCTGTTGCCTTTCACACTTGGTTTTTCAAACAGGTGGGAGTTCTTTCTCTTCCTCTTCATTCTTCAATGTGGCCCACCACAACAAGCTATCTTCCCTACTTGTAAGATGCCCAACAAATTTAAGGATTCGTCTCAGGCTACAGGTTGAGAGTCTGTTCTTGATCTTCAGTTCTTGCAGAATGGAGACATTCGTGCGTCTCGCCATCTATGGTATGCACAACATGCGTTTCCAGCACCACATCGCAAAGGCATCATTCTGTCTTCTCTCCATTGCTTTCAGAGTTCATGATTCCACAGCAGATATTAAATACCACCATAAAAAAATATCGAATACCACCCTTTCCAAATTTATCTCGGTTGCACTCTATGGTATTGAGGCAAATTTAGGCACTCCACCCACCGTCCCGCATATCACCGTTATCTTGCCAGAATCAAATATTGTACACATCTTTGTAATAAAAACTTTTCCAAGCTACCTTTGAAGTTGAAGTTGGTCGTTGCCAGTTGATAGTTGCCAATTGTTTGTTGTTAGTTGCCAGCTTAACGGATAGAACACTTCTCTTTCGTCTCAAGGTTTGCTCGAGGTCCGACTCAATATATGCTTTTGTGGTCAGGTTATCGAAATGAAAGGTTTATGTACATTTAGTACGGAATGACATATATTTAGTTAAAATATTATGAACAGAACAAAGACAGTATAGAGTAGAAATGTTATGGTGACGAAAAATAATGTAAAAAGTTTACATAGGAAGGTCACATATCGTAATTTAGAAGATACAATATAAGGACTTAGTGTTTCTACGTGTGTGGTATTGAGGCCGTCACATCACACTTGACAAAATTACAATATATCTAAACAGAGTAATATTTTTTTCTAGCTTCTTGTAATTGAAGACTGGTTTATACAACATTATGCCTGAACATAGACACTGGGGAGACACCGAACGGATATTAAAACATACTCGACCGAGTCTAATTATTATAATGAAATATGGCTTGCCTTATCAAGAAATAACGGAACGAGATGTTTGTTTAACTAGAGATGGTCGGGTATGGTTTTATTATGTGGGCAAGTTTGATCAGAACTTGCTTGTTGGTAAGTAACAGTGCTCCGGTTTATAAATAATTATTAATAACAAAATGTTATGGAAATGTAAAGTGACAAATAGTTATGGACAACCAAGATTTAAGATGAAATGTATTACAGGACAAATAAAGTTTGATGAAGTAATTCGAGGTTATTACAATTTAGACGGTGGTCGAGGATAACTTTACATTGTCAATTGGGTTCAAACGGAGAAAACTGGAGGGATCACTTTCGGCGAGAGCGTGAATGTTCAGAATATAGATTTCGAAGAGGTGGAGGTTTATGTAAATGCGAAACACTGGAGGGCGCACGGTACCTTAGTTTTAAACGTGGAACATGGTGACGGCGTATCTACTGACACGCGCAGCCTGGTGTCGTCAGGTGGGTAGAGATGATCTTCCTGGATGAAGCTGATGGAAGACATAGGAGATTTCAGGGGGAGACAATTTAGGATCAAAGAATTTAAAAGACAAGTACATTGACTGTGACGAAATAATATACATGACATCCTTTAGCCCATCCTTAATTATAAATATCTATTGTATTGAATGCCATCAGTTCTATATTATCTAGAATACTGCAAAAAATATAGTCACATCTTCCCACTACCCCTCGGACATCTTACTGCCCCCACACCAGGAAAAACTTTATAAACATCATTATTCATTCCCCTCTAGAGCCTGCGCAAAATAAAGGCAACACATCACTGTATCCCGTGTAATGCTGGGCAGGGGACCGCTAGCATTAAATAAATTAATTGGATTTATTGAGGATTTATCGTCGAAGACAATGAGATAGCTAAAAATATAATATTTTTAAGCAGTCTCAAAAATTCTCTTCCGAAAATTTGTAATAGGTTTGTGAAGAAAATATTGTATATCAGGCCAGTCACGATTGCTATAGTATTTAAAATGAGGTAATAATGTGATCGTTAGAAAAGAACAGAGAATCTTGCGCGTATCAATTAAACCACATGTTAAATATCTTGAAATTGTTAGTTTAGTAATATATTTTTAATAATATAAGTTTTATTTAATAATATTTATTGTTGTCTATCACGAAACTATATTTTGTAAAAAAAAATTATAATAATGTAGAAAGTAGTTACATGGATAGGTGATTAATGTAACCTAGCTTTCGTAGCAGTTGAGAAGAATAGAAATGGTTGAGGATGGATACAAATATAGATCTCTTTTTTATACTAACTATTAATAATTCACATACATATGTGTAAGTTGTTTTTATACAATTATTTAGAATGATAATGCTTCCAAGGCAAAATATCATTAAAAGTAAAATAAGTCGTAGTAGAATCAAAAAAATGTGTTTAAATATATTCTCATCAATTATAATTCCCTAAGTTTTTAAACGAAATTTTAAATGTATCCCGATTGAGTAAATCTAATGTACAAATATATTATACAAACGATGAACATAAGAAAAATAAAGAAAATTATTTATATATTTCGTTATGAAATGTCATATTAAACGATCTCCATTATATATCATAAATATAAAGTGGTAGTAAAAATTTAATTAAAATATCTATTTGGGTTAATGAAATATTTATTTAATATTGCCTAAAATCCACTCTTGGACTAATATTTTTGTAAATATCTTAAGTACATAAATAAAATTTTATGAAAATGTTAAAATCCCCTGATAACCAATTATTTGGTAAATGACGAAGTAAATATTTATGTATCCAAAATACCAGATCAAAAAGTAATCTTCATAAATTATTCTGAAAACTTTTTGTAGTCTAAAGTTGAAATATTTTAAATAATCATTTGCCAGAATAAATTGCGAGCTTCTGGAAAAATGCTTTTCGTACTTTTGACATAAACGTCCAAAGTTTGATTATTCTGGTTCTCACGGCTGGGGAGGTATTTCACTTCGGATTCCCCGCACCACAAATGTTGTTTTAAAGTTATCCGATTGATAGTTCAGGAGTTACAATATTTCTTAAAACCAATCCGGTTATTGAACGACGATGACGATATTAATTGCAGCATTTTAAAATAGTTGGACTGAAGATCTCCCGAACCATTTTTTTAGATTTTTCAGCCAAGGTTTTGATCTAATAGCAATTTTGTCTTGAATTGTTGTATGATCTGCGATTTCCAGGATTTCGTTATTTTAAGATTTTATTTTTCCTTTCGCGTCCGAATCATCACATTATCATTATTATATATATATTATATATTACCTTATCGACCTAGCTTATTTTTAGAAGTTATCTTTAAATCAAATGCTTAAGTCACTTCAACATTATTTCAGTGAGAATCCATGATGGCAGCATTGATTTCCTGGTGAATTTATAAGTTTAATTCTCAATCTTTTTATTTTATGTATGACATTGACGGTGAAAGTTTACGTTTCGGCTCCAATTATAAGTATTTTGAGTACACACTGGTTGTTAGTTTACAATTCATGAATCCTTCTATAAAACTAAACATCTATATTAAAGCATCGTTGGAAAAGTACAAATACTGCTAAGCATAAGTGAAAATGGTTTTGCATATGAGCAGTTTGCTTCGATTTTATATACCCAATCTATTCAAATAAACGATAAACGTTCATCATTAAAATCATAACGGTTTTTCCTATAAAAATTGTATTTCGTACTAAACTAAAACAAAGGTTGATATAAATAAGCAGGTATAAAGTTGCTTAATAAATATTTAGAACATGCATAAAAATAAAGTTTACCCTTAAAATAAATGAAAAAGTAGATTTTCATATTTTGGATTCAGAAACAAAAATTGCTTTGTCCAAGACCCTTCTAAAAACTTTGCACTGCTACGTTCCCATAAAATTATGAATATAAATTTATTTATAACTTAACCAATATTTGGGATAAAATGTATATTTTTTTATAATATGTAATTCCAATGTAAACTCGTCAATAATGACAGAAAAAAAATCATATTTTCAAATATACATAGATAGAATAATTAGGGGTACCTACATTCTGGTGTAGAATTAAATTACTATTACATTACATGAATTATAATTATTAAATTACATGAAAAGTAAGTACCCACTTTAAAACATGTTTCTTCTTCTTTTAAATATGCAATCCACCCTTCAAGAGTGATATGTGCCATTAGTTAAGTTAAAACTTTATTTTATAGAAAAAAGTACAATAATATTATAGAATAGGAAATATTATATTACAAATCAATACCATTGTTCTTCAAAAAATTTGTTATTATATAGATTAAATGTGGCGAGTTAAGGGGAAGAAGATACAAGTTAACCAGGAGTTGAAAATTACCATTGGCGAGATTACTGTAAAAAAAAACTGTGATCCGCAATGAACAGGCAAATAAGATATTTCCTCCTCGGCACCACACTCACACATCGGGGAATCTATTAAGTTCAATCTGAATAAATGTGAATTTGATATAGGGACAGAATAATAAGGTCTCAAGGATTAACCAGGAAGCACAACTTATCTGGATTTTCTTGCTGTACTCACAGCTCTCCTGAACTTCAGGAAACTTCTTCAATGATTAGAATGAAGCATTGTGTATCACCCAATAGTGATTGTAAATCTTCGGTACGCACTGCGAGAAACCAAAACACAATAATAATTCAAGTCAGTGTGACGAGCTCGTAGCTGGACACCTTGACAGTTCACAAGTCATAGATCACACACAAAAAAAGTCATGCTCTGTGGTAAGGGTAAAGGGAAGGGGGATGGGGACAGATAGGTATAATAAACTTAATGAAGCAGCCACACGATCATAGCGACCGGCGACTTCACATATCCTCACAGAAAATAATCTAAAGTCGCACGATCTTAGAAGCAGGTCTATTACGCGAAATTATGCGCTCATCGAATGTTTCCTTCAATAAATTGATTTTGGCGTGCGCTGTATGGCATGTTGCGCTGTATTCTTGAAACCACAGCTCTTCCACATTAATGCCATTCAAAAAGTCAAAAAATTGTTGTGCACAATGGCGAATCGACTCAATTGGGTCCTCCTCAGTACTATGCTCCACTGCAGCAACAGATTCTTCGGTGCGTACTGTACGACGTCTCTGCGGATGCGAATAATAAATTATATTATAAAGCGTTGCCCTGACGTAAGTCTATGAATGGTGAAATGATAAACCAAACTGGGCATAAATCAGCTGTCGGCTGTCAAATTAGCTGTTGCTGGAAAAAATGTTGCCAATTCAAAAACAAACTTTAAAAAGAAAACCCCTTTATTTCTTCCAAAAATATATAATTAAATTTTATTACTAACCTCACACCTTTAAATCTTATATGGAAATCTATCGCCTTCATAATCTGAATGCACCCTGCATATACCTGACTACAAAACATGTCTCTCATCAACCTCAAAAACACGCCTGGTACCGACCCCCCACAAACAACAACTAAACGCGTCGTAGTTGCCCAGGGAGCCGGCCCTAGCGTGTCACTTCTCTTGTATCTGGCTCCCTGATAAGTTTGCTAACAAATGCTTCACGTTGTAGACCTTTTGCTGCTTATAATTACATCCGTAACTGTATTTCAAGTATCAATAAATATTGGTCTACTGTAAGTAATATTTTAGTATTCTATCTGCTTCGAACACACGCACACGTACACATACGCCCTCACACTCCATATTATAATTCCAACAAAAATATGAGTGAATGGGTGAAATATATTGGGGCATTCACTTACGCTAAAGCGCATACTTCAGATCCATCAAAATTTTGACAAATACACATATTAAACATCACATTATATCATCACATTCACCATCACATGATGGGATTTAAAAAATCAACTATTTATTGATGATAAATTTTATTTAAAAAATAAATTAACTTCAGAAGACTGGGTATTTTAGCATTCTTTTATCTATGTAGATGAAAATACAGAACAGATGTCACATCATTATTAAGATTTTTCAAACAATGCTAAACGCTTATGTTATGAAAAATAGGACTAACTAAGTTAATAAATCATTATGTAAATATAACGTCGTACCATTATACAATGGCTTGGTAACCTTCTTGTGTATTTATAACTATTTTAGAATAAAAAATATATAAGGAGAACACATTCTTATTGTGATGTTGTAATTATTTAGAATATAGGCCAGTGATATTTTAAATACTAATTTAATGTATTAATAAGAAAGATATACATAAAAAATCGTAGCCGTAAAATACATCCAGTACTGACGTCGGGTGCCAATATGAATGCGCCTGCAACCGTATTGAAATCAGTATCACTCTTCTCGCTGTCGCCTTTCAGATAACGTCTCCAGGAAACGCCTCTGTAACTCTTCGATTTCTCTAAATCTGTTAACTGTGATCAACAATAAAGCAAAGGATAAACGTAAGTACTTCTCGTTTCATAACCTACTCTGGTTACACACACATATACAATATTCACCGCGATCATTAATCACAGACGCGTGAGTGATGCGTGATTACTAGGGCATCCACCACTCATACATAAACACATCATTCTAATTCTTTTACTTTAACCCACACGATATACATTTACTTCATAACAAGCCATACATTTTATGCATATATCTATTTTAACACAGACGGTAGTATATCAAAATAAATAGTCAGGACAATGCTTTATTTTATTATTATTTTATTTAGAAAACATACAGTTTATCTGTAATAACAAAAATCATAATGAAAGCGAAACAATTATTTAACCAGTTACATGTTTCTCACAAAATTTACTTTATACAGTGAGCACAATTTAAAAATGACTATAATACACTTTCTACTCTAATGTAAGTGAGAGAAAAAGTTGAAAATAAAAATATAAAAAGAGGAGAGATAAAAGATAAGATAAAAGAAATAATTCCAGAAGAACGGGTCGGTGAGGAGAAAGGGAGAGTGAGGGGAAAGGAAAAGGAAAATGGGATAGGGAATAAAATCTATGTGATAAAAATAAATTTGTATTGAATTTAAATTTAATTGAGGCAACTAGAGTATTAAAAATGTCTAGTTCATTTAGTTCTGTTTGCCATTGGTGTTGTAATGTGAATGGTTAAATGTAAGATTAATTGTGGTTGGCCTAACTGGCACTTGAATGAATATGCTTTAGGTATCAGAGGTGGGCACCTATTATTATTCCACACAGTAAATTAATAAGTGTATTATATTATTGTATGTTCACTTCTACTGTATAAAAAATGTATATAAAACAACTGTCGAATAAATAAATAAAAATATGAATTAAATATCACAGACCTATGTTCTGAATAATTACAACTTCACAATAAGAATGTGTTCTCCTAAAGAATAAATAAATGTCCGTAACTTTCCCTATTCCCACCACTAAAGTTATTTAAAAAAAATATATGTTAAACAATAATAGAAAATCTCGGCTGTTATTTCACCGGAGTCAGAAGTTCTACAAAATAATATATGTAAATATTTAAATTTAAAAATGCCTAAATTCAAGGACAAAGTCGGTGAAAATATTTGATTCCTGACAAAGACATCAAAGCAACGAATCCTGGTGATGTGAAAAATTTCCCGGTTACGTGACCAGCCTGCTTATCACCAGCTCGCACTCACAATCTGCGCGATAATGTTGACTTATCTACCTTCTTTATTACGGTGGAAAGCTTAAATAGCTTTTAACTCCACCCTGTCTTAATTGGAATTACGAAAGCCCGTGTACCAGTTTATTTTTTTAGTTCTTAAGTTATTCTGTTCATGTTCTCTTTGAATGCCGTAATTTAGTCATGAAAATGTGATCGTGATTCTTCAAAAATGTAGCTGCGAAATGAGTTGTCGTGAAGGGATATAAAATTATGGGTATTTATGTAAATTTCTGTTATATCAAACAAACATACTGAACATGATTGAATTCTCACGCCATCCTCGCGTGGAATATTTGATAACAAACAAACGATGGTTGTGAAGCAATCCGGGCGCCGAAGTCAAAATTAATTTATCAATGAACAATTGTAATGTGGTGTTTTGAAAAACACGTGGCCAAACCATTAAAGTTATCAGTGTGTTATCTCTAAGAACACGATAACGGCGAGATAAGTTATCGGGAGCGCTAGATAGCAATCATAAAGTAATAAAATCAAATCTTAAATTATAGAATAGGCGCTAGAATGCGTGCGAGTGAAAAGTCAGCGCTTGCTCCAAACAATAAGTGACACTGTTAACAACAGCGTCTTTCTGACGCCTGTTTTAGTACCTCGTGGGAATAAAAGGAACGATGGAAATTATTGAGACTCATATTTTTATTTGTTAACTTTGTTTTATTAACCACTACCGATAGATGTATTTAAACTCAAGTGGTTAATAAAACAAAGTTAAAAAAGAAAAATATGAGACTCAATAACTTTCATACTTGACATTAATATCCTGAAGAAGAAAATGGTATTTTTCGAAACCGGTAGATGTATTTAAACTCAATAAGTGGTTAATAAAACAAAGTTAGCAAATAAAAATATGAATTTCAACCACAAAGTTAATTTTGCTAATTTCAAAAGTATTATTGAGATTCGCCTAATCAACACATCACGTGTTTAAATATGATCATGAACTCGTGAATGCTTAATTGTAAAAATGAATTAAATAATACTGTCATTGTCCAAAGTGATATAAAAGCAGGTTCACTGCGATCGTGAAATCATTCTCTTACCGCAATACCGAAAGAATATACTTGTGTGTTTCATTTCTTCTGACTTCATCATCATCATCACCAGTTGAGAGAAGCGGAGATCAGCGAACCTTGTTTTCTTGTTTCCTATACGGAATACATATCTAATGATTCAAAAGAGATTTCTAATGACTCAAAAGTTAAGTAATTGCAGACGTATTTTTATTAACGTCAAATAAAGACGTAACAAAAATGTAATTATAAATGTTTTATAAACTCTATGCCACCAGTCACCTAATAGTGACGTGATGCCTTAACTTTCTACAGGCAAACTGAAGTACTAACACCAAAAACTTTTTTTTTCAGCACTAGGTGATTGCGTAAATTATAAAATTCTTCAAACATAAAAATCTTTTTAGACACTGCGCTAAGCTACCTTTTGTAAATTATAACATGAAAACTTGAGTTCGCGAAATTGGATGATCAAAGGTCGTCTTTATGATTTAACTCAGGACTTAATATTTTTTTTAAACCTGGAAAATAATTTGTTTCGTAAAAGTTTAGATGTTTGACATTTTTCTATTATGATTCTTGAAACATTTGACATATTATATTTTCTAAATGTATTTTTCAAAGATTTACCAAGATGATAACATTTTGAATGAGATTATATCAATAGAAATTTTTTCTAAATATAGAGTAAATACCTGATTTGGGCAACAAATTTACTATTTTTAATCTTTTTTGTTTTATCATGTACGTACAGTTTACGTGTAGAGATTTTTTTTAACCCTGAGTAGGTTCACTGCCATAATCACACAAGTGGGAGAGTGGGGTCAGCAGGGACCCCAACAATGTAAATTGTAAATGTAAATGTATTGGTATATCAAGAGGTATTGAAAAGTAAAGACAAGAATATTTGTTAATCAACATTTATTACTGTTACATAATATACAAAAATCATATAAAGTCTTCTCATTATAGTAATAAAACTAAATAATTCTTAAAGGTATTGAGATAGGTACAATTAGAGATTAATCGCTTAAAAAAATATATTTCAGAAGAATCACTGTTATCATATTCAACACTTAAGTATATACTGTGCTTTCCACATTCAAATTTTTGGCATTTAAGGCATTGAAGAGAATGCTTCTTCTTCACTTCCATAAAGCTCTTCTATTGTTTTATCTGATGTATTTTTCGTTCTTAAATTATTCTAAATAATGAACTAAAATAAAAATAAAAACACTTATTACATACAAAATAATTCTACTTTGATCTCAATTTAACTAAAAAATCAAATAAAGTAAAATATCTTTCCTGACGAAAAAAGTTACACCAGTGGGCTCATTGAGTCACTGCTCACCTACAGCGCTGCGATCACTACTGAAAACAAATTGGCGTCATAAGTTAAGACAGTACTGGGAGCGGCAAGTTCACAAACCTATGCAGTCTGTATTTTTTTATTGATTCAAATTGCGTTGACCCCATGCGCCTACATATGGGTTGAAGTCAGTTTTTATGTAAAGTAAAAATTATGTTTTTGACGTGACAACGTCTTATAAATCGATGAACGCCCGCTGCACGCACGAAAAAACATGACTCATTGTCCCGTTTGTCGCGTTACGCCGAAGGCAAGCGTGCGAGCGAGAGCGCGGATAAGCGATAGAGAGGCACGATCGGCCTACCGTTCGGATTGTGCCGCATCTATCTCTCTTCCACTCGATTGGTCGATGCGTCTGAGTAGAAAAGAGACAGCGGCAGCACACAACTTATACACCTACAGTACCTACACGTGATCTGTTTACAACTGTTTATAAAGTGAAGTGAAATGTCAATGTGGTTTTCATTGTTTATATTACAACAACAATTGCGGCAATAAAGGTAATTAATTCTTGCATATTAAAAATCTGATTAACGTATAACAAATATACTTTTAACAATAAATTATCAACGATTTCTTTCGCAGAACCGCCTAAAGTCACACCATGGCAGACCAACCTGACGAACCTGTGAATCTCACGGATCTCCCACTATCGTCAAGGAGTAATGTACCCATGGAGGTGCAAGATGCTACCGCATCCACGTCTGCAACGCCATTCGCTGGGCCAACAATCGCTGCTCCAAAATCGAACGCGCAGAGACAACGTGAGTACAGGCAGCGTATTGCAGCATCCAGAACTTCTGCACAAGCTACAGCTGCGATTTCATTTCACTCCTTCTTCGTATCCATACAAAATAATGATAATTCAATAAAAATGATTCCATTTTATTCATAAAAGTATGCAATCATTTCATCAATGTTTTCTTATGACGTTGTCACGTTAAACTATCGTCCGTAAACCGACTTTTTTTAGAAACTTTTTTTGATCCAATTTTAAATTAAATTTTCCTAATTATTATGTTAAAAGCATAAAATAATGTCAATAAAAGTCGTAAATATATAAATATATGAGATCGCGTAATATTAAACGTAATATTTAAAACACGTAAGTTATATATTCTTGTAAAACCTTAATATTCTGATGAAAAAAAAGGAACATGCTCGATACCTTTGAGGTATGGTGTTGGCATCGTGTGTTGTGAATGGTATGATCTGCGAGACGAACAAATGGAAACTCCAGAAATTCCATACTATGGAAAGGCTCTACATAACTTGTAGGAAAATAATTCTTACATATATAGAGGCATCGTACACATTATACATATTATAAATAATGTAGCCACTATGGTACTACACCAGTGTTTTTGTAATTAATTTTGTATCCTGCGTCTCTTGTTCAAGATTCAGTGTGAAAAATTGATTCAAAATAATACTGAACTCATTAAATAGTTTTTAGTTAATTTGTTATTTATATATAATTTTTGGTTATATAAAATATATTGTTTAATATAGGTACAGGCCATACAAATAGTGTAAATAAATTAATATTATAAGAAGGAGATATCATGTTTGAAATATTACAGTTGCCTTGGTGCAATCTTACTGTGAGATATGATATTCCACTCATATTATTCATCAATTTAATATACCAATTTATCTCGTGAAAAACTGTTTTTCTTTTGGCGTGTGAAGCAAACCATATTTACGCATCGTAAATTGTCTAACAGCAATGATTTTTTTTTGTAAGAATACAAATTACTATAAAAATGTCAAACCAAATTTTTGGTCTAGTGGTTTAAAATCGGTTTGGTCTTGTGGTTTGAAAAAGTATTTTCTTTATAACTTTTATCGGATCTCTATTTATATTATATTTTCTACTTTCTCTATAATTTTTCTGAGATTAAGTGTAATTATTAGTATTTTTGTAATAGAGATGAATTTCTTTATAATTTTTTTGCATGTAAAATTTGTTTTGTATTAAAGTCTTAATAAGTTATTTTTATCTATTTAATAAGTCATTTTCAAATTATTGTTTATTAAGTATGCAGGATACTGTTATTTCAGAGAAAACATGTTGGTAGTTTAATTATAAACAATTGGTTTGTTACACTTTATTATGATTTTTGTTTATTTCGATTAACTGTTTGTTTTCAAATAAAAAAATAATAATAAAAATTCAAAATAAAATAAATAAATTAATAATTTATTATAATATTTTTTAATCGCTTTTTATTAATAATTTTCCACGAATGGGTTTACTAAGAACATTGAAATTCGTAATTTTTTTTAATAGATAATGGCATTGGAGCATACTAAATGTTTGTTTCCAGTGGACAATTGTTCAATATTGCAAAAATATTGTCTTTTATGATTTTCACTAAAAGGTTTGATTGTAGAATCTGTCATATTTATAGGTATTTTAAAGTTATAAAGAGCGGGGGTTACTTTATGCCTTTACATTCATATTGAAATAGTAGTTTCACTTGAGTATCGGCTGAGGCACAAGCGGGCTAGAGTGAAAGATACAGGAATATTTTTGGTCAAGTTAATAAGACATGAATAAACTTGTCCTTTACCCTTTATTCTCTGAATTTGAATAAAGATTCATCCCACAGAATCAGACAAACGTAGCCAATAGTTTCCAGGTAGAATTCAGGGTGAATCGTAAATGCTGATATGAATTTATGGAGGACACGATAAAATTCCTGCTATAATAATTCAGAGGTGTGATGTCACTTTCGTCACAACATTTCGTTTCATTTGTCAAACAAATAAAAATATAAAAGGTTTAATTCCTCAAAATTGACATACTTTATTGAAAGTGAATTAGTCTCAAAATTCAGCCGAGGAGCAGAAGAAGTGTCATGAAAAAGCGATATTTTTTATGAGCTGAATTTCATTTCTAATTTCATAACTCTTAACTTTTGAGACGATGGAATATCATAGTTTTGTCCCGCAATATTTATAGTTCCATGCTATAATTTAATAAATGCGAGCCAGTTCTGATTTATCAACAATTAGTATTTTGGCAATAGCTCACATGCCCACATTGTTTTCGTACAAATAAGCATCATTAAAATTACCACAGGGGTAGGTTACGATCAAAAGGATAAGCAATAATTATAATAATCCGCAGCCTCCATTCTTCGGATCATCATTCATGTTCGAATATTATAATATTCAACTTGGCTACACAGTAAGGATTAAAAATAATTGAGACATGGGCGTGACGTGATCAAAGAGTTACATGAGAACATTCGACTTATTCGATACAGGCTACGTTACAACAGTTAACCGAATGTACGTTCACAGCACGGTCACCCCTTCAATATGAGCACATACAGAGTCAAGACTTCAGACCTAACGCCAATGAGTGAGCAGCCTGTGCATGTGTGTGTGTGTGTGTGTGTTAAATTAAATTGTACTGTATTATTTAAACTTGTTAAAATATGTAAAACATTTGCCTCAGCACCGTCGAAGCCCAGTGAGGCGGATATTAAAATACCAAATGTACTTACAAAATTTAATAAATAAAAAATAAAAACACATATATATATTGGTGAATGAAATATATGAACACAATTACTAGCAAGGTGTGATAGAATAAAATATGTTTTCCAGCTGTACCACAGAGGTAAGTAAGATAAAAATATAAAAGATAAGTAATTCGTGTAGCGAGGCGCTCAACGTCACGTCCGACCGTCCCGCTACGTGACGCCGGTGGCCTCTGTGGTAAGTTTTCATAATCGTAATGTTGCATAAATACCGTTCAAGAGGTGTCCTGGCGGAATCCAGAGGCTGATGGGCCGCCCAAAAACCAACAGGAATGATGAAATCATCAAACTTTACGGAAATATGCGATCGAAATATACAATGGACAGAGAAAAGTGAGAGATACTTGGAGGGATATTTATCCAGTAATAGCTGATGATGATTATGATGATCCAAAAAATAAATAAAAACAGACGACCCCAAAGAGCCCGGAGATATTTTAATTTCCAAAACTAGCACTACTTTTGTTCGATGCCAATATTTAGGTACGTACATAATAATATTAACAAATAACACGACAGTTTTTTTAAATGAAACTTCTTAATCCACGATATAGTCAAATTAAATTATTAAGAACCCATTTGAACCATCTTCTCGCGGTTTTCAGACAGAAATGAATAATCAAAAATACTTCTTAAATGTTCTACAGGAATACTGTTTTCGTTTAAAAATTGATATCAATTACATATTTATAATGCTATATTGTTCTAATAAGATTGGTGTATATATTACATATATTTTTATCAATAAGCATAGGTTCTTACATTTATTTAAGTGTACAAAATGGTTTCGAGGACTCTTGAGACTACTCAGATCCCTTTTATCTTTGAGTAAATCGTGATACAAAGCATCTTAACCATTTTTTTATCATGATAAAACTTACCGTGTCGCAGTGGCGTGCAGTAGGTATAGATTTAGGTTATGCTGTTACCAATGACATTATATAATCATATATAATATATGTAATGTTATACAATACTCGTGTATGTACTTTCGTTTAACCAACGTCTTTGGACAAAATAAATCCGTCGTTTATAAGACTCTACCATGTATTTATTTATAATTTTAGAGTACTGTTAATAGTATTTTTTAAGTTTAAGTTTTAACGTAAAATAATACTTTCTTACCCATGTAAAAAATGTTTGGACGTTTTTATAAACACTTTCTATGACTGAACATGATTAATTTATTGTTTAAAAATACTTTACGTAATGACTAAAGGAAATAATTATTTATATTAAAGGTTAACGTTGTAAATAATTCTGCCAATTGCTTTTTGTTTTTCCAAAATCAAAAACCAATCCATGCACCAAATTTAAAGAACAATCGTGAAATCAACACGTTAAAAACAGTAAGATAGTACAATTCGTAAAAGAGGAAGTAGACACTTCAATGATTTGCATGCAGATGTAATCCTTTCTGATGTTATTCTGTTAAAAAAACAGTATAGGTAACGACTCCATACAAAACGGATCAACTGAAAAATTTAAATTCAGTAAATAACCAATTATATGACTGGAGTAATTCACTAGCTTAAATACAGAATAGAGTAATGTAAATAATTCGATGGGCGGCATGGGTAGGTACAGCGGTGAGTTGTAGTGGTAGTTTTTAGAATTAAGCAATTAAAGTCTCTACTGATAAACAAATGGCGCTAATTGTAAAATAATGTTTCTGTTTATGTTAATCCAATTATTTAGTTTATATTTGTTTTCCAGAATTTTTAATAATACACTGCTTTTTTGCTTGTATGAACTACACGCCCCTGCCATGTCGATACTCATATTTGCTATAAATGTATTTCAATACGTGGTGTATTGAATCTAAAAATACGTGCTGTTCCAAAGCAGAACCTAATAACTGTCATTTTTAATATTGTTCACAGGCAGGTTTACGTTTATACAAAAATATGCAAAAAAACAATGTTTGAAAACATGTTTCCTGATTTTGTTTTGGGACAACGATCTCATCATTTTTTTTTCTCACAGAAACAATTTAGAAGGATTTTATAATGAAAACACTAATTAATGATAAATAAAATAATAAATTTACAATATTTTAAATATAATGGCACCTATCACACCCCATCTACAGAGTTCTGTGGAAAATTTATTTCTCGCTAGTTCGTTTAAATGTATACAGTGTTTATTTAATATTTTTGGCTTATTATTTATCGGTGGTTACTTAACCCTTCCCAAACCACGTAGTAACACAGGTGAACCATCATAATTTAACCTGTAATATTTCGGTAAATACATGCAACATAAAATTCATATTTTAGATAATCAAAATAAAATATTAGCGCTTAGGAATGACTAGTGAAAAACCAATTATGAAAAGGGAATCGTACAAAAACAATTATTTTTTCCATTCACTCCATTGCAAAATTAATACGTTGGTAAAATTACCATTTGTGATATGACAGAGATCACACACTATTTTCATAGTGAAAAGAACAACAAACATACAAATATAATTATCTCTTTCTCACTAATTAAATGAAGAGAGATAAGAAGGAAGGACACATCGTATAGGACTATATGAAAGCTCTAAATTATGTAATCAATCATTTTTTCAAAATTGAGTGCTCAATATTTCAAGTAAATTCTAGCCATTAAAGCCAATAAAAACATTTTTTCTAATTGTTATTTACGGTAACACGAGTTGACAGTATGGCTGCGTTCAGATATTTTATATCATGGTATGGTAAAGGTTAAAAATCAGAACTCGAGTGTTTTACCAATTAACACCACATCCCAACTCTTTTGCATTATTGAAATTAAATTTTTTACTTCCGAGAAAAATGTATTTCCTATTAGTTTAGGACATAACACGAAAATTAAATTATATTTTAAAATATAGTGATGCGATATTAATGGCTTTTAATAATTAATAATTTTTAGAACTACCGTTGATATGAATATGAATAAAATGTTATCGCAAATCACTCTTGAAGGGTGGACTGCCTGTTTAAAAGAAGAAGAAGAAGAAAATGTTATATTACATAACGCCCGAAATCAAGAATCAGTTGGTATTATATTATGACGATCTCTTTAGGAGAATAAAAAAATATTTTCAATAATTAAATAGATTTTGTATCACCCGCACACACTTAATACATACTCTACGGTGGTGGGTCAGATTTGACCCGGGTGTTTGTAAAAATATGAATTACTCTACAAATATTCATTTAATGCTGTTTTCCTTCTAGCTAACCTTTTATTAAATATTTTAAAATAATTTGAGATACAAATAAATGTTATCGGACGAGATCAAATGAGTTATTGATAAAAATGTGAAAAAACGCTCAAAAACTGACCTAAGACAGTCGGATTGAATCTCAACGCTTACGCCGAAACATTTTGAGCGGGTAGATAAAGGATATATATGGACAAAGACCAGGTATGCGTCCATGCATTTGTTTTGATTTATTTGCATCTGGTGGCCCCTAGACAATATCAGTAATATAATCATTTGAGGGGCGTTGCGCCTACCTGTAAGTTTTATGACACTACCTGTTCGGGTTACGATGAGAAGATTATATGCTCAGTGGATGTCTACAGTATTCGTAATATTTTTTTAATTTTTAACTTTAATTTTTTAGCAGAAACATTACGGAACATCATGCCATTTCATTAAATCATATTTAAAATTAAATATCTATGAAAAATCTCCCACAAAACGGTTGAAAAACCGAAAACTTGAGGTGGATCTAAAATGACCCACCACCGCCGGACGTGTTTTATTTTGACCCACCGGGCTGTATGTGTTAATAATGAGACTTTTAAAAAAATATTTTATAACTTTTATGTTAATTAGATTTCTAAGTACGCAAGAAAATAAATAATTTTTCAATATAATACGAAAATTTTTGAAGAATGGCCATACATCATTATGGATCCTAAGGACTCTATTGTAGATGTACAGATATCCCTTTTATTTCAATGACTCAGACGAATCTACAAAAGTGATCTCGGTTTTTTGCCTTTTTTAGGATAATGGTAAGTATTTGAGGGACAAGTGGAGGGTCAAGCCCTCCCTGAGGCGACCCTAAAGGTATTAAGTTTGGTCATATTACGAAAAGTTTTCGGTCGGCATAACAATTTCGGGTCCAAATCGTCGCGAATATACCAAACTATAAATAAAATCATATTACTTCCAGCTTACCAAGCTGCATAAAACGTTATTTTCAGTAAAATAAGTAAGTAGTATAATTTTTTATTATAACTTTGTGCTACACACACACAATTTTTTGAGTTGTATCACGACTAGTTTCGGAGAAAACATTAGTTAACAAGATTAAGATGTCTCACAGAGAAGAAGCTATTATTTTTTATATGAGAAGTATGGAAGTCTTGGGCATTACAGAGCTTACGACCTATCATCGGCTGGCTTAAGTGATCACTTTATACAATGTAACGTTCACCTATTTACCCACGCTACCACACCTATCAAATTTTTGGAAGTTGTATATATGATATCAGAATGGAACATTTCACTTATTTATTACCAACTATGCTGTCGCCATCTATTGATATTTTTGAAAATTTGATATTCTTTTTCATGTAATAGTATAGATGTCGCTGAAGTTGAGAATTGTTAATGAATTACGGGCAATATCCTTTTTATGTGTATATGAAATTCATTCGAATTATTAACATATACTAGAATACGTCTGAAAAGGCAGTATTTTTCAATTTTTTAACTTCATATTAATTAACAATATCATATTTTCAAATCATTCGCCCCCTTAATCAATGTTTCCTAGAAAAAATAAAGCCACTCCCACCCTTACGTGCCCCGCCACCCTAATAGCCAACTGTATTTAATTTTGATTCAATTTATATCTGAAGATGGGAAGTCCTGAAATTTGTCGTGATACAACTCAAAAAATTGTGTGTAGTACAAAGTGAAAATAAAAGATTATATATTTATTAAAAAATATTATTTTACAAATATATTTATAATATAACAAGTTTCTTTTAATTTTTTTAATAAGTTAAACGTTATAATGTATCATATATATGTTGAGATATACTCTGTTAATACTATACTTTCGAGTGGTGTAGTCGCTCTCATAATAAAGTGTAATTAAATAAAAATTTCATCATACCACTCAAATTATTGAGGTTCATATTTATGGTTAAATAAGTAAGTTTTATTATTCATCACACATATGCTATGTGCTCTCGATTTTATTTTATACAATTGATGCATCGACACTTACCAAAGAAATGATAAGGTGACTTGAAGCATTTGGGATGTGGATCAATAAGAGAATGCTTAAAATAAGTCGGATAGATAGAGTTACGAATGAAGATGTTATGGTTCGGATGCATTAAAAAAAATCCGAAAACTTCAATATCTCAGACATGTATAGAGACACCCCGAGAAGTACAAGATCGTGTCCCTCACAATGAAGGGAAAGATTGTCGGGAGTCAAGGCCCTGGAAGAAGGAGAACAATATGGATTATAAAAACCCCTATGTGATTTTGCTCATTCGTCGCCAGGTTGGCATTTATTTAATACCACAATGACAGCTGTGCAAAAATGTCCCACACACAGTGACAGGGCGGTACCGCATGCTGTCAACACAAAATTGCCCTCATAGACCCCGACAACTTCCACTTTATTGAGGTATAAACAAAAAAATATTAAATAAGTAAATTTCAATTCAATATATATATAAACAAAGAAACAAAAGCACAAATAACAGATTAAAGTAACACTAAAATAAAGGATAACAAAAATAAATAATATTAATAGAAACAAATAAACATTTGTGTACTAATTAAATGTATTAATTAGAAAGATATACATATAAAATCAATTTTATCGAAAAACATTGATGTTGTGCTACCGGGATTTGAACCTGAATCTCTTTCCTAACCGGGGAAGATGCATTACCCAACAATGCTACAGCGACAGTATTTTGACGACAAATTTTCGACCTTATATGTTATACTTTTTCAAATTAATTCATCTATTGTTCCATTATTTGAAAGCCATGTATTTTGTTTTTAATTGATTTTATATGTATATCTTTCTAATTAATACATTTAATGAGTATTTAAAATATCACAGAGCGTCTGTTCTGAATAATTACAACTTCACAATAAGAATGTGTTCTCTTTAATAAACATTTGTGTCGTTAATCGGGGAGTAGAGGGGAAAATGAAAACACACTCCCGATAGGGGAAAAACGACAAAAATAAACATATTATAGCTCAAAGGAAAAACATGTAAAAACAACATATCTGAAGATTCTGAGGCAATGGTTTGACCTGTCTACTGAAGACCTTTTCCGGGCTGCTGTAAAGAAAGTGATGATAGTCAACACGATAGCAAACGTCTATTGAACGGATAGGGCACAAGAAGAAGAATAAGAAAAGTCATCGCTGATAAAAAGATGAATAAATACTTTAATTTTCTCTTCTGTGTTTTGACCCCGGCGATTTACAACACGTGTTTAGAGCTATTGTGTTATTTTGGGAAGGTCAAGTTTTATGTTGCGGTAACTTAATCATTTCCCTTCGTGTTAGTGTACCAAAATGTGATAAAGCGTAATATGCTTCGTACACGAGCTTTCTATGATTAACTTGTTATCGCACGCTAGTGTTTATATTATTTTATTTTTAATATTAATATTAGGGTGGTTTGGACACCGAGTGACACTTGACGGAACACCGACAAACTATCACCATACGACGTCAACCGCGGGCCAAAACAAGCGATGCCAAACCATCAACGCGAGCCTTTCATTTCTCTGCCGAACTCCAGCTGCATAACATCATTTACTCTAAATGTTCGCCATGTAAATCTTTGTTGAATAAAGTGATTTTAAGATTGAGATAATAAGAACATGAATATAGACACATTAGATGTGTGGTGCTGGCGGCGCACGCTGCGAATCTCATGGAGAGTTCATATAATAAACAGCTACATTTTATAAGAAATAAATGTTGAGCAACTTCTTCCACAATACAAATGCGTATATTGAAATACTATGAGCATGTCACGAGATGTACGGGTACAATAAGTAGCGTGCAGTAGGTATAGATTTAGATTATGCTATTAGAAATGATACTATACAATCAAATCATATATAAATATGAATTAAATGTATTAATTATAAAGATATACATACAAAATCAATATTATCGAAAAATAAAAACATTGTTGTTGCGCTACCGGGATTCGAACCTGGATCTCTTCCCTAACCGGGGGAGGTGCTTTATCCAACTAAGCTACAGCGGCACTATTTTTATCGACAATTTTTCGACCTTATATGTTACCTTTTTGATATCAATACATTTAATCGTTCCATCATTTGACAGAGCCATCTACCTTATTTTTACAGAATCTCAAATACCTTTGAGTGAATCTGATAGCAGACGCTAGAGTTATTAATTCCCCGGTTAGGGAAGAGATCCAGGTTCGAATCCCGGTAGCGCAACAACAATGTTTTTATTTTTCGATAATATTGATTTTGTATGTATATCTTTATAATTAATACATTTAATTCATATTTAAAATATCACAGAACTATGTTCTGAATAATTACAACTTCACAATAAGAATGTGTTCTCCTAAAAAAAAAAAAAAATCATATATAATATATATGAACTGTATGTTGTACATAAGATTATGAACTTTCGTTCAACTGACGTCGTTAAGAAAAATGAATACGTAGTTTATACGACCCTATCATATATTTATTTGTAGTTTTTAAGTACTATTCTAGAAGTGGTCTGAGATATCACAACTCCAACGTCACTTATGAATTTGTGTAAAAATAACCCTTCACGGATTATTTGACGTATTACGCCGTTAAGCTGTCCTACCGCTTCTTCTGGATGGATACGTCTATGATGGTATATCTAAATATTTGTTTGCGACTTGAATGAAAGGCATCGTGAAATCTAATCTAAAATCATTTTCTACCAGTGTTAAGATGTCAATCACAATTTAACTACGATACACAATAAGCATTCCTTTAATTTTCGATTAACAGTGCTAATATAAATCCCGTTTTTTTTGAGACCACTCCAGGAACAATATTGCTGAATTCATTTTTGTATCATGAAGTGAATACAAATTTGCTATAAACATTTAATAACATTTGATATAAAACTATACAGTTTCCATACCTCAATTAGGAATAAATGTGAAGGTTCGACTTCCTGCGGATTCATCGGTTTTCTCAGCAGAATGTCGGGCAATTAAAGAGGCCTTGGACATCTGCGTTCTCCGGAACGTCAAGCAGCTCTTGAATCCCTCTCTGCTAATATGAAAGTTTGGCTAGACAATGAGATAATCTGTTCCATCAGAAGATGCCTATTTGATTTGTACAGCAACAATAAACGGGTGTCATTCGTTTGGATCCCTGCACATGAGGGAATTCAGGGAAATGAATGTGCTGACAAACTGGCCAAGAAGGCTACTCTTTCCGGAGTTTTTCCCCATCAATTCCATATCCCGATGTATGACAAACTTAATATTGTAAAAAAACATACGTATTCTATCTGGTCTGCACAATGGATGGATCCAAACAATCACAAGGGTAATCGTCTTAAAATAATCCAAAGATATATTCCCCGCACCCCTTGGTTCTCCAACAGGAAAGTCTCTAAAAGAACAGTAGCAAATATCTGTAGAATGAGAATTGGGCATTGCCAGGTGGCCTCACATTTGTTCAGAATGAACATAATAGACTCCCCAATGTGTGAATGTGGTGCCGAGGAGGAAACCCTTGACCATGTCTTTTTTGCCTGTCCATTGCGGATCACAGGTTTTTTTTATAATGATCTTGTCAATGGTGATTTTCAACTTCCGGTTAACTTGTGTCATCTTCTTTCCCTCAACTCGCCTCATTTAAGCTATATAATAGCAAATTTCCTGAATGTCAATGGTATTGACTTGTGATGCAATGTTCCCTGTTGTATAGGATTGTTGTACTGCTTTCTATAAAATAATGTTTAGACTTGTTTAATGGCACAAGTCACTCTTGAAGGGTGGATTGCCTATTTGAAAGAAGAAGAAGAAGAAATAAAGTATATATATTGGAGAAGGGTTTGAAATATTAGTTGCGGGACGAGGGGTATTCTACATACATTATTTGTGGAAACATAAATCCAATAATTTATGACACATTCATGCAACAGTAAAAGTATTTACTCTTCGAAAATTAAATATCTGTGTAAACCAGACGTTTTTTTAAAATTAATGCATATTATATTGTCAGCGTTTAAATTTTCGTTCCAATCGAGTCATATATTTAAAAAAAAGTCGTGGAGCTATTGCTATATTATTACGTCAGTGGTATCAAAGTGATCATGTGAGTATCACCAAGTTGAAAATATTGAAACAATATACGTCAGTTCATGTCTATATATTTGATAGTCTGTAAGGTAACTTGATTTATACAACAATTATTCATATGACTTTATTCTAATCTCTTATTATACTTTTCAATAATTTTGTGTAACATTATATTATGTGTGAATTTCTAAAAAAGGGAGTAATTATATTGAATTATAAAAAATCTTTTCTAAATTTTCATAGTCTTCACTACAAAATTGTCCGTAAAAAGTGGAGAATCTACAATAGTATTGTTTTTTTCATTTTTTGCAAATTAATATTTACCATCTTTCCAATTCATATATAATCTTTCCTTAATATTATTCTTTAAATATATGGCAAATTACTTATTTATCGAGCCTTCATATGGCTAGATACTGTGTTGGTTGTTTCTTTATATCTCTTCGAGATGCATATCCATTTTGTCATTAATATTTTTAATACTGTATTACCTGAAACCGTTATGTATTAATGTTGTAATATTTAACATAAATAATTTCTATAGTATCACCAAAGTATATATATGAAAGGTTCGTGTAAAGTGTCACCCATTTATTTATATATTATAATTATTATATTATTATTATATTATAAATTATATTTATATATATACTGGATTAATATTATGTTCCTGGCCGATGTTGTTATTGAATAACCAGAAATTGAAACACAATTCTTTAATTTGGTCTATATTTATAAATTATTTGGTTTATTATAATTATGTATGAAATATGATATCGGCCAAGTGGACGCCTCTGGCAGCGGCACAAATGCGTGCTCTTTTAACCATATTTTTCATTCTACGAGTAATTATTAATTATTTATTGAACATTCTAGCTCACTTCGCGTGTTATTTCATCAATTTCATTTCGAATATTGTCTTGTAGCATCGTTATTGTTGTTGGCTTATTGGCGTAGACCATTCCTTCCAAGTATTCCCACAGAAAATAGTCGAGAGCCGTCAGGTCATGTGATCGAGGAGGCCGGTCGATATCAATACTTTTTGACATTATGCGGCCGGGAAAAATTTCTGTATAATTTTCGAGCGTATCTCGGGATGTGTATGCGGTGGAACCGTCCTGTTGATACCAGATGTGTTGCAGGCCCAATCGACCAAATTCTGCCACCAAGAAGTTTTCCAACTTGTGACGATAGCGATCACCATTAATGGTTACAGAATTGCCATTATTATTTGTAAATGTGATGACTAAATGTTTTAATGCCTTCAACACGTTTTTGTGGCATTAAATACTTCGTAATAAATTTATATCAACTACTCTCTACGATTACCAAATGTGAACTAAAAAATATTTGCCAAACCAAAAAAAATCAGCCTGAAACAAAATATTCACCCTGTATTACTCAAATCTTTTATTTTTCAACCCGCTTTCCAAGTATATTTATTTATTATTATTATACACGCTCTATTCAGGCATAAATATATATTTTTAAATAATATAAAATTTCATCAGAAGCGAAATACACAAAGGAAAAATATATATATTAGCATGTTTTTACAAAATCAAAATTATAAAATAAAAATAATGTGTAGTAGAGCAAATTATCCGTCACCATTAAGTTGAGATACAAACAATTGTAATAATATAGTCCTATAAATAGTTAAATTTACAGTAAAAATGTCGCATATTCATTCCCCGAAGAATGCATTCTGGGGACTGCGGAGTTAGCTAATGAATGTGTTCTGAGATTACCACTGTAATAGAACAATGAATTGTGTCTCGATGACCTCAATAGTACGTAAAAGTCAAGCAGACTAATAATCTGAGAGCAGTATGATTGTATATAGAAATATAAGGTCGGGCATCGTACGTCTCACTGATAATTTTAACAATTTCAGACGGCTAAGGAAATAATCGTAATTGATATCCTCAGAGCGTATGTTTAATTTAAAATTAATAAATCTTAAAAACTTTCTCTTAATTCTTTCAACCACCATCAAGTAAACAATGTAGCGAGGCGACCATATAAGCGAATTATATTCTACCTGAAGTCTGACTAGAGAAGTGTAGAGGACTTTTTAAGTGCGCAGGTCTGAAATTTTTTTTGCAGTCCGCAAAACAAATCCCATCATTTTGAGGCCTTTATTAGTTATCGAATCAATGTGGGGAATGAATGATAATTTACTGTCAAATATTACTCCTAGATCGTTAATCTCCCTAATTGCTACCAAATCAACATCGCTGATAGATTACAAAACTATCACAGAATAATTTTTGTAAAACTAATAGATTGGCACTTAGAAATATTAATGTAGCCTCGTTGGATTCTTTAACCCTCAGCATATCGTAATAGAAAATACCTGTGCGTAGTCATATTATCAACTTGTTTTACTGTGAGGAATGTGTAATTTTTAAGTTAGAAAAAGGTGACTATTGGAAACACTATTTAAATAATAAATTAAAATTACTTTATATTATCATGCAATCAGACACACTATTCACTGATCTGAATATTTGTATTGAACATTCTATCACTAATCAACTTATCATACACATCTGAGGTAAGAGAGACTGCTCTACCAAAACAGCAAGCTGGCATAATTATTTGAGACAATGGTAATATGTGGTAGTACTTGTTAAAATTTTAATCTTATTTTAAATTCTCCAAAGGAAAATGAATCACTTACACTATGAACAGGAATATTAAGGTTCGAATAGAAATATTAAATTATCGAGTAATTCAGAATAATCATTTTATACACATTGGTGAATCGACTCTTTGAAAGTGTTTTTAATTTATATTCACTTCGCTTTAATATTTTATTTAACGTACTTATTTTAAACGGTGAATGTGACGTGGAAGAAAAAATATGAAAAATTCTTGTCTGGCATATTTTGCGCGTAATGAGCATCCGTTGGTGATACTCAGGCTTCGGAAAATTTTATACGAATGAAATTGCAAATTTTGCTCGTTACTTTCCGAGACAAATTTAAACGCCCCTTGAAGCTGACTAAAACTTTTTTCGAGATGGTGTTGCTTACTTGGTGTCGTGTCTGTTTTTAATTTTTAACGATAAATAAGGATAGCGTGGACGTCGAAATAAATTAAGTAATATTTTTAGCAATTCTCAATTTACGGTGTAAGTTCTGTTAATCCACTTTCCAGTCATGGAGAATGTTATATTATTGATAGAATCAGCGTTTATTTTGTAGAGTTTCATCATCAAAATGGATGGATATAAATAAAACAATGTTATAACTCTACTTGAGTTTATTTGCACTACTCAAGTTTCGAGAGAAATAGTAACTCTCATCGATGGGTGAAGTATTAAACTTGTTTTACTTATATCCATCCATTTTGATGGAGAATGTTGATGAAAGTGAAGATTTTTTAAAAATAAATAAAATAAAATTTGGTGTATGGAATGTTTGCGTATTTATATTATTGCTGGCTTTTCAGGTACATAGTCGCCGTTTGACTGTTCTCCAGACCTCTTTGTTTTGAACCGTGATCTTTCAACAAGGAATGTGTAGCCTCGCTGGATCCTTTAACCCTCAGAATATCGTGATAGAAAATACCTGTGCGTAGCCATATTATCAACTTCTGTTATTGTGAGGAATGTGTAATTTTTAACTTAGAAAAAAGTGTCAATGGCGGTAAAATACTTGTTATCATAAATACTGATGAATATTATAATATAACGGAGCATTCATCATATGCAATCTAACTATGGTAAGTATTGATCTTACCGAGCGGTAGACCTGTATTACTTACTACACGGATACCGAAGGGTTAAGGCACGTGTTCACGAAATACGATGAGATAATTTCAGACATTAAGTTGAGATATTACTCAATACCATGTACACGTGGTGAGATTTTGATCTGGAGATGAACTCAGAGATCAGCTTGAGATTAGTAGAAAGTAACAAAACCTGAAACCAGTGTATTGATGTTCGTTCTGACAGCGAGAATTATGAAAAAGATATTATGAAAAATAGACCTAATTCATTAAACATTAACTAACTAATATACCATCACGCTGTTTCCCCGCGGTATCATAAATATCAATTATAATAATGAATATGTAACTGTTTATACTTAAGATATAGTTATAAAGGATGTTTTTTTTTTAAGGTTTGTTTTTTTAATTGGCAACACTTTTTTTTGACAGCACAATTTGACAGATGATAACTGATTTGTGCTCAGTTTGGTTTGCCATTTCACCATGAATAGACTTACGCCAGAACGACGCTTGCAAATTGTGCAAATTTATTTAAAAAATCATGGTTCAGTTCGCGAAACTTACCGTGCGCTATGTCCATTTTACTGTCGATATAATTGTTAAGTAGTTCGAATAACCGTGAATCGTTTTCGCACCACGCATACTCTAATTGTTAATATGCATCCGAAGAAACGTCGTACAATGCGTGTTATATTCCGGCTACCAACCTTCTTATATTTCTTACTTCATACTATTACTTATATTATTATTACTATCTACTTACTTTACGGCTTATAAAAGTAGATGCAATTTATAATACCTACATATTATCGTTGCATTCGTTTCTATTTTTACTTTGACAGGCCAATAAACTCGGTTACTTGGAAGCCCACTTGAGATACCAAGGGTCGGGGTTTAGGTAAACCGGTAGGTTCAATGAACTCATCAAAATTGTTGGGACTAAAATCTTCCCTTAAAACAAAAAATGTTTATATTAACCAAGAACACAGTATTACAGATAATAAAAAGCCCGAAGCCATATTTAGCAAATCACTGTGTTTTGGGTATCGGTCATTGGAAGTTCTTCTTAAAGAAATTCATTATTTTTCTTGCGAAATGTACATAGGTGCGAGAAATATAATTTATGGAAAATTGTGAGAAAAAATCTTGATTTACGAGCTTACAAAATCTAGTTCATGCACACAACGTACGCCACAATCAATTTATTGAAGAAAAAATCCGATGAGCGCATAATTTCGCGTAATGTACCTGTGAATTGGCCTCCAAGATCGACGGTTAAAAGCAATATTCTTTTTCTGTAAAATGTTTTTTTCACACATTATACTAGAATACGTCTGAAAAATTGATTTTTCAATTATTATTATTTTAACCGATATAGTATTAGCAATATTTGAATATGTTCCAAGAACACACAATAACAATAACTTCAAAAAAATAATTAGATTCTCATTGTGACATATATGATGTTTCAGGGAAATTAATATCAAATTTAGTCCATAGATGGTGATAGTGTAGTTGTACTCGAAGTGTTTCCATATATTAACATATATAGACCGTCAAAGTTTGATAGATATGGAGATTGATTATTGCGAGAGAATGGTGAACGTCACATTAAGTAAAGTGATCACTTAAGCCAGCTGAAGACGGGTTATAATCCCTGTAATTACCCATACTTCTATATATTTCCATTAAATATAATAAAAAAAAACTTCGTCTCTATGATATTAATCGATACAATACAAAATTAGACTACGACTTAATTTAATTTTTCAAGCACTAATTAAAAATATCTATTTCAACAACTTATTGTTGCTTAATCCTTTGCAATTTGGAAATGGCAAATTAAATAATTATATTAACATGGGCAATTAAAACAATCCCTGGCTCTATAAAGAAAAATTAAATAAACAATTTTAATGATTTAAGTCAAAACCAGCTGGCGTTTAATAATAAAACCCCAGTGTTGACATTAAATATTAATTTATATTATATTAAAGTTTAGTTTTATATTATATTGAGACAGATGTTTAATTAAACAAAGCAATATTAATTTTAATGTTTTAATATGAATTAAATATCACAGACCTATGTTCTGAATAATTACCACTTCACAAAAAGAATGTGTTCTTCTAAATAATTTTAATGTTGTTAAAAACAATATTTGTCTAATAAAATATTTTTTAGGAAATAAACCTATCTCAGTTCTATTAAAAACGCGTATTTATTTATGATTCTGAATTAAAATAAACTATTTATGACTATAACCTTAGAAGTCATATCTTCCATCTCTGTTTCATGGTCTTGATGATATTCCAAAAAATTCTTAATATCATCGATCGATCTTCTGTGTAGAGTTTTCTGGATCATTCTACCTTGTGATTCCGACTTTTCTGACCGGCTTTAACCTCCATAGTTGACCTGATGTTGCTGACGATGAGACGCGAATAACTCAGAAGGCAGAAAATCTCATAAAACTCTACACAGAAGATCCTGAACCTTTTTTTTTTACTTAGATGTCTCAAAAATAAACAATTACGGGCGGGGCATTACAACCGTGAATATTTAGTTGAGTAATATATCCACACAATCTTACATATCTGGATTAATTATTGACACAATTAATACAAAACATGTATAATTATTTTTCTTCATATTTTTCATTCATGTAATAATTCATGTCGGGTAGCCATTACCCGGACATGGCATTTCCTTTGAATGCTTAACCTGCATCATCTCTTTTTCGTGTAGCTACGAAATGGACTTCTAGGGATCATAAAGTATTCAAGGAATATGTCTATGGTTAGTGGATACAGAACGACATCTAGCGTCGATGGCGGACAGTAAAGCGTGATACCAGAGCGGCACGCGAATTATATTTCTCGCGCCAGCGTAGTGCCGAATTAAAAGGAGAAGTGCATCTTTTGTACACTATGTAAGATAAAATAATGAATTTATTTAAGAAGAAATTCCTATGATCGATATTCAAAATACAGTGATCCGTTAGCCGTGGCTTCAGACCATTTATTATCTCTAATTCTTTGTTCTTGATTAGTATAATAATTTTTTGTTTTCATGGAAGATTTTAGTCTGGACCGTTTTTATGGGTTCATTGAACCCGCTGGTTAACGTAAACACCGACCCTTATCTCAAGTGGGTATTTATGTAGGTATGAATTTAACCATTGTATATTGCATCTACTTTGATAAAACGTAAAGTTAGTAGGTCGTAGTGGTAATATAAGTAATAGTATGAAGTAAGAAGTATAAGAAGGTAGGTAGCCGGAATATAACACGCATACCATGCTGCGAAGCCGATATTGATTTCTAATCCGCTGTTTTTTTTTATAAATTAATTAATTAATACCTGCCGTGTTCATATGGAGAAAAATATATTTATTTCATTACATTAAACATAATGACTGCCTGACCGATATTATGGCACAAATTTTAATCAGATAAATCTAATACTAGCGTTCCCACCTATGTTTTCACAATCAAACATATGTTTACGTTTTAGAAGTCGATTTTTGGACGGATAACGTACGAGAAATGTATTAATGTTTACTGTATACGTAGTGCTTGAATAAGCTATTTTTATTTTATTTTATAATTTATAGAACATTAACAGTTCAATAACACAATACATAATAAATGTGATTATTTAATTTATATTTGTTTCCCAGAATTTTGGAATGGATAGCATTTTTGCTTTTATGCACGCCCCTGGCAATATGTATACACACATGTTTTAGAAACCACATTTTTTGTTAACCTTATGGTGATTAGAAATAATTTTAACATAGAGCGTGGAAATAATAGCATAAAACAATTATGCATAAAATGTCAATTTATAATAAAAATCAACGATGGAAATTATTAAGGCAAAAAATTTGAAGAATATACCGATTTTAACTTTTTATTTAATGAAAAATACAAAACTGGCTGTACAGAAACATTTAATCATTTAATAATGTATGCTCTGAAATTCGAAGAATTTGAAGAACTTTCGGTTCTCTACCATATTTGTGGAACATTTAAAGCATCAAGAGCGGACTGTGAACGTAGATTTAGCTTCATGAACGCTCTCAAATCTAAAACCCGCAACAAACAAAATATTTAACGTTAAGCAATTTAATGAGAATTAAATCGAATATATTTCAAGAAAAAAAATATTGACCTTACTCTCATAGAGAAGAAACAAATGTTAAAATATATATATATATATATATCCACTGATTATTGAAATTGTATTATATTTTTAATATTAATAAAAAAATAAAAATAAATAAAACCTGGATGAAGTATATAATTTAATTAATCGTAAAGTACGACGTGAAAAAACATAAAATTATATAAAGATAATCATAAATTAGATTTATATTTGAAGGCATTTTTCGAGTTTTGTTATCATATTTTTTTGAGAAAAATAATTCAAATTTGATTTTGTTGTTTTAATTATTTTGAAATATAGAATATTCTTTTAAAACTATTATCTATGTAAACCATTTATAAATTCTTTTTCTTGTCATTTTCACCATTGTTTAATTTTCGATAATATGTATTGAATAAAAAATTATTATTATTTTTATATTTTCATTTATTATCTTTGTTTTATTAACCACTTAATTGAGTTTAAATACATCTGCCGGTTTCAAAATATACAATTTTCTTCTTCAGGATGTTATAACTAACTAAAAACATATTTTATCGTTACTTTACCAGAATCTATTTTTTAAAAAAAAACACAATTATTTAAAAAATAAATTTAGTACCTAACTCAAATTGTTACTTAATACAAATTTACTCGAATAATTTTTAGGAAAAATTTTTAGTATGGTACTCGTAGTTAAATTCAGTTGGTTGTTTAAAATTTTTTGATTAGTTTTAAATTTATTTTTAAGTTTTAAACCACCATTTTTCATATATCAATGTTGTATTAAATATAAATAGACTTAATAATAAAATTCATTAACTAATGGCTATTATATTTTTATAGAATACTAAATTTTATAAAAGATATTCAAATATGACATAGAAATTTGTATAAGTGTCAAAATTATATGCGCTCGCGCATTTGGTGATTTGGTCTGCTTAGCCGCCTGCTTTGAGGGAACTTTGGTCCGGTCTGTTTTTATTTTCCCATTAAAATCAATATTTTATTTCCACCCCTATTATTTGCGGTACTTGTATCACTACTCATTATTTTTAACAATGTGAGAAACTCTCCAATGTCATATGCATTATTTGCGAGCAAAGTTTTATCGACAGGTTTGAAAATCTTTTCTCGTTAAGATAGCCCTTGTGCCATTTTTCGACGATAATGCTCATATACTCTGCATATATATTGAAGAATAATGGTGACAATGTGCATTCTTGAAGTTTTCCCGCTCGTGTCTGAAATTTAGAGCCCTCGTTACCCACCCTCACTAACGCTGTATTATATTCATAAAGTTGGCTCAGAGAGAACACAAGATGTTCGAGTGTTCTCATTTATATTGATACTACTTATTGTTAATCTAGTTGTTCCCATTTTGTCAACAAAGCTTATGTAAAACGGCGAGCTGAACACAATACTGAAAGGCCTCAGTCTTCTCCGGAACTATTTTATGAGCTTTCATTTCAGTTCCGTACAGAATTGTAACCAGTGTTTTTAAATTTGTTTAATTATTCCAATTTTACATTTGCGCCTTGTTCCTGGACACCAGAAAGTAAGTATTATTTTCATTGTACAAGCGTATAGCTTAGTTTGAAAATAGTAAGAATATTTATGTGACATGTATTCCGTGTACGCATCTCTATTTTTAAAAAATATTACATAACTCCCGTGAAATTAAGTTACAAAAAAAAAACATTTTTGTAGTAAATGTTTGTGCTTATTTGCTATTACTTTTTGAATATGAGGCTGGGTCCCAAATTTTCCCCAGCGCTCACTGTGTTCGTTATATATGATATTGTGGAGTGTGTGTAGACGTCTGCGCGAATATGTGTTTGTGTGTGTAGCTAGAACAGGTAGACGAAATAAGATGATAGTTTATAGTTGATGACGTATATTGAGGTATGATATTTACAGAGCACACATGTTGAGATGAAAATAAAGATTAAGTCTTTGGCTGGCTTCCGGAGCGGCTACGATGCAATGTATTGTTATCTAGTTCGCGGGTCGGTACCAGGTGTACCTTTAAGGTTGATACGAGCCTGGTATGCCAACCAGGTAATTGTAAGGCGCGTCAGGGGCCTCTACACATTTATGTATTTCAAGACATTTCACCCGGTAAACAACCTATATTAACAACAAATTACACAAAATTAAATATACGAGGCGCGTTTTTTTAAATAAGTACCGTTGCCGGATATTCCTGGTGTAGCGCTGCGGTTGTGATGTTGCGCATACGAAATGTTTTTCATAATTTGTTGAGAAGTAGTTTAAGGTTTGTAGCGTCCGAAAAAAGTAAAGTGTTGTAAAAAATGATGTGTTTCTTTAAAAAAAATCCGGCAATTACTTGAAAAAAAGCGCCTCGTACATAACATGGTAGTAAGAAAAATCGTATTGAAAAAAAAGGCATAGTACTCACTGAACGTATTTGACGGAGCAGCATCAAAACCCCCCACTGTGTGACGTCAAACATATCACAGCGCAGGCCGGCCGTACATGTATATAAGAATATTAAATTAAATTCTATAATTTGATGTACAATGAGAATTTACTTTTCCTTTGACGAAGCCTGCCCGCTACTTAGAAATTCATTCCGAGTGGAATGCTTAAAGTTACTCATTCACAAGATGAAAGAGAATTTTGTTGATATGGGATATAAAGGAGATTAATCAGTAGTTTAGAGCATATCCTTGTTGGGACTTTTTTGTAAAGTGATCTGAGGAGTCCAATCTTGAGGCCGTTGTCTTATTTCCCAGATCCGTTTGCAAATTGATTTAAACATGACTATGTAGTATAAGTCCCATATATTTTATCTGTTTAATTGGCATATTATTCACACTAATTATTTTCTTGATTTAATAGATGACATTCGACCCAAAACCCTAATGAAAGCTGAAACGCAAAAAAGTATAGTCGAAAAACTTTTTATCGTTTTTTTTATTATTATTTTACTTTCAATTAAAGTATCAATCATATTGCCTATGAGTTATGGTTACACCTTAATTCAAGGGATGTATTTACAAAAGGATTTAAAACCAGAAAAACTATTTCTATAACAGATTCGGGAAAGGGTGGATTTCTTCTAAAATAAAATTTCAATCGGATTTTTTGTCTTTAGTTTCATATATTTTTGTTAAGTTATAAATTTGGCATTACTGAGTCATATTTTAAGTTATTTGCAGGTTAATTATATATCTTATTTTACTTAATTTAAAATTTTATCTTAAATGAGAGGAATGAAAAAACCCATTAAATTTATATATTTAAAATATTAAGATTACTATATTTCATGTTTAGAGTATTTCACGTTGTATATTGTTGTAATGGCGAATAATGAATAAGAATTAGAGTCTAGTGAGTAGAATGTACGCTGTATGCAAGGACAGCGACTTTATTATGAATGTCAACAAGTCGAAAGTTATGGTATTTGGGAAATCACCAAAAGCCCCTGGTTTGTGCGTAACTCCATCATCCACACCGACACCAACATTCCCACCCTCATAGAATACTTCGTTGCCCTCTCCCGAGTATTTTACTCCAACCTCCCCAATATCCCCAATCTCACCATAAATTCTCTCAGTTTTTACGACCCTCCCTCCGATCTCTCCCGACTCCGCCTTATTGCAATCCTCTACCCTAACACTGTAACTCGTTGAGCGGGTCAAAAAAAAAAATTCTATTACCTATTATCAAATATTATTATTATACATCAAACCCAGATACACCGATAACATTAGCTACCCACTCACGGGATCCCAAAAATTCACCACAGGTTATGGCACTTGAGACATCAGAGACAAGTGGTGATAATATCTCATATCCCCATCAATCATCATTCCATGGTATTTGGGAAGAAGGAAAGCAAGACGACGTGCAAAATACTTGTAGGTGATGAATGTTTGGAACAAGTAGATGAGTTTGTGTAATTGGGAAGTATGTTTGATAAAGACGGAAAGGCTGAGAAAGATATCGAAAAGAGAGTGACTGCAGGGAATAGAGTGAACGGCGCTTTTACTGAGGCAAAACTAGCTGTACAAAATTGAGTCCTGGTACCTACATTGATATATGGAAGTGAGGTCTGGAGCTGGCAGAAGGTGAACGAAAGTAGACTAAATGCAGTAGAAATAAGATCACTTAGGCGTATATATGGCAGATCTATTTATGATAAAGTAAAGAATGAAGAAATAATGAATGAATATATAGGTGATTTTAGTGTAGTAAGTATGATTAAGAAATAATCACATATGTGGTTTGGTCATATAGAACGGAACAATAAAAAGAGAATGGTAAAAAAATTATATGACGCAAGTGTTGATGGCACCAGAAGTAGAGGACGTCCGCGGAAGACTTAATATGACCAGTTAAACCAGATACTGGAGGATGGTCCTGTTAGATGCCTCAATAATCGGCGAGCTTGTATAGGAACATGTATGACTGTGGATGATGCGAGAATTGTGTATCAGGACAGAAGAGTGTGGCGCTCTATTCTCTCTGCCTATCTTCACAGTGAAATGGTGTCACGGCAAGTTAGTAAGTTCGTCATGTTCAGAGCATATTTTAAGTAACAAACATACAGACATACATACATTTCCTTTAATGTATAAGTATTACGTCTTTGAATAATTTATATATAAAACAACGATATTAGAATATGCAAAATACCCAGATTTTGCAAGATTATACCTTACTCTGTTACTGTTGTGTCTTTTTTGTACCCATTTAGCGCATGCAGCATGCACCGTGGAACAATACGTTGCGGTTACAGTAACAACAACATTCCAACTCCCTACTAAAAAGTAGAATAAAAAATAATCTTGATAAGTTCAACCAAGCAGACGATCGTCATCTCTTGCCCTATAACCAGCATGAATAGTTCAGTGAATGAAGATCATACGTCACTATGATAACCCTAAAAAGTACGAGAAAATAATAAAGCTGGAAAAAGTACGAAATGAAAGAGGGAAGAAAATTTTTCCGCACTCGCGGACTGCCATTTAGTTAGTTTTCTTCAAAATAATTTAGATGGAACAAGTTTGTTATATTCAAGAGAAGTGTTGTGATCGTGGTTAAACGATAATTGAAATATATATATATTGTTAACAATATATATAAAGGTTAAATAACATTTCTTAAAAATAACACTGATTGTTATTTTTATTTCAATGATAAATAAAGTACATAATATAAAAAAGGGTTATAGTAAATTTTAAATCCTACTTAGTGTGTGAGTATAATTAAATAGTAGATGCATAAGTAATATAAAATCCTACATTATACATTTTAAAGCTAATTTATTTCAAGAAAATAAATATAAATTAAATTAATTTTTTTGTTAACAAAATACGGTAGTGATTAGAAAAGAATTTGACATAATAATTGTTAATAGTTAGATTTCTCTACCTCGGAGAAAATTTTTACAAAAATATATTTTGCATATGATTGTATTATTTCTTTTCCGATTGCTTTCGCAATTACATCAGGTAGAGGTCGCTTTTCCGCCGTTTCCAATTCCGTAAAACGTATTTTCCTCTTTCTAAAAATATAATTTATTCTCAAAGGTAAGGGAAGTGATCGACCATGGCATGACTTAACTTGACCAATGAATGCAAATAAACACCTAATTATGACTTAAATACTAACGCAACTTATCATCAGGCAAGGAATTATAATTCCTGGTCCTGCCACTCTAGCGGTATTTTTAATTATTTACTTACTTTTAAATAATCCAATACATTATCAATACGGTTTGTGTTATGGATAAATATTACAATTGTTCATTCAATAAAGTTACGTAACCTTAACCTAGTTGTTTTCTGATAGATATTCAAATTTGAAAGGATATTTTATGGAACAGTGGATGTTGAGAATTTTTCATTAAATAGTCCTCCTTGAAATGGCTATTGGATATATGCTAATAAGTAGATAATATAATACATTGCCATATGTGTTGTTAGGTTATTTTTTCTTTCTGCCTCGGCTTCATGTTCAGGGGGGAGGCATCTAGCCTAACTGGTTCTTTTTTTAAATATTGACAATTTAAATGGTTATAAAATGAAAGAATATTTTTATGTAAGAAAATTTATATTCTATATTTTAAGATACTTGCATGTGTTGAAAGTGGAAAATGTGCAATTTACTTTAATACTTATAAATAAGGCTATTTAACAATAATTACATTTAAATTAACATTACATATTTGTGTTCATCATGCCAGCATAAAGTTCTCTACCAAATTGTCTATCTTGACGCTTGTCTGATGTATATTATGTCGGTCCCTCACGTAAGGCATTACCTCTTAGAATGGTCCTGGATTCTGGACGTGAAGTGCGGCAAACTGTTTGTGGTGCCAGCGTAGGGTGACGGAGTTCAGGCTTGTAGATGATTGACCACAAGACGATGTCCAATTATCCAGGCAAATCTGGACTCTGGACGTGATGTTCTTATGCAATAGCGATAGTCTGTTTTCACTACATCAAATTATATTGATAAACTTTTTATAAATCCACCGGGACCCTTTTTGATACATTTACATCAACGATTAAACGTAAAGTACATCACAGTCTAAGCTTAAACTCGAGGTGAACAGTTTAAATTTTCCCCGGAATTACAATCTATAAAGTGCTTGCTTGATACTTTTAGAGACGACATTTTCTAATTGAAAATAAAATCTCGTCTTTATGGAACCAGTTCTCCCGGCCGAGAATATGGGAAGACTGGCCGCCTAAGGTGATGCTTTGCTTATGGTGCATTTGCCTACGTGACTTTAGTCACGTTCGCCAAATTCCTTATTGCTGTACACCCGCGTCTAACAATACTTGGTTTTTATTACCCTCCATCCCTTACTTCGACTAAGTGCTTTTGTATCCTTGAACAAAATATTGTTTTGAGTAATTTCGCATTCTAACAGTGTACAATAAAAGTTTGTAAAATAAATTGATGCAATAAACTGTTAATATTTTGCTACATTTGGTAGAATAATTTATTTAGATATAAGACATATGATTCTACTAGTTTCGATTAAAATACCTCTTTGGAGTTTTTTATTGCTAGCATATTAATCATGTTACGAGTACATATTATTCTAAATTCATGAAAATATATCATTTTTCAAAAATGTACCGAGCACGTCAACACTAATTTTTCAACATAAAGGTTAATACATTTCTATTCAAATCAAGTGTCAATCTGTCCCAAGCCGGCAGATTTAATTTTAAGTCAACTGTTATAGGAATCTTATTCTTATCTGTGACGCGCGCTTTTTTTGTTAAAAGATGATAAATTCCATTCGATCGTAAAGTAAAGTAAAGGCTAAAGTGTATAATATTTAACACGTCATGAATTTTGTAAGGCCGCTCAATTCTAACAGAAAATTTACCAAAATAGAAATTTTTCAATATTACTTATCGGAAGTGGGTCAGTGTATAATAAAATACCGTTATTGTATTTGATCTTTTTCATATTTTAAAAATATCGTTTGGAAGTGTATATTTTATTGATTTCCTTTAAAGATTTTATTTCATTCATATTATTATTAGATACTACTAACAATCAGATTGTCTAAACTCGAATTGGTCGAATATTTTTTTATTTATCTTCTTCTTTCAAATAGGCAAACCACCATTCAAGAGTGATTTGTGCTATTAAACAAGTTTAAACATTATTTCATAGAAAGCAGTACAACAATATTATAGAATAGGGAATATTGCGTTTTACAAGTTAATACCATTGACATTCAAGAAATTTGCTATTATATAGCTTAAATGTGGCGAGTTGAGGGAAAGAAGATGACACAAATTAACCGGGAGTTGAAAATTACCTTTGAAAAGATTATTGTAAAAAAAACCTGTGATCCGCAATGGACAGGCAAAAAAGACATGGTCAAGGGTTTCCTCCTCGGCACCACATTCACACATTGGTGAGTCTATTATGTTCATTCTGAACAAATGTGAGGTCACCTGGCAATGCCCAATTCTCATTCTAGAGATATTTGTTACTGTTCTTTTTGAGGCTTTCCTGTTGGAGAACCAAGGTGAGCGGGGAATATATTTTTGGATTATTTTAAGACGATTACTCTTGTGATTGTTTGGATCTATCCATTGTGCAGACCAGATAGTATTCGTATGTTTTTTTACAATATTAAGTCTGTCATACATCGGGATATAGAATTGATGGGGAAAAACTCCGGAAAGAGTAGCCTCCTTGGCCAGTTTATCAGCATATTCATTTCCCTGAATTCCCTTATGTTTTTTATGTATCATGCATAGGGATCATATCAAATATTTCATTTGAGTGATTCTTTTAAAATTCACATTCCAAAGTCAACATGCCTTTGAAATGTTGATATGTTCTTGTTCTAAAGTTACCATTTTCAAAATAGTAAATAAACAAGTCAGAAATTAGAAAATTTGAAAATGATGTTATTTACATTAAAACAAATTAAATAAATAACTTAGACAGACACACAATAGGCAAAATATACGATTAACGTAGTGTAATTGGTAACTTATTCCCGCATCAAGACAATGTTCCGGGTCTGGAGTTTCGGTGGTAGCTATTATACAAGCCCACAATATTGTATGGGGAATATGTGCCTAATCTCAACCATGTAAAAGAAATAAGAATTTAAAAATAATAATGATTATGCAATTATTTCAATGTACGTAAACCTAAAGCTTAACATGATTTTATATAAATTTCAAAAAAATGATATTTACTGTAACGGTACGGAATTTGCACAAATTATATATCCACCCAAAAAATTTTTACACCCTGTATATAATATATGTTTCGGTAGGTATTGTTTTTCTGTATATCTTTCTAAATGATTAATTACAATTATGTGATTTAATTAAAAATGTATTAAGTGAAATTAAATTAATTAAATAGAAAGATATACAGAAAAAATCCATCTATCGAAAAAATATTTAATTGCTACCGGGATATATTAAAAAAATGTGTTATCCTTAAAATATATATATATGTATTATTTAAATTATAAAAAAATTCACAGAAACCATTCTATGTATGTCTTTCACGCCTTTCTTTGGACATGTTTTAAAACACTACTACGTAATATATTATGTATCAACATCTACACATTATGAGTCTTCAGAAGTTATTTGAATTTAAAATAAGTAAGCTGTCAGTTCATTTATTGAATTGTTTTATACGTGAATGCATTCTGGAGCTACGTGACCTAATCGAATTGGAATGGTGTGATATATCTAGCGTTTCCACGTTATTGGTCCCAGGTGGAAGTAAGTGACTTTGTATTGTTTATCAGTTTTAGTTCCGGTGAATTCTAGATAACACCTTGAAATGGGATTGTATCTTTACATACTTCTATCGAAACTCATGGCATTATTGTTTTTAATTCAGTAAACATTCACCTAATCAAATAATTGTCAATAATACTGTTGTACACTTTGATTGAACCTTCAACTTTGAAAAAAAAACTGTTTTGTTAAAACAAACGATGACCTAATGCAAAGTGGACATAACTGTGAACTTTTCCGGGTGTTCATTAAGGTATTGTAAACTGTGCGTCTCGAGTTTAAGCTTAGACTGTGATGTTCTCTGCGTTTAATCGTTGATGTGAAAGTATAAAAAGTTGATAAATATAATTGGTGTAGCGAGAACAGACCGTCGCTATTGAATAAGAATATCGCGTCCAGAGTCCCGGTTTGCCTGGATAATTGGGCATCGTCTTGTCATTAACTACAAGCCTGAACTTTGTCACCCTACGCTGGAACCACAAAGAGCTGACCACACTTCACGTCCAGGATCCAGGACCATTCTAAGAGGTAATCCCTTACGTGAGGGACCTGAATAATCTATCTACATCAGACAAGCGTCAACATAGACAATTTGGTAGAGAAATTAATGTTGAACACAAATATTTAATGTTAATTTTATTGTAATTATTTTTTAATAGCCTTATTTATAAGTATTAAAGTAAATTGCTCATTTTACACTTTTAACACATGCAAGTATCTTAAAATATAGATTAAATTTTCTTATATAAAAATATTCTTTCATTTCATAACCATTTGACTTGTCAATATTCAAAAAAGAATCAGTTAGGCTAGATGCCTCCCCCCTGAACATGAAGCCGAGGAAGAAAGAAGATATTACCTAACAGTGTGTAATATTTTTCATGTTTTTAAAAAGTTTTCATGGCGAGGATCGTAATAGGGGTAACCAGATTGCCATCCTCGTATGCTATTTCCTGTACTATAATGCATTCCTATCAGTTGTGATTGGTCTGGTTTTTGGACTAAGCGGTTATTTGCAATGTCCCTTGAGGGGACTGCTGACTTCATGCTATAGCTGTATGATGGTGTCAAACTTCTGATTAATCTATTTTATATTTCTTGGTCCATTGGTGTATTCTTGTGTCTGTACAATAATTTGGTATTAGTAATACGATAATATTTTTAAAATTGTATTTATATTTAACTTTGTTTACATAACTGTGTTGTTTTTACATCAACCGGTTTCGATACTAACGTCAGGACTGGCATACAACTGGATTATTCCGTACAATTTTAACGATATCCATTACGGAGTGTAGGCGGAGTCTTGGTAAGAGTGGGGAGATGATTGACAGTGGTGCATTGAAATAGGTAATATATTAAATAGCTGGTTGTACGAAGCGGTTTGTAACAAAGATACGTTAGTATCGAAACAGGTTGACGTAAAAACAACACAGTAGTTTAAACAATGTTAAATATAAATACAATCTTAAATTATGTCTAACCACAAAGTTACCGCTACAAACATCAACAATATTTTAATTTTTATTTAATGTCTTTTATTGTTTATATATTATTACTATATATATAATTATAATAAGTACAGCTAGAATTTACACTGATGGGACAGTGGATGTATTTTTTTGGTAGTCATGCCGTGTTGCATTGTCACAATGCTGCATTACAGTACGATATGGTTGCTTTGTAGAGTAAAAATGCCAACCTGGCAGCGAATGACTAGGACTCATATGGAAGCTTTTGCTCATAGAATCGTTCTGGTTAAGCAGATGGTTGCCATTAACTATTTTGTTAAAATATATCTAATTAATAAAATCGTATCACTCAATAAATAAAAAGTAATGCATTAAGAAACAAGACAATTGGATACTTTCGAAGTAAGAGCTATCTTCCATGTAACATTTCAAAGTATCATACCTACCTAGACATATCAAAAACTAACATTAAGTATACTTGTATTCGTAAATTATGACTTCTATGATATGCAATTAAATATTAAATAAGCACAGATGTTAACACAGTTGGTTAATGTAAAATGTAATAAGTCTATGTAAAAATACGACAATGGTTAATGTAAATACGACAAAATATGGTTAATGTAATTAGTCTATGTAAAAATACGACAATTGTTAATGTAAATACGACAAAATATGGTTAATGTATTTAGTCTATGTAAAAATACGACATTACTTATTCATCAACCTAATATTATATAATAAGACACATTTTGTCGACCACAAAAATATTTTGTTTTTGTATTTTATATAATTTACTTATTATTTTATGTAACTGGAATATTTATATAAATAATCAGCACTGGTATAACCATAAAGGTTCGAAGTCATAATATTTGGAATTTTTATTGAGCTGAACTTTGTTCTTGGTCGATAACTTATTGCGACCCTCTTATCCATCTTTTGGGGCATAGTTTTCTTGTACACTTGCTTTTAATACACAAAAATTATTTTTTTATTTCACGCGTTTTTACCACCTCTTTTGCACAATTATTTTAATTTCTTAAATAATTTCCTTTGCACTGTTTCCAGCGGAAATAGGAGGGCCTTAAACATATAATCCAACAATAAATTTCAAATTGAATAATGGATTAGACTAGGATATAAGTTTTGTAACAACTATAAATTGTTTTGCCTTTGGGGATCGCTTGTCTCAATATAAATTTCTCTACATGCAAATATTAAAATTTAAAAATATATATATTATTCTCTTACTTTTTTTGTAATCGTGTTTCTTCTGCTTTACGTCTATAATTATTAAAATTATATTTCATTCATTATTCTATTGCAGGAAGCCAAATATTATTTGAATCTCTTACGGTGTGCGTCCACGAATATTGATTTCACATCTCAGAGGTAAAGTACTAGTAAGGTCATTATACTCTGGGTACAAAAGTTACGATGCAATGATTCACATCTCGCTTCGCGCTCAGTTCTCTACCGTCTTTAGATCCGTTTAATCTATCTTCTTCAGAAAACATTGTATACTGAAATTAGAAATACAAGCATAGATAAAAGCAAAACTATAAAATGGTGAATATGGTGGCATTTAAGGTATCAGGCTCAAAAGCATGAAACTCTTTACCCTCCGTCATAAGAAACAGTGCATCAGAGATTTTATTTAATATTCAAACAATTTCTTAACGAAAATGTCAGTATTATGGTTGGTTATTGATCCATTTCTTATACATATATTATGGTGGATTCAAATGCAGAGGACATGCAGGTTGCAGGGTACGTGTAGCCTAAAGTAGCATAAAAAACGGAAACATTGTTAAAAAAGTATATTGAAAATTGTTAACCTCACTTTAGTGAAATATTTGTAAAAATACAAATGGCGAAACAATTCTCTGTAAGCAATTAGGTACATAATGGTTGTTCCTCTCTCACCAATTACATTATTTTACCATGGATTATAACGTATATAATTTATGATATACATTATAACATCACTAAATCACCTTAAATGATAAATATCTGTGATGTACCTATATTAGATTTGTCATTCCAGTGCAGTCCTGAACATTGGTTAAATATTGGCTAATATAATATATTTATTATATAGCCAGTATGCAAGGAGAGCGATCTTATTAACACTTACAGCCCGGTGGGACAAAACAAAACACGTCCGGCTGTGGTGGGTCATTTTAGACCCACCTCAAGTTTTCGGTATATTAACCGTTTTTTGGGAAATGTTTTATAGATATATTATTTTAAATATGATTTAATGAAATAATATGATATGACGTAACCTTTCTACTAAAAAATCAAAGTTTTTTTAAAAAATATTACGAATAATGTACGTATTCTTGCTCATTTACAAACGGCCTGTTCGGACTAAATACAAGCATCCTCTGAATGTGAATGTGAAGTCGGCTCAACTACCTGCCGGTGTATCAGTGGTTATAAATATTTTACCGTCTTTGAATAATTGATTTTTTTTAAATATTAGTATTTATTTTTTACACAAAAAGAATGAAAATATTTTTAACTAAATATTTATAGAAGCGAAATAAAAATATGATAAATAAAATATTTTTCAACCATAATGTATTTTTAAACAACATTTATAATTATAATTCAACTGCAACAACAATATTGTAAAGGCGACATAGGTCCAGGTAGAGTAATAAAACTTCATATTTTAAAGATGACCCTTTCTGGGGAAATACGTATATTATCGCCAGACGAAAATAAGTCAAAACAAAATATATATGTGTTCAATAATTGAACTGAATCACAATATACACATACCTGGAATCCTCTGTGTACCTTTTCCACAGAACGTTGGAAAGGGGAGTAATAAAAGCATTTTAAAAAATGCTCTAAAGGTTGATAATATATAACTTATTTGAATCTGATCCAATAATATTCATTTGTGTCTCAAATTATTTGTAAATGTTTAATAAAAGATTAGATAGAAAGGAAACAGCATTAAACAAATATTTTTGGCATAATTCATATTTTTACGAACACCCGGATCAGATCTGTCCCACCACCGCGGAATATGTGTTAAGAATAAACTAAAAACGCATCTTTACAAAAAATCTTTAGAGGATTTTTTATCAGAATTTTTTACCCTTCCAATTCATGTATTAATATAAAACACATATGATGTTTATTACAATAAGGTAGTTAGTAAAAGTGTCAAAGCGATTAGCGCTGATGCACTTGTAGCAGTAGATTTGGCGGTCTAGCCGCATGTAGAGTACTCAGAGTATCGTAGACTCTAAGGAATTGGAAAATAAAAAAAAAACGTTTTTAAAAAATCATTCGCATAAGTGAAAATAATCATTTTTAATTTTAAAATGTAATGATAATGTAACTTTAAACAGTTTATGTGTAAAGCGCCCTTGTGGTGAAAGTTTTTATGAAAATGGCGCTATACAAATTACCCAATATTATTATTAAATAAATATCTAAATGCTTCTTAGTGATCAAGTAGTTGGGGATTCAACCAGCGAGTTAATATTATTTTCACAGCACAAGCACTTTGCTTGGATTTAAATATATATATATATATATCTGTTTTATACATGATTCAAACCCACTGTATTGTATTTTACTGACATACGAATATTTTTATTTTTTAACTACAAAATTAGATTGAGTATTTTTAAAGGCAGTGATTCTAAATAAGCAAAATAAAATAAATTAAAGTAGAAGAAAATTTAAGTATATAACATTTATTTATTTCAGTTATGATTTATCATTGCATTATTGAACTCAATAAATACTGTAAAATGTGAAAATTTGATTAAATAAAGTAAAATGTACGGATGTATTTAAAATAAATATAATTTCAAACATTTATTACATAATTATTAGTTATTGGTATTGTACTAAAAAGTTTTAAAAAATATCTTATAGAATGTCTAGACAATAATGACGAATCTATGACACGCAAATCAAATATGACACGCCACAAAGTTTTGGGTGATGGGAAGCGTTCTCTACTACCCGAATACCAGAGAACCCGTATTTCGCAACCAGACTGCCAATAATGAATGTGTCGCTCGTTCACTCCTACATTTATAGCTTTTGGATTTCAATTTATGAAAAAGTCAATAATTAATATCGAATCATATACATTGTTTATATACAAGTTTTCCCAAAAGTATTTTCATATTAAAAATTATGTAATAAAATAATGGATGGGTTTAATAAAAAAATGTTTATTTTATATGGGAATTTATTTCTTAAAAATTATGTTTTCTAAATATGATCCGTTATTTCGCTAGTACTCTTCAAAACGGGAGGCAAAATTTCTGACCATCATCATCAGTCCTGACGAAGATATGTTTATATCGAAACCGGTTGACGTAAAAACAATACAGTGGTTTAAAAAATGTTAAATATATGTACAATTTTCAATTAATTTAAGTTCGTTCGTTTTGTATTAATTTATCTATTTTTTTTCCGAGAATTATAACACAGAAATACACTTGACATGTTAAGCGGGGTTTAGGTTTTAAGTACAGCAGATATATTTTTGTGCTATAATACGAAAATGTCGGTGAAATATTTGGCGCCAGTTATTAGTGAAATATTTTTGATTTTGTTTATAACTTTTCGTTAATTAAATATTACAAATTGTAATAAATTCTAACGTATAAGATCATATTGATTCATATATAGAAAAATTAATACATTTTTTTGAAATAAATGTGTAAATTTTCTTCGTCTGAGCTTTTTGATCTAAAAGTATATTTTTCAAATAAAAAATCAATCAGGTCCATTTTTCTTCAGAAAATTTAAAAATTAGAAAACTATAATGATGCAGTACTGTAGGCAGGTAATTATTTAAATTATATCTTATATAGGTATTTTTCGCCCATCCTAAGATGGTCTTTAAATACTAGTTAGAATATACAAATAGGTACTAGTTAGAAAACAAAGTTTTATTTTCAATTATTCATCATAAAAGTTTAAGGCATGGAAATTGTTAATAGATTTCAATTCCTAGTACAGATCCAACGAAGCTATTACAGCATTGAAATATTTATACAAATTGTAAACTGGAACATTTTCGAGAAACAATAAACAAAATCAGAACTAGAGTTTGTCTCTTATTAATCTTTCACTCATTGTTAAAAGTTTTCTCAGCTAAAGGTTTTAGTTCCCTTTTGACGAAGTTCGCGTAATTACAAATAGTTTTTGTATGAATATGAGTCCAGAAATAGATGTAGTTATTTCCAGCTATGTACAGGTACGCCGTTAGAATCCAGACAAAATTGTATTTGAAGTTCCCGCTATATTTGAATTCAAGGTTATGCGCTAGTTGACGATAAAGCTAGCTAAATATGTCAGTAAGACTTTCAGAGCGGTGATTATAGAAAGCCTTTGTGCCGGAAAAACTCTCACCGAAATTATTAAATTATTCAGGTACTCAATATTCACTGTATATGACTGCATGGTATGCCTTCAAGGACGTTCCTGTGGTGAACAAGATCAAGTTTCCGGCCAATATCCACGTCCTGAGCGTCGTCTCAAGTGAGGGTGATGTCACGCCGTCGCATTTCTTCCAGAAGGGCGAAACGGTCACGAAGGAGGTTTATTTAGAGGTGCTGAGGATATTGGTAAAGCCGTGGATAGAGACTAGTCTCTGGGAGACCGTATATCTATCAACGAGATGGAGCACCCGCTCACACGAGCCATTTAGTGCAAAATTGGCTCTCTGACAGCGTTGACATGTTTTGGTCGAATAACTTTTGGCTTCCTAACAGTCCCGACCTAAACCCTCTAGACTACTAAATGTGGGGAGTAATCGAGAGACAAACCAATAAGTCTAGGCACCCTAACGTCAACTCCCTCCGGGCCGCTATCGAGGCAAAGTTTACGCAATGAACCGCGATCAGTTGAAAATAGCGTGCTCGCGCTTTAGGGCGAAGACCGAGGAGGTGATAGAATATAGAATAGATATTTAGAATTAAAGTTCCCAGCAAGGATCCTTTAAATGAGATATAACATCATTTTTTTGTATCGTTGTATATGGGCTTAAATAAACAATTTTTTGCAAAAACGTTTTTTTGTCCAAATTCTAACGGCGCACCGTGTAGATTTCATCCATAACCTCATCAAAGAGAACTTGTTACAATTGATTTTGACGTCACGAAATTATTTTGAGTGCATGCCACACTTCTCTCGTACTATGGCAATACCATAGTACGCGTGGAACAATATTCTGAAACTTTTATATGGGTGATTATTAATTATTCTTTCAAAACATCTACCTTTGTTAGTAGTGTGAGAGATCCGAAATACCTTGACACTTTCAAAAAGGGAGTAATTGCTTCCAATAAATACATAACTATGTATTTATCAAGGCGGTAAAGTTGTACTAACTGGTTATTTGAAATCTCAAGCGGGTTACAGAAATCTCGCAAACGACGTCTTTCTATTCTCGAATTTCGACTAAAATATAAGTTTTTGGTTAAAATAATGTAAAATAAGTACTAATATTGTATTCAAAGTTCATAGAAAAAGGTTTGTTTCATAAATATCTATTGATTTACTTATCCACAGCGTCGTAGTGAAGGATTATAGCTAATTCTGTCGCCATTAGTCATATTTCATATTTTGACAGATTATGGTATGTTTATCACTCTTTCACCGCCCTACGTATCGTCTATTTTTGAGGGTATGTATAACAATCACCTTCATTACGATATTGAAATTTTGAGAATAGATATGATTATCTGATCAGTTCTCTCAGATTTAAATTACTTAGATTATATTTTAAATGTATTTGACTGAGATTATTTATTATTTAATGGTCATGCTTCCTTTAAATTTGAATGCTAACAATGTATTTACCCCATATTAGGTATGTTTCCTTTAAAATCAATTTTATATCCATCAATGCTATATTTTCCACTCCCTTAATGTTCTGTCAATCTGCATATGTATTCTATCTCTCTCTTTTGCATATAATTTTATATTATGTCTCCTTTGATGTTCTATTTAACTATATATGTATTCTGTCTCTCTCTTTCACATGTAATTTTATATTCTATCCCCCTCTATATATGCATATATACAAGTGCACTCTTTTTGTATTTATTAGTTTCAAATACGTCTTGATGAAGCTTGAGATAAACGAAACCGGTTGACGTTTAATAAATTACGTGGCTTCATATAAGGTGATTGTTATTTTATTTAATATAATATTTCAAACCACAAAGTGATTGTTTCTACGAAAATATATATTATTCCATTCAATGCGGGGTTCACTTTGTTCCCTAAAGTCACCCTCCTTTCGATATCTTTCTCAGCTTTTCCGTTTCTTCTTGTTCCAAACGATCATTTGTGTACTTTGTTCCTTTTCGAATACCATCACTTTAGACTTATTAGTCATTCATAATAAGGTTTGCTTTTCTTGCATACATCGTACACTCAACGCACTAGACTGTAATTCTTGTTCACTATTCGGTATTAATACTGAATCATCAGCATCACCACCATAGGATACATTATTAGATACAATGCATATATTAGAATGTTATATAATTGAGGGAACGAATGATAGAAAAAGACAAATAGCAAGTCCTGGACAAAAATTCATCGACGAAGACAGAATCGCCTAGCGAGGATTGCACTGACATGCATATTTAAGAATAAGAGATAAAAACTAGAAAAACTTTTTAATTTAAATAATAATTATTCCGTTTAATTTTATAACAGTCGGGAGCTTAAAATTTCCTCGTATAATATTTAATATTTCGCAAATATCAGTAAACGATGTTGCTTTGTAGGCAAACCTGCTCAAAGGAACGCAGCGTTGACTCAAGTAAGGGTTTAATTCCGTTTATCTCATGTATGAGGAACCAAATGCCTCGAGCATAATGTTGGTAGCCGGAAAATATTAACAAAGCGAAACAACGCGTGAAGCTTAAATATGAAATAAAATCGGAAAAGGAGATAGAAAAAAAACACATTTAAGAAAATTAAACCACAATCTCATTGTCATCATTATCCTAATACAATTTACGAAGGATTGACCGAAACCGAATAGAGGTACCATTAAGAGTATGTAATTTTAAAATGAGATATAACACTTTTGAATACAACATAATATATTTTTAAGGAGAAATTAAAGTTGCATTTTTAGAACTGTGGTATTTTAATACAAATCAAACGAATCAACAAGAAAGATATACAGAAAAAATATTTTAAATAATAATAAATACTGTTATTGGGCCACCGGGATTCAAACCTGGATCTCTTTCCAAACCGGGGAAGGATCCAACTATGCCACAGCGACATTATTTTTGACGACAAATTTTCGAACCTATATGTTACACTTTTTAAAATTAATACATCTATCTTTCTGAAGAATGTGAAAAAATATTTATTAGGAAAACACATTCTTATTGTGAAGTTGTAATTATTCAGAACATAGGTATGTGATATTTTAAATGTATTAATTAGAAAGATATACATATAAAATTAATTTAATCTAAAAATATTGTCGTTGCGCCACCGGGATTCGAATCTGGATCTCTTTCCAAAAATTTTTCGTCAAAAATAATGTCGCGGTAGCATAGTTGGATAATGCACTTTTTCCGGTTTGGAAAGAGATCCAGGTTCGAATATCAGTGGCGCAACAACAATGTTTTTCGATAAAATTGATTTTATATGTATATATTTCTAATTAATACATTTAATTAGTATTTTAAAAATATTTAGTTACTACCTGAACCTCTTGCTATTTATTAAATAGATTTTTTCTGTATATATTTCTGGTTAAGTTTTTTAATTAGTATCATAATAATGTAATTGATATGAAAGCATTTAGTTTGCTAGTAATATACAAAACGTAATATACAAAATATATAATAATCCAATATACTAGTATTCATACGATTCGGATGAAATTAATTTACCCTACTGACGAGTTTAATTAACTAAGATTAGTTAAATTTAATATTACGAATACAATAAACCCAATAATGGAAAAATAATTATTTTTATATCATGAATTTAAAAATATAACAGAAAAATAGTTTATTTCGTTTGATGTAATAATTGCACTTTTTATATATTGGTATACGATGGTATATGATGAACACGCATAAGTAAATTATCTACGTAGTATGTATATTTTTATAATAGAGATGTTATAATAATGTATGCTTTAGATAATATATAATTAAGATGCTTGCACGAATACAAGTCACATAATACATCAGAGGACAGAAATACTGCAGCAAACTACTATAAAATTATAAATATTTTGAATTGTGACTCGTAATCTTTTCGTTGGGGTCCTTTAATAATACAGAGATAAGTATTGAGATAACTTTTAATAATTAATATAAAATGTACATAGCATTATTAAAAAAATTACTTATTATTCATTATTGAAATTTTTAACTACAAAGATATTGCTTGATCAATATTTGCAAAATACCTTTGTGGCTACATATTATACAAATAATAAGAGAAACACTTTGTTTAAACCACTATTTATTTACATTTTAAATACAGAAATGTTGATATTACAATTAAGGAGTATTTGAAATGTCTAAATAGCAATAACTATTCCAAATTTACCAATCATCTTTTGGAAACAAACCTTTATTATGACATTAATAAGAGTTTAGAAATTTTACATACAAATACCTTGAGTTTACAGTTACATAAATTAGAAATTTTAGAAATAAGAAAAATATTAATAGTAAATTAAACAATATAAGAACCAAATTCTTTTTGCAAATAGTTACCTTTTTAATCTGTTTTCACAGTAATCCCTAATTAGTTAACCATCACTTATACTTATATTTTTGCTTTGTTTCTATGTTTGTATTTTTAATTTTAGTATCCATTGTATACTAATGAATGGTCCATTGGTATTGAAACATATTGATAAAACAATTATTAATAGATATTACTTCAAATATTACAAACATGATTAACATTTATTTATCCTTTTTATATTTGATAACAATTTTCTTCTTGGCATACTTTTTGATTTGATTATGTGTCTTTTTTGTCGTAACTGATAGTTTCTGATGGCCCAAGGTATCGCTCGTTTTTACCATTGTGTTTCTTGTCGTTATTTAATATTTTATTATTTTATTTACTTTAAGTAGCTGTCAGAGACGTGCGCTGCATGTAAAAAAAGCTATGTATGCATCACTAGAAATTCTGTTAAATTAAATAATTGAACGCTCGAATAATGCGTAGCGCCCGACATATTAAGTGTCAAAAAATAATTTCAATCCTCTCCTCGAAATAATTTTTTTTTTTGGGTTATATTAATATAACATCCTGAAGACGAAAATGATATATTTCGAAACCGGTAGATGTATTTTAATTCATTAAGTGGTTAATAAAACAAATTAACAATTTCAAATATTGGATTTAAACCACAAAGTTAATTTTGCTAATCTTAAAATTAAAAAAAATTAAATACAATTATTGTAGATTTCATATAGTGTTAAAATGTGAGGTAGGTAGAATATAATTAATGATTAATATAATCATGAATAATCACTTAATAATTGTCGCCTACCTGCGTCGTAAACATTAAATATAACGGCTTAATAGCCGTGTTTAGTATTTTAAAAATACCTTATACCAGTTTTTATTCCATGTTTTATGGTCTTAACTTAGTAGGCTCAGCTTATTATAATTGAAAAACAAACATTAAAATTGCTATGGGGTAGTTATTTTAAAATTAATAATAAAAACAGGTAAAGAGTAGTTACTTTTTAATATGGAAAACATTTCAGGCATGTAAGAAGAACATTGTTTACAACCGAATAATCATACTTAATGTTTCTTATGGCGCATGTACACGGGTGAGATAATAGAGTTGAGCGCGAAATAAAACATGCCAACCTTTACCGAAAAATCTCCGAGGCGAGAGGTCATAGTCTCAACACACACCATTATAAATGCTTCATTTCGCTGATTTTCATATGATTTCAAGATTATCATGCTATTACATCTATCTATAGTACTTCGGAACTTCCCAATCACGCTCTACTTCAACGATTTTTATACAATTTTACAGTAGCCAGTCATGCTAACCTACCGATTTAGGAGCTATTTTACCATAATAAGTCAAACTACTGTCGATTTTCGTGTGTTTATATTATAAAAGTCAGTAAATATCATTAAGTTACATCAAATTTTGTTTATACATTATTAATTAAGATATTTTAAGAGCATTTGTTTTATAACAACAGATCGCGTTGTGCAAAATGTGAACTAATTAAAATAATAATATATTTTTTAGGAGAACACATTCTTATTGTGAAGTTGTAATTATTCAGAACATAGGTCTGTGATATTATTAAATATGAATTAAATATATTAATTATAAAGATATACATATAAAATCAATTTTATCGAAAAATATTGTTGTTGCGCTACCGGGATTCGAACCTGGATCTCTTCCCTAACCGGGGGAGGTGCTTTATCCAACTAAGCTACAGCGGCACTATTTTTAGCGACAATTTTTCGACTTTATATGTTACCTTTTTGAAATCAATACATTTAATCTGAATATGTTAATGTGAATGTGTTCTCCTAAAAAATAATAAAGTTGTATCAATGTGTCCAAAATTTAATAAAAATGAATTGATAATTCTGGCGTCTACTATCAGATTTACTTAAAGGTATTTTGAGATTCTGTAAAAATAAGGTAGATGGCTCTGTCAAATGAGGGAACGATTAAATGTATTGATTTCAAAAAAGTAACATATAAAGTCGAAAAATTGTCGCTAAAAATAGTGCCGCTGTAGCTTAGTTGGATAAAGCACCTCCTCCGGTTAGGGAAGAGATCCAGGTTCAAATCCCGGTAGCGCAACAACAATATTTTTCGATAAAATTGATTTTATATGTATATCTTTATAATTAATATATTTAATTCATATTTAATAATATATTTATTAATTGAAAAAAAAACACGTGTACCTAAGAACACAAACGCACTTAAACACAATTATGTACACAAATTTATATGTATAATTAACGTACTATATGTAAAATTGTAAGTAGGTATTTATCTATCATAGTTATCGCGGACTAGAATGTCTGAATGGCATTATTTTACCTTACAATATTTTTAATTCTTTACATTATGTAAAGTGATTAATATTCCTAGAATAAGGGATTATATTTATATTTAACAATAACAGAAAATAATAACTCCCACGGGCATAATTTTACAGCAAAATTCTTATAAAAGATAGTATTTCTTCTCAAGTAATACAACTTTAGGTCCTCCAGTTCAGATGATTACAACTTCTAGTGACAAGTAGTTTAGTTAAATATTTATTTATGATTACTCTATTTATTTATATCACGACTATTAGAAGCGTTGTCTCTCTCGTTAATAGTATAAATAGTATTAGGAATACTATCAGAATAATATTTATTACATATATGAAAAAAAAACACTTGTTTTTTTAATCTACTCGTTTTGTGAGGGCATTATCAATCTATGATAATGCTCTCATAAGACGAAACGCGTTTCAAGTGAATTAAAAGTGTAGAATCAAAAAATATGTATTTTATTTACATATACGTGATTATAGAGATCTACAAACTTATCTTGAAAACAGTAAATATTATTGATTAATTATAATTAATAATTATTGAACAAACGTAAACATTCATGTATCATCTTGTGTCGCATTTGACAGTGCGACCATAGATAAGAAAATAAAGTGCGACGCGAGATGACAGATGCACAATACACTTTATACGTATTCAATATACAAACATTCGTATGATTTGGCTAATGTATGTTTTTTCTTACTCGTAATAAAGACAATGTACACTTTATTTCAAATTGAATATATATTAAGGTGAATATATAAAAGAAAACATTTAAGTAATCTTAACCTAGAGATATTAAAAACATGTTCGACATATTTGTAACTTTGGCGAATATGTCGAATATTTTTTAACTTGAAAATGACACGTACATGTATGGATTCAAATCCAATAAAATATCCAGATAAAAGTCATAGATAAAAATGGGGAATTGCAATATTATTTTGGATAATATATTTTTAAAAATGTAGAATATTTAGCATTTCATAAGCTGAAAATATATATTTTAAGGAAACACTTTGCCAGAGAACCACCGCCCTGAGAGCTATAAATCAAATGAGGCTCTAGGAAACCAGGCCTCTAACCGCAGAGGAAGCCTAATTGGATTGATTAAACGTGTGAAAGCAAAATGTGCTTATATGACAACGTGAATAAACTGAAATCTCATTATTCATAATATTATAAAGTTATTTTATTATATTTTATTATTTATACATACATTTTTTACACAGTTGGATTCATAATATTAGCCTCACTGTGCCACTGATGCATATTTCTCACATTTTTATATGTATATACTATGTACCATAGCTAATTCGCATAAAGTAATAATTACACATCTTAAAAACACATTTTTATATGTAGATACATGCAGGCATATTTTACACATTTTTATATGTTGACGCTATATAGTATAGCTAGTACTTATGTATTAAGTAATAATTACACATCTTTAAAACCCACAATAGTCTACACATACAATCTGTTGTCACTTGGTGAGTAATATGAGACCACACACTCAGGCAATCTGCTGTCACGTAGTGGGTGGTATGGGACCACACACTCAGACAATCTGGTGTCACCTGGCGGGTAGTATGGGACCACATACTCTGGCAATCTGCTGTCACCTGGTAAATAGTATGGGACCACAAACTCAGACAATCTGCTGTCATCTGATGTATGGTGGTATGGGACATTGGTATATCTTGTTATCAAAATTTAAAAAATAAAAAATTTCTTGAGGATTGGAAGCAAGGAGTGATAATCCCGATCCATGAAAAAGGTAATAAAATAATTGCAATTCTTCTTCAATTTTATGAATAGGTTTTGCCTGAGAGCTTGGGATTTTTTCTTAAATAAACAGAAGTAAGACAAGAAGGTGGTGAATGATGCGAACAAAGGTTCGAAGGTGAATCGGTACGGACAAGTATGCTATGATGAAACTGACCAAAATTTAGAAGAATCATTCCATCTCAAGGAACGTTAAAGTCAGACTGATTAACCAGTACCTGGTCTTAACTTGGACCTTGAGAAAGAAAGAAAAAAACATGCTCGACTTAAAGATGTGGTGTTGCCGTCGTATGCTGTCTATATCATGGGCAGTAATACGAACAAATATCTTTATTCTCCAGAAACTCGTACTGAGGAAAGGCTCCCCATAACTTCAAGATACTCTTCGCATAATGCTAAAAAAGATGGAGATAGCCCGGAGAAATTGGTGATCTCTGGGAATGTACAAAAATTTCAACAAAATGGACATATGGAAGTCAATCGCCTCCACAAACATTATCACCGTCGACGTCCCCTGAACGCAGCATGCAGATACCTGGGTGTAAAACCAGGCGCTCATCAGTCGTAAAAACACACCGGTACTGACCCCAAAATGCGCTAATATAATGCGCCCACAGCCATCCGGAGGCCAATTCTTCTTGCATGGTTACCTTTCCGACAAAATATCTAGTAAACACTCCTCGGTGTAGACTTCTTATTGCACATTTGTCTACCTGTAACTGTTCTCAAGCATAAAAAAACTTTTGTCAACTGTAGATAGTCTTATATTTTTAAAATCAGCAATGTTATCTTTGTGGTTAAGATTCATATTTTTATTTTTTATCTTTGTTTTATTAACCACTAAAATGAGATTAAAAATATTTATTAAAAATAGATTCTGTCAATGAAACAATATATTTTTTAGTTAGTTATGACATCCTGAAGAAGAAAATGGTATTTTTCGAAACCGGTAGATGTATTTAAACTCATTTTAGTGGTTAATAAAACAAAGATAAAAAATAAAAATATGTAAGTAGTCTTTCTTCTTGATCCTGTTCGTACGTACACACATTCACATATTCCGTGATCATATTCAAAAGGACACGTAAGCGCGTGGTGAAATAAATGGGAGTACCTGGCGCTCACACACAATTCCGTCTAATTCGTAATATTAAATACTAACCACATCTTCTCACTTATCCCCAAAGACAGATTAAGACATGACCGACAGACATACGAGATATGACCAGAGTCTCGCTAATCATAGGAGTAAAGGAGGCTCAGGATCGCCGTAAAATCAGATTAACGGATCACGATGTTCAGTCACGAGCATATCGATTGATAAAGGTATACAATGAGTATTATACATTTCAAAAGACCATTCATATCACGGATACTTTATTTATTCGAAGCACGTTGACTCTTTTCTTGAATTCAATTGTCATGAAAACGATTTATCGAAAAAATCTTTAACAATGTAATATGATTTAATAATATTATTTTGCAGTGAACAACTCTAAATTTTCTTTTTTATATAGATTTGTTAACCACTTGATGAAATTAACATTAACCGCAATGTTCAATTTGTAAATATTAAAAATATCAAATTTTTACATTGGTATTTAAAAAAAAAGTTTATTAAATTTATTAAGGTTAAAAATACAGTAATTTCAATCACACGATGCAGCTAACGTGTAAGCCCTATGATAATCACGCCTATTATCAAATACTGCCTACCATTTGAGGTGTCTTAAGGTAGCATAAACAGTACATATGAAAAAATAAAGGTTTACTTATACTTATACTTTACTAGACGTGGTCTGTTCTACCTGTACAGTTTTTAAAACTCGTAATTATTTAGAGGTAAGTAAGTATAATGTTAAGTAAGTTATAAAAAGTTATGCAAAAAAAGTACAATCTGAAGTTATAAAATATTGTTAAAAAAAGTCATAGAAATATTATTGTCTGTAATAAACGATAGTTGGAGACAAAAATGTGTAGGTAATTAGGTTAGCACAAATGACAAATTAGATTCATTTTGCTTTCTACCCACATCAAACAACCACTTTGTTGTTTTTGGTAATCTTAAAATCATGTTTTAATTGCTATTATTAAGATGTAATAATTGTTATTAAAATAAAAATACCGACATAGTGTACATCCCTGGAAGTATTCGTAGTGTTTAGTTTTATTAAATGTTTTTCCTTTCTTCATATATTAGGTAAAACAAAAAGAAATGTCGTTTTTTATTATAGTGAGAATTTTTTTTATTTAGGAAAACACATTCTTATTATGAAGTTTTAATTATTCGAGATGTCTGTGACATTTTATAAAATACAAATTAAATGTATTAATTAGAAAGACACGCATATAAAATAAATTTAATAAAAAAAAATTGTTGTTACTACCGGGATTCAAATCTGAATCTCTTCCTATCAAAAGGAAAATTGCATTAACCGATTAGACTACATCGATTCAGCAACGACGACAAATAAAGAAGATGGCTATCAAATAATGCAACGATTTGTCGTAATTGCACTGTGTTGGTGTAGCATAATCGGTTAATACAATTTCCCCAGATGGGAAGAGATCCAGGTTCGAATCCCGGTGGCAACAATATTTTTTGATCAATACATTTAATTGTTTTTAAGAAAAAAAAATTACCTAAAAAATGATACCTATTACGAAAGATAATTTCCATTGTTATTTATAATATTTTGCCACAATTTGGGTAATTTTTTGATGCCTCTTTTGTAAAATTATTTCGGTTTTAAGTTAAAAAAATAATTATCTATTAAATTGAATTTTTTTTTCGAAGCGAATGTTCCATAGATCGGAATAAATGATAACCCGACCGTGCTATGTCAGGAGAATAAGGTGAATGTGGTAATACTTCTAGATTCAGTTCCTTTATTTTGTCCTATGTACTTTTTGCTGCATGCGGTCTTGCATTGTCGTGTTGTAAGATGCGTCATTGAGTGGGCCTGATAGTATTTTAATAATTCCATCATTAATATCTCCAATTGAGTACAATATAATTCGGCTGCGATGGCCAGACCAGGTTTTATTAATTCATAATGAATAACACCAGAAATATCCCACCATACATATAATTTTTTTTTTTTAAGGTCAATGATGGTCGAGGTGTTGAAACTGGTGTTTGACTTGGGGAAAGCCATTGTTATTTATGTGGATTGCTACAAAGAATCCATTTTTCGTCTCCAGTAATAATTCATCTCAAAAATGGATAAGTTTCATACCTGCTTGGCAGCGAATAATAAATAACAGCAAATCTCTTTTGATATTTCTTTGATGGTTTTGTGCAAATCTGATTCTACCAGTGACTCTAACACGTTGTCATCTTTTTTTTGAGGTCTTTATGATTTCGGGTTTATCTTTTAGATTTCTATTACTGTTGTTGAATTATTTAAACCAACGTTGGCATTTCCGAATGTTCAAAATTACGTTTGTAAGTTTCACAAATGTTCTCAGTAGCTTCGTTGGGTTTAATCCCTTGTCAAATAAAAACAACAATATACAACTGCTTCTCCTCGATTTCTGGCTTCGACATTTTTACTATGGGTGAAAATAAAAAAAAAATAGTGAAAACAGAGCTACAAAATAATAACAATGCTGACGTACTTGCTCGACCGTAGCCGAAAGCAAAACGACATTTCTTTTCGCTTTACCTAAAATTATTCATTTGAATAGACATACAGTTAAGATTATTTTCTATGCAAGTACATACTAAACGCATTTCAATTCTATTATTTTAACACTGTATAATAAGAGAAATAAACGTTACTTTGTTTTGCTCCGCGGCTACCATTGATTTTTCTTTAGTACACGCTTACTATTTTGTATTTATCTTTTGGTTTCTGTTAATTTTTTATTATTACTTATAATTTATATTTAAAGAAACGTATAATCTATCACATGGTTTTAAAAAGCTGCGTTAAAATCGAACGCCCTTTCAAATAACCATTAGTCGTTGGCAATATCACATAAAATTAATTATTATTAAAGGCTTTTATGCATTTAGTTTAGTTATATAATGATTTGATAATTTTTTTAATAACACTCGAGATGTATTGTATCATAACTTGTGGCCGGTATCCGGCGTTGTCTGGGACTTAGACTTATGGAAAATAAGAGATAAGCTATTTTTTTTCTTTTTCTAAAAATTAGTGGTACACAATCCCAAAATAAATATTATATATATCCATAGCAATTCATTTGGATATAAAAGAGTGTGACATTTCAAAAACGCGCGGTGACAGATTGCTACTATACCGATCCGGGTGGACACGGTCGGTAACAGAGAAGGCTGGAGAGCAAGAGGGGACATGCGCGCGAGCTGGCGAGGTGCGAGGTGCGCGCGGAAGATGGCACTCCGCCGCAGAGAATCTAAAAATGGCGACGACCGAACTCCGCTGTAACCAGCGGAGAGGCCGCGTGCGAGCGATGGCAGACAGATGGGCTTGACGGGCTCCACAGTAGCAAGATGGCATCAGGGTAACCTTCTGGAGGAAGAGATCACTTCTGGTACAGGGGCGAGGTGGCCTGGACCAAGGCTGCGATAACACCCCATGGCAGCTTGGAATTTTTTGCGACTTTACCTCTTGGCAAACTGGGTATAAATCGATGTGTGCTAAATCGATAAATATTGTGTGTCCTCACTAAGAGGAGAGTTTAACTAGAAGAAATAAGATGTTAAATACTATTAACGTGCTAACAATGTAGGGATGTTATTAAAGTGTAATTAATGTATAAATCGGGGATGTTATTGTTTGAAACCGTTCCCATTCACCCGAGTCAGGCATACCGACACTACATATACATTACCCATAGACTGAGTCTATCCGGTGGCGTAATACGCTGACGTTAAACTGCTGGAGTTCAACGTGCTAGCGCATTGCGTAACAAGGGTTAATCATATTTGTATTTACAATGGAGAATGTAGTAGCACGCGTCAGCATCTCTTCGTGGTGAGCGTAGTGCTTCACTCCTAATTTTATTTAAAAGTAATCTTATTATAAAATGCGATCTTCAATAAGATGTACCTAATATGTAAAGGACAAAAAAATATACTATAAGACGTTAAAGAAGAATGGGACGGAAAGTTGACTAAATATTTTTGAATATTTAGTCAAAAATACAACATTAATTTTTAATGCGAAAATATCTTCTATATAGAGTTTTCTGGGCTACTTTGCCTTATGTCTTCAACTTTACCGATGATCGCATGAGCGAAATTAGCCCCGATGTTCTGAAAAGTCAGTCAGGGAAGCTTAGGTATCGGAGTAATCTCAAAAAAATATATGACGAAAAACTGACCAAACAAACAATACGCCACAACTTTAGTTAACACTACATGTTTTATTTAGTACCCACAAGACGTATTCTTCACACTTTTTTATAAATTTACATGCGCGTAAAGCCTCAACACATCATTAAAATGAGTATTTTCATGTCCCACTAGGCATTTTTTTTGATTTCTGTTCCAATTTGGTTATGGAGAATGAGGTTATGATTGTGTAGACGTCGTATCAGAAAGATTTGGCAGGTTGCAGAATGATGAAACTACTGATGCCCCAATTCATAATTAACGTGTCCGATTGATATCGCAAAATGTATTGTATATGTGTGGTCAGAGCGGGTTATTTGAAGGAAAAACTGTTACGACTAGCATTTGCTTTAATGTCAGGCACAGATTACACGCATGGAATAGTTAACCTGTATAATAAAATAACTACACAAAAATAGTTTCTGAAGGTGTTTCCGGTAGTTGTTGATTGGAAGGCGGCTGTGAGAAAAGTGAAGTTTAAAAGACGGCCTTCCCAACGGTTGCTGGCCGCGATCGTGTTGTTACCTAGTGTCGATACTGGAAGATTGTACGGCTGCCAGGCGTATGATTTCACGAACAGGTTTCTGCAGGGTGCATTCAGTAACGCCGTGCGGTGATGTTAAGAGTACCTACTAACTAACTACCTAAAAATTAAAAACCTACCCACACAACATGTGTTGATTATTATTCTCACAAATGAAATATTAAAACGTTAAAAAAAAAGAAATTATTTTTCATTATTAAAAAGAACACATTCTTATTGTGAAGTTGTAATTATTTAGAAGATAGGTCTGTGATATTTTTAATACAAATTAAATGTGTTAATTAGAAAGATGTACACATATAATCAATTTTATCGAAAAATATTGTTGTTGCTACCGGCATTCGAACCTCGATCTCTTCCAATCCGGGAACGTGCATTAACGGATTATGCTATAACACCACAGTGCCTTAACGAGAAATTTTTGAAACCATATGTTACACTTTTCAAATTAAGTTGGCCGGGAACCTGGATCTCTTTCAATCCGCATTATCAATGTGCATTAACCGGTTATGCTATAGCACCATAGTGGCTTAACGACAAATTTTCGAACCTATATGTTACACTTTTAAAATTAAGTTTTTAAAGTTATTTGAAAGAAGTTGCAGTTTTTCAAAACATTTTTCTGTGATATTTATGTACAAATTAAATGTATCAATTAGAAAAATGTACAGATAAAATCAATTTGTCGAAAATATATTTTTGTTGCCATTCGGATTCGAACCAGGAACATTTTTTCGAACTTATATGTTGCATTTTCAAATTGATAAATCTGTTATTCCGTTATTTAAAAGTAATCTACTTTATATTTACGGAGAATCTCAAACACCTTAGTCGTTTTTTATTATAGTGAGAAATTTTTTTATTAAGAAGAAACATTCTTATTATGAAGTTGTACTTATTCACAATAATAATAATTATGACATTTTTTGAAATAAAAATTAAATGTATTTATTAGAAATATCTTTTTAATTAATACATTTAATTTGCATTAAATTATTTTTCATTCCTTCCATCCTTCTGTGAACTGTACACTTTATACATACTCGCAATATTTATACATTACCGTGAAAGTTCCAATGACTCTACTCACTGTATTTTTTGTGTGAGCACTTGATTGGATGCTTTTCAATTATTTCCTTATTTGTTTATATATAAATATGTCGAATTCGTAGTTCAAAATTTTATTCAGTTCAGAAATAGTCAGTAACAAATAACGTATTTTATATATGGCCTATAATTATTGTGAGAAGTTTCCTGGAAAAAGTAACCGTAGTAATCAGGGTGGTTTTGTAGTAAAATTGAGCTTACGTAATTGCAGTGTACTATAATTTCCTCGTGAAATATAAGCTAAAGCTGTCTAAATAGCAATGCCTGTATAGTAGTTTCCTATGTACATGCTGTGACTTTTGTTCTAGAACAAATTTACTGCGATCTTCCTGGCTTGTCACGTGACTCGAATGGCGTGATTGGCTGTAAAGGGTTGAGATAGATGGAGAGGATTGTACGAGTAGGTGGGAGGATTACAAAAGATTCTCAAGTCGTTCATAAATGGAATAATATTTTATTAGTTAAAAAGTAATTTTTTATTATTTATTATTTATTATTATGGTTTTTATTTCTTTAAAACTTTGTAAATTACTACTATTTATATTTTCAATTAAAATATTCGAAAGAGTTTTTTTTTATCTAATTATAAAATAATAACATCAATATTCTTACTATTTTTTTAACTAAGCTAAGCGCTTGCGCTACGAAAATAGTACTGCCGTGGTGATCTCTCGGAACGAGACTCGACCACTGGATCAAAAAGCAATAGGTCAAAACAATTATTGTGTTTAAATATGCATTTAATGTCGAGTTTATACAAGTCGTATGGTCGGTCTAATGGCTCAAATATCATTTTACTTTAATTGTCACTTATGCAAGGAAAAAAAAATAACACACAGAGCTAATTAAATAAAAAATTTCTAGAAAAATTAATATAACTAAATAACCGATATATTATGAAATATCTAAAGTATTTTCAAATAATATTAGTACATATGACAATTTAAAAATAATAACTAAGTGCATAATATAAATAAAAATAATAATAGTTATTCCTCCATTTAACGTACGAGACCAAGCTTTTGAATTGGTTAAATATCTGGAACAAGGAATGATGACATCCAACAAGGAAATCCACCTTGTGACAAGGAATAATGACATCTAACAAGAAATAAATAATAAGATTAAATCAGCAAACGCTTGTTACTTTGCTTTGCGAATATTACTGTCGTCGATGTTGTTGTCACAGATTTATAGATTAAATTGTGTATAGCACTGATATAACCAGTCGTTACATATGGGTGTAAACAGTCTAGCATAAGAAATGTGGTTACAGGTCTTTGAAAATAATGTCTCGCGCAAGATTTACAACCCAATACGTGATAACCTAACTGGAGAATGAGGGAGGATAAAGAATTTCGGGAACGGTGTGCCGCTCCAGACATCGTGAAGATGATGAAAGCGAGAAGGCTGCAGTGAGCAAGATATGTAACGAGAGTAGATGAGTCTCATACACAAGTCAGCAGGATCAGACCAAGGAAAATACTAAAATATACATATGTGAGTCTGGAAGGGGTGGGAGGGAGGATACCCAGCAGATTGTATTATAACGGCGATGGCGAAAATAAGAATAAGAAGAAAAATATTAGTTATAATACATTTATCTCTTTCACACGCTCATCACTCGTACCAATATTAACGTACTCACGCATTAGTTCCATAGATACATCCGTAAAATTTAAAGCATAGTTAATAACCAATTAAACCTTGCAAACAACCCGTTATTTAATATGTTCTCTACTTTAATGCCTCCCTGTCAATCACCTCACCACTCTTGCCAAGATTCCGCCTACACCCCGAAATGGATGTTGTTAAAATTTTATGAATAGTTCAGTTGTACGCCAGTTCTGACGAAGATACGTTAGTATCGAAACGTGTTAACGTATAAATAATTCACAGTGGTTTACGTGGTCTAAACGAAGTTAAATATATAATTGAAGTCTATGTAAAAAGTTAACACTACAAACATCAACAATAAAATACAAATTATTTGATAATTCAATTTTCATTTTACATACTTTATTTAGTGATACAACATTGACGTGCTTGTGGTCTAGTGGTTACGATACTCGATTAGTGATCTGGTGGTTGAGAGTTCGAGCATCGTTCCAGGAGGGCCATCAAGTTAGTCTTATCTTCTTAGCACAAGCGTTTAGCTTTGTTTGAAAATAGTAATTTGATGTGACACGTATTCTGTGTTAGCATTTATTTTTAAAATAATAACAATAAAAACTAATAAAATTCATAAATCAACAATTGTTTTTTTTTATCATATCGCACACCTAGATCAAAACTAAGACAACTAAAAAAAAACAAGAATTTGGAGTTATTATTGTATTCGGATACTCTGTCATATAAAAAACATTGTGTCATTTTAGGATACATTTATTACTTATTTAGTTTCATAACTTTAGTTACAAAAAATGAAGAAAAATTATTTTATTTTTCTGTCTACTGAAAAATGACTTCTTGAGTTGTCTTACTTTTGATCAATGAACGCGATATTTCGAATTTAAAAATCAACATATAATGGAATATCATATAATAATATTATATAATATATATATATAATAATATAATAATATTATATACATATAATATCATCATATCACAAAAATCACAATAAAGGTAAGCCAGCAGTTTATTGATATAATTAATTTCCTTTTTAAATTTAATTTTTATATCATGTAAGTGCTGTCCTCACGTTCGAGGAACATTTTTCCTCCCTTTAGGCAAGATAGTACGCCATTACGCTTACAACAGAAGATTACGTGAAACAGGGTTCTTTATTTTGATGCAGCACCAAGCGGAAGTTACCGAAGCCTCCGGCAACCCTCAATTTTCTTCTCTGTGTAGACGGCACGTAAAATCTATTTTACCATCACCGTGGAATTAAATGAGCCGTGAAATGACGTCTAGCGATTCAGTGTATAAAAATAACAATCGAATTTCGTCTTGAAGAACAATTTACGCTTCAATACCATTGCTCTCGCTTGAACTACACACCATTTTTAAATACCAAGTAAGAATCGTTTTCTCTTAAACTCATAACAAACTATTATAATTGAAATTTTTTTAATTCGAATCAAAGTCCTATTAAGAAATTAAAGGAATCTCGGACATTTCCGAAAATTTATTAACGTGTAGGTCGCTGGGGGCTACTGGGATGGAAGATGTCGGGAAAAGAAGTGGCTAGGGAGACCTAACGAAGTATTCCACTGGCTCTCCCTCTCACCCTCTTGCGACCTGGACAGGGTGAATTTCTGCCGGACTGTGACCAAGTTCTGGGACTTTAACACATAAATGTAACGTTTACCCTCTCATTTTTGGGATAAATAACTTCTATAGCTTCTCTCTAGCTGCCTTCTGAATTTAATATGATGATAACGAGTCTCACGTCAAATTGATACATATTGTACAAGTATGGCTCTAATACAATGATACTGGAGCCAACCTATAATGTTAATGACTGAATATAATAAAAAAATGTATTAATGACCAAACGCAATAATTGTGCCATATAACATAGAAAAAGTAAAAAGATTATATGAAGGAAAGCCATAAGGTTTTAGAAACTAACTGCCAGAACTAAACTAACTACTCTAACTTTAAAATATATTGCATGAAAAGCTTTGAAGATTTTATAAAATATTGTACGCGTTGCTTTGTTGAGTAGAATCGAAGTGAGAGTAAATAACTTTCAAAACGATTCCGGATAGTAATTTAAAGTAAAAAAAATCATAAGCATCTTTTCAATATAATTCCCGTTGACGTTTGAACATTTTTAAAATCGGGAGATAAGCTCGACAATGCCTTAGTAACGTGAGGATGTAGGATAACGTGAGTCATGTAATATGCACACTCCCTTAATGAGCAGAACTCTGATAAATAATCAATCAGGAGAATGGATTTCTGTTTCTAAACGAAACGCTAATGAAAATCGGCGGAATTAATGATGGACATGGTCTATCTAATACCATTGAGAAATTACGCTTTAAAAAGTTCGTAACTGATAAGCAGGGCAGGGTTATGGTAGAATAAATATACATTGAAATAAATATTACAATACAACAAAAGTCAAAAATACATTATTTTTTCCACATCCTTCATGTACAAAGGCTTGATAAACGGTACTGAAAGTAATTACAACTTAAATAATCAATCATTCTGAGGATTTTGAAAGTGTATAGCTTTATTGTCATTGAATATTCATCCTAGACATAGACAGTTGATGCATAATAAAGGCCCGTGTCCATGATGATCTCTCAGTGAGATTTTGATCCCTGAGAATCAGTAAAAGTACGTGCGTACTGAATGCATCATTCAGGCCTGCCCACTGGATTTTTTTCGCCGAGAGTGGCGGAAACGGACTATAGCTATTAGTTGGTTTAATCTTATCTTTTTAAAAATAAAAAATATGTGGTATAATTTGACAACTCAGCAGTTTCTGTATACTGACTTAGAGCAAAATATTTCAGGAGTTCGAGCTCCTTGAGGCTAGTTAATGCATTAAGACATCGTATTCAACACACTAAATTCTGCAACAAGATGAGTAATATCTTCGAAATCGAAATGATTAGTTTGTTTTTATGAGTATCTCCATTATTCCTGCATCCTTATCATCATCCATGTCGATCCTTCATGACTGAGGATTATGATCTTCATGAACTCCTGCCCTCTATGCTCCTTCATTTTTATCGGCATCCTGCAGATCTTAGGGTTGTCACCAGAGAAGTTCTTGTCGCCTTTTTCATGGTCGGTTCAATGGGTGCGACATCTTTCTCTTTCTCTTCGTTATTTGACATGGCCGACCACAACAAGTTTCTCCAGCTATCTTCCCTTCTTGCAAGTTGCCCAAAAATTGAAGGATTCATCTGTGTAATTGAGAGTATCATTCGTATACTTACATACCTATTTTTATATCCATACCCGCATTTATTTATTAAAAGTGATTTGTATGATTTAATTATTATATATTGTGACGTTATGAGATGTATGTATTCACCAAAAACGACAGTGTAAAATGTCGCACTATGTATGGGACCTGCCGCAGTCCAGTCACTAATAAAGAGCTGGCCCAGCGGCCAATCAGAGGAGAAGGCCAAAAAATAGCGGTACTGTCACTTTTTCGGGGCAGATCAAAACTGGAAGATAGAGAAGGTGCAAAGCTGGCCGCGATGATGAAGAAAAGGTAGAAGATGGAAGAACGAGGCGAATAAGGGTCACGATGGGAGAGGCTAAGCGTCCTTAGCTATTTTTTGTGGGATGGCGACGTGTTTGGTGCTGGAAGTTCTGAGACGGATGATCCGATATTCGTAAGTGATTCGCGCTGGCCACCAGGGCATCTGGTCTGCAAAAAAACTTGAAGAAGAAAGGGGTTCTTGAAGAAGGGGTTCTTGAGAAAGTGTAGTGGAAACTTGGAAAATGAGAACAAAGACATACAATTTTAGATGTCAAGAGCAATGTGGGTGGGTTGTAAATGTTGAAGTTTGTTGTTAGTTTGTTAAGTAAACAAAACTGTATGGGCAAGTTTACCTTTGGACAACACTAATATCTCTGGCAATATTCAAGATAAAAATTCTTTAAAAATATATGGGTATTTTATTTTCGTCAGCTAGTTACACTATTGTGTCAAATCTGTCATTTTGTTAATAGTGTTTTTCTTTTACAAATTTGAAAAAGAATAGTACGAAAAGTAAGTTTTTTTACCTATTTTCATGAAGAATTTTTAATGACTATTTACATATTGTTTTATATTAGTTAATTGTATATTAGTAAAAAGAGAATAAGCCTATTTGATGCAATTGTTACTTTTGTGTATTTCTAACAGCAAATTTTTACGATTAATAATCTTTTAATTTTGTGCGCTTGTAGAATGTAGTAGAATGTATTTGCCAAGAAGATTGTGACTAATAAAACCTTTTTTTAATGGTGCCGAAAAGTAAATTGGGATAATAATCCAGATAATATAAATTTTTACAAATAATGAAAAAAAGATCGTTACAAAAATTATGACCGTTATGGTTGAAATATTGATAACATGTTATATATGCAAGCAATTGGTCAATAAAGAAAATTCACTTACCTGTGACACGTGCGAGATTAATATTCGTGTAGGATGCATACCGAAACGATACAAAAAAAATATTTCAGTTACAGAGGACGGCGATAATTTCCTATTCCAGAATTGTTTTATTCTATCACAAGAATGCGATACAAATAATTATGTGGATTCAGAAGAGCTATACAATATTTATTTAAAAAAACAAACGTAACTAAGAAATTTAGTTATATCACATTTTTTATCAAGCTCTCTCGCTATATTTTTTGATAATCCCTTATATCGTTATTTTGATTTCTGTTATTCCATGACATTCAGAAGATTATAAAAAAATATATTAAACATTTTTAAAAACAATTAACGTATATTTGTAGTTTAAATTTTACTCTCACATAATATTATATTCATAAATAAATTAGTATTCAAAGGTTGGTTCACCCCTGCTCAAAGGTACGCGCACCCGTCGTACCTTTGGACAAAAATACAGTTTTTCAGTAAAATCCTTATAACTTTTAAACGGTGTAAAATTAACTATACTAAAAATACAAAATATACACAAAAATTTCATCCTAATAGGTAAGAGAAAAGAGTTTGGCCATATTATTTTCTATTTATCAGATAAAAAAAAACTAAAGTTGAAAATTGTATATTTTCATTATTATCAGCTGTTTTCGGATCAGATACAAGTATATTTACTCACCAACCTACATATTTATATGTACCTATATTCTGGATAAATGTTTCCATTTAAATTAATTAGAATAAGATTTAATTAAGGAACGTGTATTCAAAATTGCACCCGAATTTCACTGTCGTTAAGTTTTACTCTGAACGTTAAACATTTGCCTGTATAAGGCATTAACAAAGATCTATTTACATGGATTAATGTTTATCAAGAAATACAATTCAGGCTACATCTGAGCAATACATAATCCTTAATTTTTATAGTCCTATAGATCTCTACTTAAATGGGACAAAAACGCACATAATTAAGTGTATTTTAGGTTGCGTTTCTCTAGAGTACTATATAATAATATAATATTGTGATACTTAATGTTATTAAAATGTCTTATTACGGATTCCAAAATATCCGCCATTTCTTATTATCAGTAAAATTGAAATATTTTTTCTTATTATCAGTAGTAGCGGTGTTATCTGTAATGAGACGAAATTGTTTATTATGATTTTAAAGAAGTACCTTTATTTATTTATTATTTTTATATTATACTCAATGTGAATTTGTAAAAAAATATGAACTCAGAATCAATATAATACGGTATTTACATGCATATTATATAGAAATTATATTGCATCATCATAAAATACATGTCAAATCAATATTATTACTATTTTCAAACTAAGCTAAACGCTTGTACTGTGAAAATAGGAGTAACTTGCTGGTGTCCCAGAACGAGGCGCGAACCCCCGACTACTAGATCACTAGGCCAATATCTTAACTACTACACCAACAAGCTACTCAATACAATACTTTGTTGAACACATTTGAGAAAAGTTTTTTTTTTCGTAGAAAGCAATTACTTTGTGGTTTGACATATATTATATTAAATAAAATAACAAACACTTTGCATGAAATCACAACATTTATTATACGTTAACCGGTTTCGCTCAGCCACAATAGCAAATATGTATAAACACTGTATTTTCCCATCATTAATATTCTGTTTATCTGTATATGTATTTTGTCTCTCTCTTTCACATATAATTTTATATTCTGTCTCCCTTGATGTTCTATTTAACTATATATGTATTTTGCCTCTCTCTTTCACTCGAAATTTTATATTTTATCTCCCTCTTTATGTATATATAAGTGCACTCTTCTGTATTTATGATCAGTTTTAAATACGTCCCGATGAAGCTTGAGATAAGCGAAACCGGTTGACGTATAATAAATTTCGTGGTTTCATACAAAGTTATTGTTATTTTATTTAATACATTTTTTGTTGTTGCGTATGGTAAATACTTTTATACTATAATTATTTTATGCAACATATACATATATTACGGAGAAAAACCACAGATTTACAGAGATAATCACATAATTAGAGGCAATGTCAACTCAGTTTACATTATCGGAGAGGAAAAGTTAATGTTAATAAATCTAGGTGTATATTCTCCACACTGGTTGGACTGATTGTTGATATTGATAAACAAGTTCTTGTGATTTGCCTCAACCTTCTTATAAAAGGAGACTGTAAATGGTTGACCGACTGAAAGTTGTAATTTTGATATTACCGATAATAGATACTTGTAATTGATACCAGTAATTACGGAAGTGTATTTAAAAGAAGATATATATATATTATTTTGAAATTATACAATTTTATATAATATACGAGTTACTTGAATCTGTTACAAAACTAAAGTTACATATTTTTGTGAATCGCTTACCTCTCCAAAATAGAGACTGTAGTAATTTATATAGTTAAAAGTTTTATATTTTTAATCTATAATATTATTTATTATCTAATTGACTGCTTCAGAAGTGTTAGTTTAATTTCTTTTTTAGTTCTTTAATATTCTTCATCTCTGTAATATCTATAGGGAGGCTATTAATTTTTTTTTATCCCTAAGTATGTAAAAATTTGCTAGTACTATTTGGTGTTACATTTAGGAATTTTAAAATCTTAATGGTGTACTTGTTTCAAGTTTTACAATATTATTATTTTTAAATAATTAATTAATATATTTTTTGTTTTGTAAATGTTTTCTATTTTAGGACCTAGGAATATTGTAAGAAGTGCTTGTGTTGTAAAAATTGATATTTTTTTAATATTAATTTAGTAATTGTTCTCTGTATTTTTTTACTGAGTTCATTATGTTATTGTATGCTCCTCCCCACCCAATTATTCCATAATGGAGTAGTGAGTGAACAATAGAAAAAAATATCCTTTATAAAGTTATTAATACTTTAATATGTTTCTTAATCTAATGAATGTAAAAATACATTTTCTTATTCTCTTCACTAATTCGCTAATTTGGCTGTGCCATTTTAGATGTTAATCAATAATTACACCTTATTTTGATTAAATGACTGTTTATACTCTAGTTTAGTTTAAAATGTGCTTTATTGAAAACAACTGTTATTTAATTCGTATCTAGCTACAAAAATCCCTTTATAAGAATGTTTCCTTTAAAAGGACACCAGAAGAAGGAAATCCTTGGTACATTCAATAAGTCTGCAGTGACCGAAGAATTTCATTTTATTTTGTATTGTGTAACTCAAATCCCGCATGACGTCTGCGCGCTCAGCCACAATAGCAAATTTGAACCAGTGTCATGACGTAACTTTGTAATGACCGACGTGAGAAAGCAGTTAAAAATAACGTAATTTTAATAATTAATAATATATTCTTCAAAACATTTATCGTAATATTATATATTTTATACCTATTATTATTATTATTTTTATATATTTATAGCTATACCATATATATAGAAACTCCTGTTCTTTTATATATCTACATTCCAAGGCAAACTAAGAAAATAAATACAAATGAGACAACGATTGCTCGTAATTGTGTATAAGGACGGATTGTTTTTGATTTATTTCTTCACTTTTCATGTTATTTTGCTTCTAAAGTTTTGAACATTCGCCCTTCGGATCCTGTTATTAAATATTTTATTTATTTATTTATTCATCGAATTCATCCGCCTTATAAAAGTTAAATGTATTATGATTCTTGCATCTATACACAATTTTGTGTCATATTATTAAATATTTTAATTAATAACTTTGTAGTTTGACATTTTGATACATCGATGAAAGAAAAGTTTGTTCTTAAACCGGTTGGTTTATTATATATAATTCAGTGGTTATATATATACATATATTATATCTTATTATCTATATATTATACATATTATTATATTAATATTTAATTGAAAACCGGTTGATAATCTGTTTTCTCTATAGATTACATGTGACGTACGAGTAGTACTTGATGATGAATATATTATGAACTGATCAAATCTCAATGAAAACGACGAAATTTAAATAAATTATCTATTAATACGACCATGAAAAGTACGTTTTATTTAGGTACCTTTTATAACTATTCAAATACGTTAAATGTAGAAAAACCTTCATTTAATGAGTTTGAGAATTATCTATTGGAATGTTGATACGATGAAAAATTCAAGTATTATGGTAATGAATGAAAGTATTAAAGTAAATTGTTTTATTTTATATTCGCAGGCGCTATTTCATTACGGAAGAATTTTTATTAGCAGGATGTTTGCAGAGACGTGTAATCGGAGCGTGTTTTATTTTTGTGTACACCCAATTCTTTATTTATACGAGACAATCGTTTCCGAAAATAATATATTGTCAAAAAAATAATACGGTGCATTTGAAAAAAATTTGCACATCATTGATTAAAATTCTATTTAATTTTAACTCAACATTTTTTATATTTTAGATTTATAAAATACGTATTATAATTAGTTGTTAATTGGCTGGTCATATTTGTCGAAGGATATATGACGGGGAAGAAAGGTTCTGGAAAGAAGGCCTCGCACTGGTAGAAGAAGTGATGGTCGTCCTCAATCTAGATGAAGCGATAGAAGAGAGGAAGAAAATGTCTGAAGACAGCGAAATAGCGATATTTAGGGGTGACCTGTGTCCAGAAATGTATTATATACATTATAATATCATGCTTAATAAAATAGTATGTCACTTTGGGAAATGTATTTGTAAGTGTATATTGTGATTTCGATATATTCAGACTGTCTACATCATAATCCAGTAGCGAAACGTTTCTACAGCAATGGAAACCAAATTAATCTTTGTTTTAAATAATTTTATTTTAGTGAATTGAGTGAGTTATTCGTTAAGATTCTGTTTTTATCAGATCTTTGTATAATTATTGCTATTGTTCCATACATGACTTCAATTAACGCTTAAGCTGCTAAGATCGATTAGGAATTCGAAGGATTCTATGAATCAAAATCATGTAAAAATAAAACTGAGTTGGTATATTATGAATAAGAGTATATAAACATATTAATAACTTGATTGTGCGACAGCAGTACCTCGATAATTAAATATGAAAAATACACAGATTCAGAAGAAAAGTTGACTGTAAAGTTTCATCAAAACAGAGAGATAAATTAATAATAAATTACCGATTGGAATCGACGATTACCTATTCCACACCTCCAAAAGACTTGTTCAAAAGTTCCATTATCAATTTATATTTATTAACTTCAATTCAAAGTAATAAAACTACGTACACCAGCATCGGTTCTGAAGAATATAAAATGAAATTTAGATAATTTTTAATCACTTCTGTAAAGATTTCAAAATTTCCAATGGACAATAACTTAAAATATAATCTCTAAAAAATCGTAAGACTTATTTTTACCTTCTTTTAACGATATTCAAATGTACTATAAAAAAATTGAACCTCTCGAGGCTATGGCGTGGTGTAAATTCGCATAATGGTTAAGACATCACGACTATCGGTCGTTCGAATCACGCCTTAAATATAAAAGATAATGCGATATTAAAGCAATGGTTTACAAATAATAATCAGCTCTTTTATTAAAGTAGTATGATTTCAATTATTTATTATTTAGATAAATCGGCTCTAGGGTATGAATAAGTTTATTTGTTAAATAATGATGATTCTTAATCAACTTGTGGAATCTATCGCATCTATAATCTGAAAGCACCTTGCAAATACCTAAGAGCAATCTCATCAATCTTGAAAATACGCCCGTACCGACCGAAAAATAGACAGCAATGCATTGCGCCCACAGCCGCCCGGGAGCTGGCCCTAGCACCTCACTTCTCTCTCAGCCGCCTTTTAAACGAGTTCATTAGCCAACGCTTCACGTTGTAGAACATTTGCTACTTACATTTATATCTGTAACTTTGTTTCGAGCATCAATAAACATCGATCTGTTGTAAGTAGTTATTCATCGTGAATCTTGCTCAGGCCGTACACTCACACACACACTCGACACACACACGGACACTCGCGTTATAAATAAACAGTTAAGCGCCCGTTGTAAATTTATTTGGGGGCATTTGATTGTTTATGTTGAATAATTCCCTTCTTGCATCGGTGCTCTCATCGAAGTATAGGCAACCTCCATTCTTCCCTTGGCCACTCCACACCCTTCTTACCGATATACATGTGTATTATATATATTATTATATTATTATATGTATTATATATATTATAGTATTACGATATACATGCCATCCGTTCCTAAATTTTGCTGAATTGCTCTCAAGGAAATATAGTTACCCCACTCATTTCCACTCACCTGGAAATCACTCTGGTTAGACCAAACTGTGTAAAGTTATCTGTAGATGTCTGCATTCACCTTGCCCATCACTTGATTGATCTATTTTTGACTAAAATTTTAATGCGCTGGCCTCAGTGGATCAAACGCCAGTGCATCATGCCACCGGCTAGGCTCAATCTGTGGGTATCTCTAGTTCAATGTGTCAGTGTGGCTGTCTAGGATGGATGGAAATGGTTTTAAATAAATGAAACACTTGACTTACACATAAAACATATAATACTATTTATTTAATTTTAATTTTATTTTATTGAGGGATTTTGACAGTGTAAACATATTGTAATAAACATAATAACTATTTAACATGTGATACTAATAATGAAAATCTACAAATATATTTAGATACATAAGTATGTTTAGATGCAGAAAATTAATGAAAAGAAGAAAAAAAAAAGAGGAAGAAGGTAGGGGGAAGGTTGTAACTATTGTTGCGGTAAAGGGAGAGCAACATGTGTTTTTATAGGTAGAGTGAATGGCCAAAATTGAGATTGTGGTGGGTCATAAGAAGAACCCTTTGAGCATAGTAAAGATAATGTTGAACAAGTCAATTTCTGTAAATTTCTCATTATGGTATTTGCATGACCGGTGAATGAATGAATTTTGTATGAAAGATTACTTCTACTTCAAGATTAGTTCTACTTCACGATTTTTACGATCACAACAAATACCTGATAACATATTTGCACAATTTAAGTATTTTTATCTTCTTCACTTGTTATCGTTCTTTCCTCCAGGCGAGGGCACTAGTCTGTCATGAATTTGACACTAATCTTATGGTTATTACAAGGTTGAGAGCTTACTTTAATGTTGAATGAATGATGTAGCAGCCGTGCCAAAATTATCTCTCTTCATTGAGAGACGTACACATTGTTACAGGATCCATTTCTTCCGCGCCGGTCCACACAGCTAACAGCCGAGAATCTCCTCTTGCTTCCATCCAGGAGATGGATCCATGATGCGAATAGATTGGAGACTTCAAACCTCCCGTATCAACCATATATCAGAAATCCTTCTTCCTAATTTCTCCATATTATCGGCGGAGTGCCGTTCAGCGCGCTCCATCCACCTCGCCGGTTCTAGTCTAGGTCCCCCCTTCTCTTTCCACCCGCCACCACTAGGATTGGTAATGTAGCGTACGGTCTACCGCGCAATTTTTAAATTTCACATCGCATTTAATTTTCATCCCTAATAATTCATTTACATTATTTGTATTAAAGCAAAGATTATTTCAAACATGCTGGTCTCTTAAAATTACCAATTTTATTAAAATATAGAGATATTGTACATAATGCATTAAATTCAACTCTACTGATAGTATAAATAAACTAAATACTACCCTATTAATATCTATCTATATTTATTCAGCGTGCAGTTTGGTATTAAGTTTTATTTTAAAAATACGAATTATTTTGTCATAAATATATAAAAAAGGCATTTATTTCTAATTATAATGAAAACATGTCTTGAATTACTTTTTAATATAAATCTCGTTAACATCCAAACATTTTTGAAACCGGAAGACGATCTTAACAATCGTTGAACAAATGGTCTGCATACGTTTTTCACCCAAAACTTCATTTTATTTTTAAATAATTTGTAATCTCGATGACGCCATGTCTGGGCTGTATGAAATATGATCTAGCTATACTTCGCAATTGACACAATTACATGGAAAGACATGTTAATAAAATGCCTCTAAAAAATATATATCTGACACACTGAAAGCTAGGAACTGGTCTATAGTTACTGACACATTCCGGTTCAAAGAGCCTATCTACGTTATTAATATAATATTATCCAAACGATACTTGTTTTAGTTAAGTTTTGTTTAGTATATATATTAGCTTACTCAGATTGAGTTCCATTTAATTGGTGAAAAAAATAAATTATAAGTTACATATTGATATACAGGCATAAATAATACACATAATACGCGTATGAAATGAAAGAGTAATCAGCATTTTTTAAACAATTTTCGACGTCAAAAATTTATTGTCTGCCTAATAAAGTGATGCCTCGAAATAATATTAAATTCTGGTAGGAAAAGATTTAGCGTATTGTAGTTTTGCTGCCGTATAGTATAAACGTAATCTTGCATAAAAAACTTACATTCGCTCGGGAAAATGTATAATATAATGACTAATGTTGGTAGAAAAGAGTATTTTTTGCGGGATAAAGTATGCGCTAGACTAGCTGCAGTCTGTGAATTATTATTGTTCAAATGCCATTGTCATCTCTAATTTATGGGAGTTTTAAATGTTATGTTTTCATTTTGCTTTAAATATATTTAATTGAGATTAATTTTTTGGTATTCCTGAATTTCTAATTTGGACAGTGGGCACGAAGTAAAGAAGTATATTTTTTATTATATCGTAACCTAGGAACAACAAGGTAGGTATTAAAACCTATGTACGCCAAAATGCAGCTGAACGCACCGAGCTAGTACGTAGCGCGTGGATCCGCGTATGGCACCTAGCTCACCATGTTCTCAGCCCGGGCATCATCAGCACTTTACTCCACTTAATCGAGTTTGGTTAATCGTAGAATCATTGTAATACGACTGATTAAATTCAGTATAAATCGTGAATCATATTTAATATGTCTAATATTTAAAATATGGTCTTTTCTCGAACTTTTGCAAAATATATATTTTCCCGTGCACCGATTTCAAAAATTAAAAATATAAAGGTTGAATTCGGGTACGGTATAGCAGGGAATTATTTTAATAGATATGTGCATTAAAATAAATACATTGTTTCATTAAACAAATCATTGTGCACTACAATAAAAAAAATTAACATTAAATATATACACCTATCTTTGTTCAATACAAAAATACCAAGCATAACCTAACCTAACCTTGCTAAATTTTATTATTTTATTGCACAAATAATTCGTTCAAGTATCAACGTAATTGTTTTAATGTAGAACTAATATTTTCCTATTTATTCTAGTCTGTCACGATATGTAGGTACTGATGTAAAAAATATTTATAAAATTAATGAAAAAAACATTATGCTTTACTAAAAACAAGAGTATTGTCTCTATTGAGAAATCAAGAAAAAAAGTTTATATCATAATTAAGGGTATGTACTGTAACTAATAATGTGCCGTAAGGAAAAAAATCTAGACGGAAGAAAATAGATTTTATAGAATATCTTATCATCAAAAATGAAGAATTACGCTAAATCTTTGCCGCTGATAGTTATAAAAGTCAGCTCAATTACGGTAAAAAATTGTTAAAACCAGACAAACTAATAAACTATCTAACTTTATCGCAAAAATAATTGGCAAAAAACGAAAAGTGCTCATATCGAAAGTAAGGGTCTAAATCAGTTTCATTACTCGTGCAGTTCTACTACGGTCTGGCTGCTCGAAGTAGACATTCTACTCTTGTTGTTCTATTGTCTAAGATTTTTCAATCATGATATCCGACTCGCCACGATGCTCCTCCTGCCTGTAATCTTTCACCGCATTATAAGCTGCAGAAGTGAGTATCTTATGATGTAGCAAAAATACTCAGGTTTATTTATCTCAATGCAAATTCATTTTTGCTGCTTCGTCAAATGTTTGAATTTAAAATATATAATATGTTGAATATGAATTAAATGTATTAATTATAAAGATATACATATAAAATAAATTTAATCGAAAAATATTGCTGTTGGGTTACCGGGATTCGAACCTGGAGTTCTTTCCAAATCAGGGAAGGTGCATTATCCAACTATGCTATAGCGATGATATTTTTAGTGACAAATTTTCGAACCTATATACCTTAATGATATTAATACATTTAATCGTTACATTATTTGAAAGAGCCATCTACCTTATTTTTACGGAATCCCAAATACAGCTTTATTATTAGGAGAACACATTCTTATTGTGAAGTTGTAATTATTCAGAACATAAGTCTGTGATATTTAAAATATGAATTAATAAATAGAACTGAAAGCACAACAGCAAAAATCGCGCCAAATTTAATTTTCACGTTCGTGTTGGAACACCTTTACTACATCATCATCAGAGGCGCAAGCATAACAAAATTTCAGGGGGGTTTTAAATTTCAGAAGTTGACACTCTTAAATTATTAAAATATAATTCCATTAATCCCAATGTTGAAAAAATTACAATTTCTCGTCGAAGAACACAATCAAATTCCGCATAATTGAGACTACTTAAATATCCTTACATTTTTCTACATTAATATGTAATTCGTTATTTATATTAAGATAATATTAAATATCTTTCATGAAATTCAACTAGAAAAATTAAAACAATAGATTATGGATATGGTAGCTAAAATCAGGTATCTATAAATGTAAAAAAGATCTTAGACTTGTAGTAACTGTAAAAATCTAAAATACAACATTAAATGTAACTGTACTTTTATTATATATTTTTTGTATGTATCTGCGGAATATTAAATAAAACACAAAACTGGCTTGAAAATTAATTAATTTGAAATAATTGACAAATTTGGGTACGCCTCTGATCATAATGGTGTCAGGTTTGTAGGGACATTCGGAATCTACTGTGTAGAGTGGAGTACCCTGCGCAATATTGCCTTATGTTTTCGACTCCGATGTCTCGGATCCCATTATGTAATGGGATACTGCATAATATTAAAATGAGATCCGAAAGTCAGTCAGAGGATTGGAGTCTTACAGCAGTGGCTGCAACCCTTGGAAACAGTAATCTCTAAATAAAATTTGAATTTATTTGAAACTCTTAACACTTTTGTAGGAAATCATTTTTTTTAAGGAAAACAAATTTTTGTTGTTAAGTTGCATTTTAAGAACTAGATTCTGTAGTATTTTAATTCAAATTAAATTAATAAACTAGAAAGGTATACAGACAAATTTTTAGTTGCTACCGGGAATCGAACTTGAACCTCTTGCTATCCGAGGAAGCACGTTCACCATTTCTATGTATCAATCGAATACGATTCCGACACATTTTGAACTTATATTCTCTAATCTTTCCAATTGATGTATCTATTATTCCATTTTTAAAAGCAATCACCTTTATATTGCAGTAATAGAGTAGGAGACAACAAAAATACATAGTTAATAAATTTTATTATATTTGGACAATCTTTGATACAACTTATATATATTTTTTAATGAGAATATAATTTTTTTTTGAAGTTGTATTTTCAGTAATATACTGAAATATGAACTATATAGTTCTGTAGTATTTTAATACAAATAAAATTTATTAATATTTTAAATATTTTTTTGATGAATAAATTTTTTCTGTTTATCTTTCTTGTTGATTAATTTAATTTGTGAAAAAAAAAATTATCTCTCCTAAAAAAAAGATCTCATTGTTTTGAAACGCATTCTTAACTGACTAATTTGATTGGATCCAATATTTTTAACTTCCAATCAAAATTTCTCCTGAAATGATATATTTTCATGACTGCTTTAATCAAATTCCTGAATAAATATTATCTCAACGAAGATCGGATGATTAAACGAGCCAACCTATATTTAAATTCCATGGGGAATATGAAGCGACTAATGTTTTATAATCGTTAAAGTAGACGTACAATTTATTTTAATGCTAACCAATTATTTTGGCATAATTACAGTGTGTCTTAATTTAAAAATCTTTTTTTTAGAAAATATAATTATGTTATCACCAAAATCAAAAAAAAAAGTTATTTTCTTGACATATATTCATAACTTCGTTATCGCTACTTTTTAAAATTTATATTTACCGTATTATAGAATTTCTAAGTAGACTATTTAAAATTTTATGTATATTTTATATTTTCTATTTAATTGAGAATGAAACCAAATGTATTTTTGAATGGTCTAAATTGATCATACTCAATACAATTATAACCGAGATTTTATCAATTATAACGTTATATGTGGTACCTACTGTGCGCGAGATGTGTGGGAATTAACATTGACAATAACATAACAATAACATAACAATAACAATAACATAACAAAAACAATAACATAACAAAGACGCACGAGGAGAGGATTCCGAGCAACGGTATTTTAGGGTGACAGCTAGCATTGAAAATGGATGGAAGAATCCGATTCATAAATCGCCTAAAATGTGGCTCCATATAAGTGAGAACAATATAATATTTGAACATCTGTGTTGTCCTGCATCATATTTGAACTATCTGTTGACTAATTATATGTGAAATTTCATGATGGACGCATCCCTTTCTTTGCTTCGTCGCTTCTTCATTTTTTTCCTTTATTACTCACTAAATTCTTTCTTCACTAAATTCCTTCATCAGTCATTTATTCATTCACTTTCATATATCGTTCCCAGTTATTTTCACTTTTAAATTTTGTGAAAGGAAAGTTGTTGTTACCTTTTGTTGCAACTCATTTCATGGATATGACGGTGAAGGAGTCATGCCACAATACACGGAATGCTGCAAGAAGGATTTCTCCCGCATAATGGTTGGGGGGTACAAGTTAATCTGCCTCTGAATATAGACAGCACTTAAGGGATGCTGGAGGGTCTAAATTAAAATTTTGCGAAAATTGTTAATAACTACATTGAATTTCTTCTTTTTTCGTTTTATATACCGTATAAACTTGAATATGTTATTGAATTAAAGTCGTGTATTTTTATTAGCTTTGATGAGTGGGACCGACAAGGAAGCCCTAGCTTCTAAACTGGTCCCGGAAAAGGGTGGGTCTCCCCCCCTCCCCCTTCCAGGGTATTAAAATCCTCATTTGCTCTGAAACGATGATTTAATACGTAACGAATGGAACTTGGGTCTTTTTTGAGGATTCACTGTAGTTTGGGTTTACCGCTAGAAGATTTTGGGAAGACCCATAGTTGTTCTGTAACATTTATTTATATGTAATCTTAGAAAAATGTATTTAACAGATATGTGATTATGTCAATCCTGTCCTTTTCTTCCGCTGAAGGGGTGTATGTAACAACTGTCATTCTATGTCTGGTATTTCAATTAATTTTAACTGTAGGTACGTAACGTGAAACACGTATTTATAAAATAATATTACGTTATTTTTGTTTACTTTGTTTCTCTAGTGGCACTAATTGTATATTATCTCACATATTTCTTGTTATATTTATATTTATATTTCTGCGTGTTTTGAAATTTATACTAATAAAGAATAAAACTTAGGGTGCCGAAAAAAGTAAACGTAAAATCTATTTATCTCGATTTAAAAATAATAATAATTTATTTATCTTTTATTTCATAAATTTTAAATGCGGGTACCAAATTATTACTTTATTTTGCTGAATGGAATCGAAACACGAGCATAAACTCATAAAAAAGTTACGAGAAAGGATGGATTTTTCGGCATATAATAATTATTACTTGCGAGCAAAATATATAAAGGGTTTCTATGTTTCTTGTAAGAACTGTTTCATTTGTAGAAGAAAAAATTCTATTAACATAATATAATAATGCCCGAAGCACTGACTGAATATGCCGAACACAACCGTAATGATAAGGCATAATTTATATTTTGTTACAGAGATTGCCTCTTCCTGCCTGTATATATTTCGGGACACCTTTTATAAGGTGGAATTGAGGCTCTGCTGACTGTAAGTATTCCCAAAAGGGTTGATATTTATCGGAGATGAAGCCGGTCGACAACTGAGAACGAATGAGATTTTTCATTTTTGAGACAGTTTTGTATTTAAAAGAAATTCCAGAAGGTAAATAAATGAAATTTCTTACGCATTATTGGATAACATTATCAAAAATTGCTGTACCAACGTGGGATTCAATTATTTGACTCCATAGTTTGCACGATCGCTAAACTTTGTAAAAAAGGTTTGTTCTAATTTAAAATCTTGGGTAGGCGTTGATTGCGTATTCTGAAAGGAAGATACTCCTACTTGTATCTCCCTCTAGTGTTGAACCAACACTCTATTTATATATTAATTTAATTATTGTACAACTGAATTACATTGTATATGAACGAAGAGCTAGTTTCATATCATGAGAGACTGATCAAGCGAATTCTATGAATGAAGTCACAGTAAATTTGCTAGTTTTTACAGGATATATTTTCCCCAATGAGGTCTTTGATCTCTTCGGAAAGGTCGGGGCATAGACTATGATCCAAAAGTAAAAATAATAATACAGGTTCAGACCTTGAAAACATCCCTAGTTCTAATTTGATTTCAATCAATATTTTATGAAAAATTGACCTTGTAAATATCTATAGCTATGCTTATTCGCCATTGTTTTAAAATGGTACTATTCAAAAATGTAAAAAATTCGCGTCTCTGTTAATGTTTACTTATTTATTATACTTACTTACTTTACTTATTTATTATTATTGCTAAAAATATCGTCGCTGTAGCATAATTAGATAATGTACCTTCCCCGGTTTGGAAAAAGATCCAGGTTCGAATCCCGGTGGTGCAACAACAATATTTTTCGATATAATTGATTTCATATGTATATCTTTCTAATTAATGTGTTTAATTCATATTTAAAATATTACAGAGCGTCTGTTCTGAATAACTATAACTTCAGAATAAGAATGTGTTCTTCTGATAATAAAGTTGCATCAACTGAAAACGCACCACCCGCGCCGTCTGATTTCATATTTTTGTTCAAAACAAAACATAAAGCCAATTTATTTAAATATTTACCCATTCGTATCGCGCGGAAGTACGAGGGTCATGACACCCGATGGCAAAACTAGTTGCGACTGGTCACATAACTCGGAACCAAGAGCGCAGACCGTGACCTGACGTTGGTGATGACAAGGGTCTGGGATTCGGTTCAGGCCTGGCGGCAGGGGGCAACTAGGGGGATTACTGTACTGGGCTCCGAAGTCTTTCACTATAGGTATTATTTAAAATAATAGTAAATATTTTTCGCTCATTCAGATTATGTAATAACAATGTTTTTTCAAGTTAAAGCGCGAGTGTCTGTCTGGCTCACTCGTTTTCGTCGCATTTTGGCCCTTTCCCCGCTCACTACGAATACATTTTTTATTTAACAAAGTTGTATTTTATATTTTTGTTTTTCAGGGCATTATTGCTCATTATTTATAGAGATGCAGAAAAAATAGTTTTAATGTTCATACATCCTTTTATAGTTATCCTATATGTACATATAATGCTACTTCAATAAATCTTGGGGCGCTCAAAACCATCAGTGTGCCTGGCCCCAACATTTCTTTCGCCGGGCTTTATTTGATGCGGTACCGCGCGGAAACCCAGTGTACGTTCATATATCATTCGTCCACCCGCTCGCAAGTACTTTGATATATAGTGACTATGGCACGGTATCTCACGGTTCCTCGTGCAATGATATGAATTAGGCGGAGTTCTCACATGTAACGTGCATCGTTGACTTTAGGGAGTTGTAAAAATTAAATGCCTCTCGTTCACATTCCGTTCAGCATAAATGACGTATCTCATGTATAAGATTATGTAAAATAATTTACCAAATCATACCTGAAAATCATTAGAGATTTCAGTCAAATTTCAAATTTATAGATTGCTCTAACACAGTGATAACAGTGTTTCTGATGCCTTCACAGCCAAAGTAAGTGAAAAACATCTATACTAAAAATTCTCTTCAACGATGTCGGCGCCAGTTAGAGACATAGTCTTGTTCATAATATCAAAAGAAAATAATCCAGCGAAGAAAAATCTACTTAGCGATATATAAAGCGAGGTAAAATATTAGAGCTGTAAAATATTTAAGCATCGCTAAGTTTCTCCACAAAAATATAAAACAGATAAATTTATTAACATTCTCAACATAAATATTTTTCTAAAAAGCGAAGGCGTTTCATTTGAGGGTTTGGAAATTTATAAATATCTGGAATGTAGAAAAAGCAAAATTAATTAAATGTTAAATATATTAATTATAAAGATATACATATAAAATCAATTTTATCGAAAAATATTAAATGATAAAAATATAAAATGGAAGAGATCCAGGTTCGAATCCCGGTGGCGCAACAACAATATTTTTCGATAAAATTGATTTTATATGTATATCTTTATAATTAATATATTTAATTCATATTTAAAATATCACAGACCTATAGACCTATGTTCTGAATAATTACAACTTCACAATAAGAATGTGGTCTCCTAAAAAAAAAAAAAAATTAATTAACTGTATAAGAAAAATGCTGTAATAAAGCGTCAATTTTATTTAATCATATATATATATTTCATGTACATATTTCGCTTATAATGTTTATTCTACCGTAAGTTGAATTCAAGTCATATTATAAGAGTCATCATTAAAGCTGATTTATCAACCTTTGTTATTATTTAGTTATTCTGTGATCTACTATCTTTATGTACATATCATATTTTTTTATAATATCGTATTAGTCATATTTTTATTTTTGTTTTATCATGATTCTTTTGTCATGTACGGTCGGATGTAAAATATTTTACCATCTCACGTTTCTTTCTATTTCAATTCTATAATATTTTTATCATTTTTTTACACAGCATTACAGTATGTTTAGATTTTTAAGTTTTTATATTACTTCTCGACCTAGAGAGAAGTTATTACTGTAAAATATAATTTAACATAAATAGATTTTAAGTAATATTCAAAAAAGTTACCATATCCCTGCTCTATTTCAAGTGTTTCCTTCCAACAGTTGTTGTCAATAGTCAACAACTCCCACACTATATTTGTAGTTGATGTGTACGGTCTATCGCGGGATGAGGTCCTTGTATACATTGAGTTTTAGATTTAATAACATATGAAACTGATCTAGGATCATTAAGGAGAACACGTTCTTATTGTGAACTTGTATTTATTCAGAACATAGGTCTGTGATATTATAAATATTAATTAAATATATTAATTAGAAAGATATACATATAAAATTAATTTTATCGAAAAAAAATGTTGCGCCACCAGGATTCGAACCTGGATCTATGTAGATTTATTAATTTGAAAAATGTAACATATAGGTTTGAAAATTTGTTGTCAAACCATTGTGTTGGTATAGCATAATCGGATAATGCACGTTTCCCGGATTGGAAGAGATCCAGGTTCGAATCCCGATAGCAACAACAATATTTTTCAATAAAATTGATTTTATATTTCTAATTAATACATATGATTTGTATTAAAATTATCCCAGACCTATGTTCTGAATAATAACAACTTCACAATAAGAATGTGTTCTCCTTAATAATATTTTTCTTTAGTCAAAAATTGAAAATTGCACATAATATATAATCATTGAATAATTGTCTACCTGTAATTGTTGAAAACGATTACTATTAAATGATTAACATTTCAAGACTGTGGCTGTGGCAAAGTAACTCGAATAGATAAATCATCAAAATATCTGCCCTAGACACATTGTTCGATTACCACAATAAAGATAAATATAGCCAATTCTGTCAGAAGTATCTGAGGGTATGACCAGAAGTGGGATTCCCCAGGAGAGAGGGTCTATTGTATGAAGAGACAGCTGCAATGCTGATATGACACACGACAGGAATGAGTGAGAGTACTTTAATTTAATTACACGTTAATACTTACATTTTACAGTTGGTATTTACATTTTACAGTTGGTGCTTACATTTTACAGTTGGTGCTTACATTTTACAGTTAGTGCTTACATTTTATATGACACACGTAACCTTACGTTTTTCCCTTTTAATAAGAACCAAAATTTGTATCTAAACATGCAAATTTGACAATTACTTATCGTGTGACGTATAGTAACATTCCAGTGACGGTTTTTCAATTACTGAACAATTTAAACAGAGTACCGCAAATATTTAGAAACCATCTGTACTGAGTTTATTTTTTTAAGACACCAGCGATGAAAATGGAATTTAATATATTATTTTTCAAGAAAAGTCATAGCTCTCAAGAGATTCGCCAAGATTGCTGCATCTTGAACGAACCCCAAAGTGTACATTTGTTAAATTGTAAAAAATTTTAAATACTCTTAAAAGCTCCGTTAAATGATTTTTTCGTGAACAGAACTAAGTAAGCTCATGTCTATTGTATTGTTTCCATTCAAAATAAGCCGAAAACCATCAACAGTATATAATCAGCTCGAAATGCACCTCTTAAATTTTTTTATTTTATCTCTTTTGACAAATGTCTTTATAACTGCTGAAAATCATAATGGAAAATATAATCACCATGCATTACTTTAAGCTCTCCATCTTATAAAATAGATATTTCCAACAAATACTTATTCTAATAAAAATATTTTTATGCATCTTATCTATGATATAAATAATATTATAAATCAAGTACTTATCTAAAAATTCCAATTCCGGCAGCTGGCGGTATTTTTGAATCCTTAAGTAAGTAAACATATATCGACACACCATCCCACCGATAAGATTCTTAATCTTTTCTAATAATTATATAAGTACTTACGCGTATTAATGTAAAAATTACTTGTAATATAAGTCAAATCTTTTTTTGGAAGACAGTCATAAATTAGAACTAAGCAAATATCGTTATCGTCATCAACAACTTAGCGTCTTAACGTCCGTATGCCTCCCCTAACTCCTTCCAAGATTCTTTGTCGCTAGAACCAAGGGTCTACTGTCTGCTCATTATTACCCGCATGTCATCGGTCAAGCGAGCCCCTACGAACTACCCTAATTTCACTTTCTGAACCAAGCTTTATTTAAGGTAAATACACTATATTAAACAATATAGCAATATAGGTGAAAAAAAAAATCTAAAATTAAATATAAACATAACTAAATTCATGAATTTTGGAAATAAAATAATTCCAACTACACCGGCAATTATCATAAATGGAGAAAGTTTGAAGGAAGTGACTGAAATAAAATAATTGGTAGTCATAATAAATTAAAATTGAACTATTCGCAAAATACAAGACACGTAATTAAAAGATTGTTAAAAAAATCTCACTTCTGGGAAGAATCAAAAGATTCATTAGTACTGTGTTATGTAAAATAGTACACAACTCCTTATTCCTCACATCAACTACAGCAGCAGCATTTTATTTTTGGCAAATGAATTAGAAATGCAACAATTATCAGTCAATACTGCAAAATAAAGCTTTGAGAATAATATTCAGAAACAATATATATATTCGGATCAGTGCAATGTTGAAATATCTTAATATTATGATCTTTAAGCAGAAAATATATTTAAATGTTATGGTATTTATTTTTAAAATCCTCATTAAAAAATTTTCGGCAGAATTTATAAGAAAAATTGATGCAAATTAACATCATACAAGATGAAAAGATATTCGGAGGCTGCCATTCATGAAGAAGGCTAAATATCAGAAATCGATGATGTACAGTGCGATAAAATCAACATGAGCACGAACATCATACGAGAGGAATATATAGACTAAGACTGCCATTCAGGAAGAAGGCTAAATCTTAGAAATCGATGATGTACAGTGCGATGAAGATCTTCAATGAAATACCAGATGATATAAGAAAGGAGGAGAAACTACACAAATAAAAAATGAAACTAAGCAAATATGTGCAAGAGAAATTTTAATAAAGAGGATCACTTAGATCTTATTTATATTAGAACATATATATATATATTTACATATAATAGTAAAAAAAATATTTTTTGAATTCTAGTCATAGTATTGTTATACATGTATATTGTTATAATAGGATAAAACATTGCAGCAAAGTAAGACATACAGGGTGGCCCAAAAAAAGTGAGAAGATCTCGTAACACATGAGTTATTTCAAAAGATAATATAATTAATTATAATTCTTAATGTAATTTTTTTTGCATTTAGCTAATTAGATATCATCAAAACACCCCATATTGCATAATCTACTGGGTTTAAATCTGTGCTGTTCGGTGGCCACATGCCTGGCTCGATGAAATTAACATTTTCACGATGAAGAAAGTTGATTGTATTTTTGGCTGTGTGAGATGGAGCTCCGTCCTGCTGTAAAAAAACAAATATAAACAATGGGAAAATTAATAATCAAAGATGGTGATTAGAAATTGTCGAAATAAAACGTAATATAAATGAATAGATAAGTTAGTAAATTAGTAAACTATTTAAGGTATTGTTGATATAGTTAAACTAATTTTGATGTAATTATATCACATTTTACGAAATGTTCTCACTTTTTAGGGCCACCCTGTATATTTGGGTACCCTGCCTGCTACACTAGTATTTTGCTGTATTATAGCAGACTGTAATTCTTAATATAGTGCATAGATAGTTTCGGTTTAGTTATCAAAAATCGAATATGTTTTTAAGACTCAAAATTTCACTAATAATACATGATTTTATAATTAAATATAATTATTGACTAGGTTTTATTTCATTAAATGTACATTTATTTAATTGTTTATTTATTAAATTCACTGTCCATTTATTTAATTCTTTATTTATTCCATTCAATGTCAAAATATACAAACATTTTTGTTATAATGTATTTATTTCATGCTTATGCGCCCTCGAGGTGAAAGTTTTTACGAAAATGGCGCTATACATTAATTTTATTATAATTATTATGGCATTCACGTTTTATATTTGTTCATTTCCTTTGTTCTCTAATTGTTTATTTATCTTAATTCTTACTAGAATATATTGTTCATTTGCCAAACTTTACTTAATGGCAGTATGCTGATTAATTGGTCGGCATTTTGGAATTTGAACCACTTTTCATCTATGCTTCTTCTGCTTTCTATCTCACCCTGCGTAATGAGTTAACAAAGATATATATAAATATATATATATATTTTACCCACGCTTTCCCGGGACCTGTTTAGAAGTTAGGTATTCCTTGTCGGTCTCACTTATCAAGGCTAATAAAAAATACGAGACTTTAATTCAATTACATTTTAACAATTACAAAACGAAAAAGGATAAGAAATTAAAGATGGTTATTAGAAATTAAGATTTAATTTTTTTTAACCCTCCAGCGTTTCTTAAGTGCTCGTTTTATTCATAAAAAATCATATTACATAAATCCATAAAAAAGCGTAGTATTACGTGCAGATGGAAAATGAATGGAAAATTAAGGTGCAGTTGTTCGAGGCAGACACTCAGGGATTAATTCGTCATTAACAAAGATACTAAATAATAACGGTTTTATATAATACTGTCCGAATAATTTCTAATGTTATATTTTGAATGCAGCTTTGTAACCGCTTTACCGATAGAACATATTCTATATTTAAAAATACTATATTACTTTTGATTAAAACCAATATGTTTAGATATTTCGGAGGTCATAAAAATAGTCCTTATATCCCGGAGATTGCCTTTTTGGAGCTCCCGCAAATAGGTGTGTTTTATGTAAATATAAAATTTGAAAAAAGTGTGAAAAACGGCTTTTTGTTTTCCACAGTTTAAAGTTTCCCTCAAAAGGAACATCTGCCATTTCATCGCCGATATTATTCAGTGATCCACTGTGACAGCGAAATGAATTGTCGCCCCGTATTTGGGGATAAGAGCGATCGTCCAAACATTTCCAACCATTTTACGTACAATGCGATAGAAATCCCTTGAAGGGTATATAATATTAGGCCAAGGTTATTTCATTTTAGATCAATAAATAAGACGAGTGCTGTGCTGGGAATATATTATTTATATAAATGTATTAAAAATATGTAAGTGAATGTATTGACTTACATAATATATTTTTATGTTTATAATACATGTTTATTTATTTTTCTCACATATTTCTATCCCCTTTTAGACTGTCGTGTCAAATTATCATACAAGTATAACAAAAACTAATTGATTATGATGCTGATTTTTTTGTTATAATTTAAGACATTGATTTATATTTACACATACTTAACTGCAATTGTTTTTAAACGGATACCTAATGAATTGTATTTAAAAAATAGTTATACCGTGTGAACTATTTCACAAGTTTGATTATTAGTAAACGTCTATTTTCATATTATATTCGTATCCAGTGGTAGTGCATAGTTTCCACGCTTGTAACGCGGTAGACCTTTATCAGCCGAAGAGAACCTTCATCCTACAGATTTCTACCTGTCAAGGGTACTGTATATTGTATTGAAAGAGAAAAGTTTCCATACAGATGATTAAGACTTTGTCAATACTTTTTATCATTAAAATATTAAAAATTCTTCGAAACACGAATCAATAACTTACCATCTGAATAGAAATAAGTGGATAGTATTTAATAAATTTTAAAATTGAATAAATTTTAATATTTTAAATAAAATGCGGCACATATTTTTTAATCAACCCAATCATCATTCTCAGAATCCAGTATAAGATATGCATCCTCTGACTCTTTCTATGCTTTTCTTGCTTATATCGCGAGTCTACTGACTGATCGCAACTACTCATATATCATCAAACTAGCCTAACTAGAGATAATATATTGAATGTGATTACTTGACTAAGATATATATATATATAAAACAAATTAAATGTAATTGTTGTTGCCACCAGGATTAGAACCTGGATCTCTTCCAATCCGGGGAATGTGCATTAACCAATTAAGCTGTAGCACCACAGTGCCTTAACGACAAATTTTCGAAATTATAAGTTACACTTTTCGAATTAATACATATTTGAGATTCCGTAAAAATAAAGAAGATGGCTTTCAAATAATGGAACGACAGATGTATTAATTTGAAAAGTGTAACATATAGGTTCGAAAATTTGTCGTTAAGGTACAATGGTACAATAGCATAATCGGTTAATGCACGTTCTTCGGATTGGAGGAAATCCAGGTTCAAATCTCGGTAGCAACAATATTTTTAGATAAAATTGATTTTATATATCTTTCTAATTAAAACATTTAATTTGTATTAAAAACATCACAGACCTATGTTGTGAATAATTACAACTACACAATAATAATGTGTTCTTCTTAATAAGATATATATACCTAGACGTTGACATATTCAATTTTTTTGCGCCAACTGTAATCTTGGTTTTCAAAATTCATGTTATTTAGAATGAGCAAATGAATTATTTTTAATATATAAAAAGTTTGAATAGTATTAAGAGTATATTTGTTAATTAAAAAAAGCAATAAAATCATAAAAATAATTCACATAAATACTTATTCGTCAAAGAAATTCTATTACAAATTAAATGTAAATTAGAAAGATGTACAGATAAAATCAATTTATCGAAATAATATCGAAGTAATTTGTATTAAAATATCACAGAACTATTTTCTGAAAAAAACTGCAACTTCGCAATAATAATGTATTGTCTTAAAAAATATATAAGTTGTACTAGTGTTTTCAAAATTTAATAAAAATGAATGAATTAATTTAATTCTGGCGTCTTTTATATGATTTTACTGAAAGGTGTTTGAGATTCTGCGTAAATATAAAGAAGATTGCTTTGGAATAATGGAATAACAGATTTGAAAGTTCAACATATAATATTCGAAAATTTATCGTTAACTTACTTTGTTGACGTGGTGTAATAGATCAATGCACTTCCCCGGATAGGAAGGGTTCCTGGTTCGAATCTGGATGGTAACAAAAATATGTTTTCGTTTAATTGATTTTATCTGTACATCTTTCTAATTGATACATTTAATTTGTATAAAATTATCGCAGAAAAATGTTCTGAAAAATTACAACTTCACAATAATATTCGTTCTCCTTAAAAGTAAAGAAATTCTGACTATTTTTTCATATTTATTATTATTTTCAAATGCCATCAAAATTTGAACTAATATATTTTAGTACTGGTGTTTAGAAAATTACACATAATTGAAAAGAAGTATTATGTATGTAAAGCGGACAAAAATATTCATACGTGTATGATATATAAAAAAAATTTGAATTGATCCCTATAACGATCCATTTCTCTCTAGCCCTAGTTGTTTGTCCTGGATTGAAAAATACTCGTACGTCTTTGACAAAATTATCACGCCATCTTAGCTTTGATCTTAGTTCCTACTCCCTGTTTGTCATGTATTCAACGATGACTTCAGTGATTGCTATTCAGCTATCGTCTCCACACCGCCTAACCACTGAAGTTACCTATTGTAATAAACCTTGAGACGCTTATCACATTAAGAAAAACATAGCTCATTGTTATAACATCTACGCCAAAATTCATTTTCCAAAACTTCGCCCAAATATATGCCTCAAAGTATTTATTTTAAAAACACAATGCGAGCTTATTGTTCTCAGTCAGTACTTCCATAGCTAGGTCAGGTCTAAGTTATCTATTGGTAATATTTACAGACTACGTAATTACAAATTATGTAGATAATCACAATTAACCCGCTTAACTGGCGTGCAATCTGTTGGACAGCAATTCAATCTCCGGTTGGCTATTTTCTGATACTCGATCCGATCCGATCACAATAAATTTTGAACTGTAAATCTGTATCGATAGGACCAAATCAAATCAGAATCACCGCAGGGTAGGGAAGGAAGTAGAGAAACGTGGTACAGGATGAGGTTGCCGATCTCCGATACCAATTAAATTCGGCGATATTACAAGTTCACCCAAGGCACACAAACAACAATCAATACGTGATCAAAACACAATATCATAAAATACAGTGCTGGTGCATTGGAGCTGAAAGGTCTACACCGCGAATGCTATCGCGATGTCGAGAGCGAACAAATATCTGTCAAATTGACGTCCGCTGGCGTTAAGGTCAAAATTCACGAGAAGAAGTCAAATGAAGACAAGTATTAGGAAATATATGGATGTGAATTTGGACGCAAAAATGTGTCAATAAAAGTGGTCGCGGCAGAATCGATAGACGCGCCAAAAGAGTGTTTTACGAATTCGGAACAATAGACGATCTGTATCTCGCATTCGTTGTCTTGGGGAGCTGGAGGCAACTCTTGTACCGAATGGAAGGATAATGACTATGATTGTATGAACTCTGTTAGAGATGAAGATATAAAATAAAGCTTTAATACCCCTGAAGCTAAACTGAAAATAAACGTATTTGCATTATATGAACACTCATTTTTCTATATGCCATTTCTCAAAAATGTTTGCTAAGAACGGTTAAATCATTGTATATTGAAATACTATTTGTTGAATATGGCTTCATTTTTGCCTGCGGGCTTCGGTCATATAAACGCAAATTCGTAAAAAAATTAATATAGTGGAATTATGTAACATTCACACATCAAAGGAAGAAAAATAAATCGCTGTAACGGACATTTTTCAGGGGCAATAGAAAACATTTTTCACGACTTTTTTTGTAGATGCCAAACTCTGCTTCAAATAATTCTGATTTTTGCGGGAGACCGAAAATTCGACCGAGTTTGATGTTCTATTTTATACTTAACATAAAAATAAAAATTTGGTTCTCCGTCCGCGGGTTTTTTGGATTTTTATCGGTATATAAAATGATGCTTTAGATGATTAATACATTTTTAATACATTTTAAAGTATTTGAGAAATGATTTTTTTTATACTGCGTGATGTCGAATGTTGGCATGAATGACACGCGAGCGAAAGGGATACAAGATCGCCCGAGAGTCGGGTGCGCTCTCTAGCATCTGAGTCGTTGATAAAAACGCATCTCTGGTATAAATACCTTATATCTGTATAGAGTAAATACTGTTGTTACCACATCGGGTTATTCTTGCGCTACTCAATTACGCACACAATAAGAACTGTATGCAAGAAACACTGAAAGATTCCTCTCCGCCACTAGTACAAGCATTGCGGAGTATATAATAACACTCACGACAAAAGGATTATTCAGTATAAGCGAAATTAATGTAAGATTTAATTATAAGCATTAACGATAAATTAATAAGCGTTAGCGGAGTGAAGCGACGGTAGTTCTCCGTTCAATAGTTGATAGTAATAACAAAACGGGGGGCAGATAACAGGAAAGGTACAATTTTTTTTTAAGCTTTGCGTTCAACAATCAAACTATTTACGATGACTGTGTCTGTACGGTCAGAGTAATGTTTATACAATTTACAGGTGCACTTATTTGAACTGTATTTTTTATGAAAATTATTTTCCACGTGATATCTACGATTACGATCAATATACTCAGATAAAAATTAATATTTTTTATCCATTTTGTTGAATACTAAATAGTTATATTCTGTGTTCTAAGCTAATCTGTCGTTTATATCTAAATACCTGGTACCTGGCAAATTCTCAATTTCTGATATGAAAAATTATATTTGTTATCTGATTTATGTAGAGCGAATTGAACATAGATCGACTTAATTCGGCAAGAAAAAGGGTGGCGTTATCGTTTATTAAGTTTTATAGTTTTGATAGTGTAGTGTGATGGAGAAGCAGGACCCTGCAATGGAGCGCCGTTGGCGGGTTACGGGGTGTGAGGTATGAGGTACGGCACGAAATGTAACCCCCATACGTAGATCCATGCGACTATAAGTTTAAACAATTAATTAAATCGGGCTTACTCATTGGTGGCCGCGTTAACTCTGACTCTTAACAATGAAACAAATCCAGAAAACTTGTATTAACAAGAATGCGTGGGTGTGAAAACTTAAACTCTTAAATTGCAACAAGATTTTATATTTTATTGACCAAAATAAATTATCTTAAGTTTTTGTGCCAAAGTAATTAAACTTTTATATGTACAGACATTTAGAAATCATTTCTAAGGTTTTTCATCAGATATTGCGGATGGTTTTCATCAAATACTATGTCTCTTCTTGAAGCCCTGATGACTATGGTTGCCAGATTGTAAATCTGGACGTCACAAGTAAACGCCTTCCTAATCATATACCTACTGATAGCGAATACAGATTTAATACAATTTCGAATAGTACATATTGTCACTGTGGACGCTACCGTATAATTTCAAACAAGAGCGCGCACAACAGCCGTATAGATGCTGCATCTAGTAACACTTGCGTCAATCAGTGCGAGTACCGGTCCCCTAGCGATGAAGGGGAAAAACACACTTCCAAGTGGGCGGGTGAGAAGAGCGTCGTCGGCGGCTCGCCCGGTATAGCGGGAGAAAGGCTTTTTGGACGCGGTGAATCGGAAGATTATTATAGGGCCCTGATTCGCCCGCAACATGCATGTATCGCCTGGTAGGAATTGCGAGGAGATTCCCGGGTGGCAGCAACGTGAATCTGAACCGTTTCTGATTTGGTTTTCAAAATTGCCAGCCCGCTGCATTGTTGAGGGATAGGATTAGAATACTTCCGCCGAGAGAATAAATAAATTAATAAAAGTGTAAGTGAGAGAATAAATAAATGAATAAAGAGATAAAAAATTAATAAAAGTGTAAATTAAAATTATGTCGAGTGACTCCGCGTCGATGAAAGCATGCCATGAGGAATTCTCTTTGTTCGCTACTTTATTGTCGGGACCAATGTACCACCTTTGTAAAGCTTAAATTATAATGTTGTGTTTATAACTTAACGAGTATTCATTTATTGGTTTACTTTCACCTATCCAACAGAATATTCGGAGCCGCACCTAGACTGAGGTAGTCGGCGACAGTGCTTTCTGGCTTTCGATTCGCCAGTGCCGGGAAGCACCGTAACAATATATATTGTAGAATCACCGGAATGAACAAATAAAGATGGTAACTCATATGTTTCTTGATCTGCAGATTAAGATGAAGGATACTATATCATTACTAATGCGCAACCCATATTAAATAATCGGCCTGGAGAACCAAAAATTATATGAATTAAAGTCAAAAAAACTTTGTTCACACCACTTTATTAGATATAAAATCTAGCTCAGTTTGATAATAGTAAGAATATTGATGTAACACGTATTCCGTTTTCATATCTCTATATATGGTATAATCGGTTAGTTAATAATATGAGCAGTGAGGGTGACCTGGCGAGAATTGGCGGTGGACCGGAGAAAGTGGCAGATTCACGGAGAAGTTTCCATCCAACAGTGTATCGACAATGACTGAAGGTGATGGTAGGTATATATAAGTATTTATGTACATCGATTCATACATACTATCACGATGTAGATAAAATCGAGTGCACACTACTATTGCGTCGATTTTAGACTTGTTATTTTACCTTTCAAAATTTAATCGTTCAAACTTTCTGAACCATTCATAATAGTTCATAAAATTGGGACGATATCAGACTATCTTATTAATGATTCAATTTAGGAGATTATCAGCCTAACTCGTTGTTTTGTTATCATTAAATTATTATTAGTAATAACAACTAATGCAATGATTAAATTAAGTAAATGTGTACATTTTAATACAATTAAGCCTTTGAAAGGATTAGTTTTATAGAAGCCATAAATTTGCCACACACCGTGATATATAGTCACGTTAAATCTTGGAACCGAATTGATTCAGGTAATCAACATATTCATTCCCAAACTGTATAAACATGGGATACTTATGTATTTTAAATGAGGCGTATTAAATAAATATAAGACTTAATGGAAGATTTGTTTACTTGACTGATGTACTTTGGACTACTAGTCATTAGGCTACCATGAGCAGGTTCTCTTCGTGAAAATTAAAAAACAAATGTTTACTCTCAGTCTGGCTGCTGTGAGTAGAAATATTACGCAGATTAACAAATAAAATTGTTTGTTTAGTTGCCAAGGATATTTAAAATAATTTTGAGTATTTTGTGGTTGCTGAATTAAAAAAGTTTTTTTTTTCAAATTGAATCTAGATCGTGATATAATTTATAAGTTATATATTCAAAATATTACGCAACAATTTTAATAGTATACTGCCAAGTAGACAAAAAAATGAAATGCTAACCTAGCTACCTACACATTTTTGTCTCCAATTATATTTTAGACAAAAATCTTTTTTATAACTTTTGATTTTACCATAACAATATACAACTTGTAAAACTGTACAGGTAATTGGTGTAGAACAAACCACGTCTAGTAAAGTAATTACATTTATTTCCAATGTGTTTTTTTATGCTAAAAATAAAAAGAGTTGCAGAATGAGGGGTGCTACGAGAAATAACGTAGACCCTAAAATTGTAATATGCAAAGAATTTTTTACGACGAGAAAAACATTTTTACACTCAACGGAGTAACTATTGATCTACTAATAATTCAACAACTTTATTCTAAATAGCAATTATTTTGTATCGCAATAACATATCACTACATCATTTTATGGCGATACCCTGTTACACAATTAGAACAACTACACAAAACATTCTTGTTATTAACGAGTTTATACATGATGAAATATTCTGAGAATTCACTCAAAATTCGAATTCTAAAACTGTTGCATTATATGTTAACCGCGCCAGCTGCTAAATGAGGAACACGTAGATAAAGTATATATTGCTATGTACTTCGCGTTCGAGTTATAAAGAACGGCGTCATAAAAATAATATCTGGAATATTTGCTGTGAAGGCTCTACCGTGTAGGTTTCGTGCGCAGTCAACGTGGATAAGTTAATAATATATATTTATATATATATATGTATACGGTTCTATTTTTACCACGTCTGGTCGGTACTACATAGGTTGAATGAATACTTGTAACATATGGACAATACATATACTCAAAACCCATCTATGTAAAGGCATACATTAACGTATTTCCTGAATTATTTCCTGAATTTCCTTAGTAGGAAATCAATTATTTTTACAAACAAATTATAATTCAAGAATAGGATACTCAGCCATAATATGTGCATATGGATATATACTGAAACATTTTTTGGAAACTACCAGATTTTTTTTATTATGGGATAATAGAAAAAAGCAAGATTATTGGAAAAAAGTGGCTTTCTAGAAAAACATGTTTTTAGGTGCTAGAACATCATTAACGAGCCATTGGTTGACAGGAAAAAAATATTTTCCCACTACTCCCAGCTGGGACTAATGCAAGGCATTAGACGGTAATAGCGAGTATTTCAAATACATTTTTCCCCAGGATTATGTATGGAAAAACTAAAACCAGAGATCCTTGATGGTACTCAAATTTATAAAGGATTTTTATTCATAAAATGTATGAAATGATGAGGTTTCTGCCTGGTACAGTTATATCTTAATCTTTTACTTTGATTAATTAATAAATGGAATTATATTATATATGGAAATTAGTTTATCCGAAGATATTGTGATTATTAAAAATGTGAATAAAGGTGTATCGCATAAAATTAGAATTTATACCTGATTAATTTAGATTTACATTTCAAACATCCCATTAAGCATCAGATTTCGTGTAAATTGGCGTACGTCTCCCAGAATCTATTATCCAGACGTTTCAAAATTTTTGATATGCATTTTTGGTAATGTCATATAATTTAATGATGCACATTTTGAATCTCCGCGTTTGCTAATAAATATAATTTTACATTTTTAATGTGTCAAAAATGGACAATAAGTATTTTGTTTTTAAAATTATAATAAAGAACTAATAAAAGCTATTAAAAAACACTTTAAAAATAAACGTGTACCCCTAAACTTATAATATTTTTATATCGCTAATGCTATTATTTTATTATAGACGAGTTCTTGTAAACAATCATTTTTATTAATTTACACAAGCATATGCTTTCAAGAAAAGTGTAGCATGAAAAATAACGTTCCACTTAAATAATTTATTTCCATAATCTTGGCTTCAAGGTTATAAGAAAATATATTTCGTATATTATGCTAGATTTTTCATATTGAGGCAATTTTTTGGCACACGGAAAATGAATAAAATTTTTGCGGTCTTTCTAATAATGCTTGTAATATCTTAATTATAGCAAATAATAGTTTATTCATTTTAAATTAGTGTAATGTTCATAGTAATAGTTAAATAAAGTTTAATATTAATGATATAAGTTAATTAAAAAATATAAAAAATTGCGTAAAAATCGCGAAAAGTTGAATTATTATTAAAAGTGGCGCCTTTTGTTCTGTAGTTCTTGCATTAGTGTGTAAAACATGCTTACAAACTAAAAATATATGAGTACTAAAATGAGCATAATCTTTTCTACTTAAATGGATTTCTACATAATTTTGGAAATTTACGTGAAGTATACAGCTCACCGATTCTCCTCTCCAGGTTTCACTAAGATATAAAGGTGATGGAGGAAGAATATTAAGGCAGCTGGGGCAGACACATGACGGCAGACTATTGCTGGAGCTTCCAACGTATTTTTTATAGATAAAAATGTGATTGTGCGTGATGAAAAAACATGTTACGCATATCTAAGGGTTGTTTTTTTTATAGCCGCCTAACTCTACTTCAAATAAATCTGATATTTTGCAGGAGACCGAAAATGATTTTTTTCTTTCATTATTCTATATTTATATTTGCCAATTTGCTGAACCAACTATGAAAAATATGATTATTGATTAACCAAGTAACCTCATTCTGCTAAGGCAGACATTAAAATACTATATTTGGGTTCGTATAATATTTTTAATAAATAATAATATTATTTTTTGTAGTGTTGTAACATTTATGCCGTTTTTTATATTAATTAATCCTGTGTTTATTTTAAATATTATAAATCTAGATCTTTTATATTATCCATCCGTCACTATTTTATGGGTTCTGATTGGTATATAAAATGATATTTTGATAGTAAATACCCTTTTATTCCATTTTTAAGAAATATAATGTTGCGGGTTCGAGTCCCGGTGATAACTATATTTTTTCGATAAATAGATTCATTAAATGATTTTTAAAATATTTCGGATTTATGATCCGTAAAATAGTAACATTACAAATAAAATGTGATTTCAGTAAAAAATGTATTAGTTTCATAAATTCGTGTCTATCTATGATTAAATATATCATTGAGATTCGCTTAAAATTGCGTATAAAAATATCTAATATACAAAACTATCTTTCGGTTAGTCATTGATTATTATAGAGACTTACTTACAGACTTACTTTCAGTTAGTCATTCATTATTGTAGAACCTATTCTAGAGTCTAGGTATCTATTAAAAAAATACTTTAATGTATTTAACGCACATAAATTGGATTACTTTGCCAATTATCTTAAATCTTAGAAAATGTAATCCTTCTTTGCGTTTTCTTCTTCATGAATCACATTGATCTATAAAGCTTTCTTAATTCGAATGGATCCGATAGAGCTGGGATCTCAGAGGATGATCAGTTTAATCAAGTGGGCATCTCCGCGTAAATTGGTTTTGATTCCTTTACCGGGGTTTGTACCTGTTGAAGCCTCTAAGCAAGAATATAAGGCTAATTATCTCAAAAGCGCAGTATTTAATTATACTAATACAAAATCCTGATATAATTGATTAAATATGTACTACTGAAAGTAGCCTTTAATTGTTTTCAGGAAATTAAACAATCATCAAATAAAATACACAACTAATTATAAAACTAAATTAAGAATAATAAGAACAAATTTAAACATTTTTAATTGTCAGACATGTTTTGGCTTGAAAAAAATCATATATTTTCCTTGTCTCATTTTTTGACTCTTTCGCAATACAAATTTTACCACCGCATCAAATGAGTACGTACTTCCGCCGGTGTCTCGGGATCACTCAAAAAATTTCATGTAAAATAATAAAATAAGTTAACAATAATGTCATTCAAGGAAAACGAATATTATTAACACAACAAACACATTCTCTGCGGTGGTGGGTCAGATTTGACCCGGGTGTTTGGAAAAATATGAATTACGATACGAATATTCATTTAATGCTGATTTTCTTCTAGTTAATCTTTTATTAAATATTTCTTAATAATTTGAGATATAAATAAATGTTATTGGACGAGATTCAAATGAGTTATTGATAAAAATGTGAAAAAACGCTCAAAAATCAGTCGCTTTTACGGGATTGCAACTCAGCGCTTACATCGAAATATATATTGTCAAAATTTTGAGCGGGTAGACAAAGGATACCAGGTATGCGTCCAGATATTTGTTTTTACTTATTTTCGTCTGGCGGCCCCTAGACTATACCAGTAATATAACTATTTGAGAGGCGTTGCGCCTACCTGTAAGTTTTATGATACTACATGTTTGGGTTCCGACGAGAAGATTAAATGCTCAGTGGATGTTTGTATTTTGGCTGTGTAAGGGCGTCTGTTGGCGCGTGAGAAAATTAACATTATTCGTAATATTTTTTAATTTTAAACTTTAATTTTTTAGCAGAAACATTACGGCACATTATGCCATTTCATTAAATCACATTTAAAAAGAAATATCTATAAAAAATCTTCCACAAAACGGTTGATAAACTAAAAACTTGAGGTGGGTCTAAAATGACCCACCATCGCCGGACGTGTTTTGTTTTGACCCACCGGGCAGTATGTGTTAAAAAAACCACATATTTCTTGGTCACGAAGTTGTTGTTCTGATTTAAATGCCTATATGTTAACGCCAATTGTCAGTTGTTAATATACTTAAGTGTTTCAAATATTTTAAGATGGTATGGTATTTAATGATATTTATTTCAAAAGATTTAACATAGAAATTTTTTTAATTTAATTTACTTATTTGATTTTATTAATTATTACATGGGCGTTTCATCTGATCCCTGCCTACCTCACTTAGATCAGAGTCCGTATCGATGTAGGCAGTATTTTACTCTTGTGTCGCTTACAATAAGTTAATACAATAACCCAAATGACAATAAACCATATATATTTAACTACAATACAATTTATCATGAGCAACAGTGAAAAGTTAAAATGAGTAGTAAAAAAAATATACTTTTTTTTACTGTTAGATATTTGAAAAAATAGAGTCATCATAATGCTGCTATAAGGTAATTTAAATTATTTAAATTAATAAGGTACCAGAGATAGTAATAAGGTCTACCTAGGTCACAATTATATTTATTTATTTTCTTAACATTTCGATTTGACGTTGGATATTTAAAAGTGTTTGTGGTATTTATTGTTTCCAAGGTAAGTTTGTAATCACATATAAGGAAATAAAACATTTGTTTTTTATTCTACTCATTTAATTTACTAGAGATTCGCTTCACCGTGTAAGATTGATTGATAATGCCCTTACAAGACGAAATACGTCTCAATTAAATTAAATGAGAGTAGAATAAAAACAAGTGTTTGTGGTGTTTAGTTTGAGATATTTCATAAATATGGGAAAAAGATCCAGTTTAGAAAAAGTAATGCTTAAATGCAGAAAGACGACAATAATGTTGATCTCCATAAAGTAACGATATTAATCAGATTGCGTAGGGAAAATGGTAAATTGTCACGTGCAAGAAAGATGGGAACAAACGCTAACTAGACTAGTTTCTGGTATAGTTTTGGTGCCCGTCCTAGGTATATTTCTGTAGTTTAAACAATATAAAATGACTAGCAGTAAGCAGCCAATAACAGCTACTAGGTTTTGTGGTAGACAGTGGTGGCTACTGCGCGGCCAGGGTTTTCGTAGAATCTATATTCCATTGTAGAATTTTTTTATTATATTGCTTTAACAATGCACCATGTAGCGTAAACAAAATGTTAGTAAAATGATACACGCTATATACATATGAACACATAAAGCTATCTTAAATTGATATAATTATCATCAGAACATTATTAAAAACAAAGGATATAGTGAATATAAGTAAATAATTTAAAATTTTAAGTGAATACGATATCTAAATTAGTGATATCATTTGCACAATGCGGAAAGATTGTGAAGGAATATTATTATTCATTATTAGTTTTTCTAATTTGTATAGCCATCTAGTGGAGTTGTAAAGAAAATGAACATTATTATTGTTTGGCTAATCTGTACTATATTTTTTCTTAATGGCAATGACACTAACATATCCCGATTGATCCAATGAATACATATATCTATAGACAATGTTGTAATGGTCAGAGAGGCTGGAGATATACAGAAAAATAGCTCAGAAGACTACACAAGAGGATTCACTAAAATCGTATTTGTTAATTTTTTTGGTAATGTTGATGAGGCTCTGATACAATCTCATTATACAACATATTATTTTGGGTGAATTGGATAAAAAAAATGATAATGCGGAATCTTCGTAACACAAGACTGGAAGGCACAACCAATTGGTATTATTGTTTATGATTTAATAATATAATTTTATGAATGGGAGGATCAAGCTATTGCATTACAATTGTGTAATAGGATCTTCCTGAAAAGTGATCTTCATTAATTTCAAAGCTTGTTTTAACATAATATATTGCATAATATATGATATAAAATCCGATAAATAATTAAAAATATATCTATATTACGCGTACATTTGAATCAAATATGCCACCAAATACTGAATTAATTAATTAAATAAGTCATGCTAATATCACTCCGTTTCTTTATGTAGCATTTGTTGAAAGATAAAAAAAAATACTTAATCTAATTAAATCATATTCCTGATCTGATTAAAGCAGTTTTTATACTTTTGTTTGCAATAAACTCAAATATTTTTACGACTTTTTCTTTTCTTTAACAATTTTAAATATTTTAACAGAAGTTTAAAGAGTTAAATTTTGTTAGACATAATTATTAATTAAAAATTAAAAAAGATTTTCTAGCAACAGAATGAAAAGAAGATGAAATACACCAAACGTGTTTGTGGTCTAATGATAACGATACTTGCCGAGTGGTCTAGTGCTTGGGGGTTCGAGCCTCGTTTAGTTGAACAAGCATTTAGCTTAGTTTGAAAGTAGTTAGAATATTGATTACGCATCTCTATTTAAAAAAAACTTACTGTTTTCAAAGCTTCCATGTACAATTTTCTGGGCTAATCAGTAGTGTATAATGTATCTGATCTTTCTGGCTGATCATTAGGGCTGATATGATGTGTGACTGTTGGTGTTGTAATTAACCTTTACCATACCGTGATATAAAATACTCCTACGCAGTCATGCTGTCAACTCGTGTCACCGTAGAAAATTAGAGTTTTATTATCATTTGAAATGTGAAAAAATGCTTTAAAAAAATGGTTAATGCCATCAATATTAAGCATAAATATAAAAAATATATATAATGTTATTATTCGGAGCATTGATCAAGTCCTGTATAAGAGGTTGCATTATATAATACAACCTTCATTTGTATCCATCTTTCTATAATTAGTGAGAAAGAGACACCATTATATTCGTATGTTTGTTATTCTTTTCAGTGTAAAATTAATATGTGATTTCTTTTTGTCTTGACACAAATGGAATTTTTGTCAACGGATTGAATTGAAAGATAATTATTTTTGTAGGATTTGCCTTACATACTTGATTTTTAACTAGTCATTTCTAAGCATAAATACTTTCCTTCAATTTAACAAAAATATGAATTGTGCGATGCTTGTATTTTCCGAAATATTACAGGGTTAATTAGAGCGGTAGACCTGTGTTATTGCATGGATTGGGAAAGGGTAAGAACTGGCGTACATGTACTATGTCGAAAGCAGTGTGTATTGTTTTTACATATTGGGCTACAATACCCTGTTGAAAATAGGTGTTGTGTTATGTGTATGTTTATGTCATTAAACACAACACTACTCATTTCAAACAACACCTGTTTCTAACACGGTATTGTAACCCAGTACTTAATCACATCACATATGTGATGAAATACCGCGGTATGAGAGATCCTCAGTACGGAGCTCTTACTTCTACGTATAGAAAGATCTCAATTGAAGTGGCCTAGATAGCATTGGAACGATTAACAAGATGTATTTTTGGCAACTCCTGAGGTGAGCGTTTTCACAGATGGGTCGTGTTTTCTGGTTCTGGGTAGTCCTTCAGCTACCTTCCTGTTCCCTATTCCTGTCCCCCTCCCGAATTTCTTATACCCTGCCTGCATCCCTTATTTCCCCAATTTCCAATTACTTACGAAATTATTTTTTTAATAAAGTTATCTGTATAAAATATATTTTACTTGTTATTTATACTCCCTTTAAAAGAATCCTATGCCTAGTGAAGAAAAAACATGATTTCTTGTGCGGACTGTGGACGTAAACATTGAACTGAATCGTGACACATCCGACTTTTTTGTACCTTCCCAAGGAAACTTTGACTGAATACGACCATTACTCACGAGTCTAAAAGTTCACAAAAGGTTTTTCACAGATGGAGAAAAAGAAACCTACATTTGTAAATAATTTTTTTACGAAGTTTGTTTCACCCCTCAAAAATTTTAGTATATTTTTATACAAACATTGTATGAAATAAATCAATTTCAGATTTCCGTAAGGTACAACATTTTTTGCATAATAATTTTGTAATTTTTTTATACAATTCAGATAAGTTTTTCATAAATGTAAAATGTTTAATTTTAAGTGATATTTCCGTAATATTCACACATATCAAAATATAGAGCTAGAATGAGACACAAAGTGGTTAAAAAGACTTTTTTTTAAATACATTTTTACTAAGGAGAACACATTCTTATTGTGAAGTTGTAATTATTCAGCACATAGGTCTGTGATGTTTTAAATACTAATTTAATGTATTTATTATAAATATATACATATAAAATCAATTCTGGCGTCTGCAGTCGGTTTACTCAAAGGTATTTGTGATTCCGTAGAAATAATGTAGATGGCTTTCAAAAATAATGGAACAACAGATGTATTAATTTGAGAAAGTGTAACATATAGGTTCGAAAATTTGTCATGAAAAATACTGGCGTTATAACACAATTGGTAGTGTACTTCCCCGGATTGGAAATAGAGATCCAGGTTCGAATCCCGGTAGCGCAAAAACAATATTTTTCGACAAAATAGATTTTATTTGTATATATTTATAAAATACATTTTTGTTGTGATGTAGCAATTTCAGAACACAGTTCTGTGAAATTTTTACCACAAATTAAGTGATTTAATTAGAAAGATATACAGAAAAAAATTATCTGTCGAAAAAATATAATCATCACAAATTAAATGTATTAATTAGAAATATATACATATAAAATCAATTTTATCAAAAAATATTGTCGTTGCTACCGGATTAATTCTGGCATCTCATATCGGATTACTCAAAGATATTTGAGATTCTGTAAAAATAAAGAAGATGGCTTTCAAATAATGGGATGATAGATGTATTAATTTGAAAAGTGTAACATATAGGTTCAAAAATTTGTCGTTAAGGCACTGTGTGGGTATAGCATAATCGGTTAATGCACATTCCCCGGATTGGTAGAGATCCACTTTCGAATCCTGGTAGCAACAATAATATTTTCGATAAAATTGATTTTTTATGTATATCCTTCTAATTATTACATTTAATTTGTATTAAAAATATCACAGACATATGTTCTAAATAATTACAACTTTAAAATACAAATGTGTTCTCCTTAATAATAAAAAAAAGTTATTACCGGATATTCGGATTACAGAATATTCGTTCAAAATTTGTCAAAAACGCATTTGGTAGATATATCGAAAACAGTAGCCCATTTTCCCGGATAGAAAAAGGTCTAGATTCAGATCCCGTGAGAAAATTGAATATTAAAGGATAATTAATAACACAAATTAAATTAATCAATTAGAAAGATACACAGAATAAATTTATCCCTTGAAAAAATATCTTAGTTGCTACCGGGATTCGAACCTGGAGCTTTTAACTGTTTCGATTGATAGATTTTTTCTGTACATCTCTCTTAATTGATTAATTAAATAGGTGTTAAAAATATTTTCACACGTATTTTTTGTACTTAATTTGTTTCATTTTTGAATTTTTAATCATTTTTCGAAAGAACAAAAAAAGATTTTAAGACAAAAATCGTTATTGCTCCTTAGTAAATATATATGGTTTTCTTAATTAAAATGAATATTTCAATAAATGTAATCGCTTAAGGATATGAGACAACAATATTGAGTTTTTACAACAGTATTTAGGTTAAACAATACTAATAGAAAGACAGAATCAAGAGGATGAAACAAAGATACGTATTCTGCTGAGTTGGGTAGCATTTGGAAAACTAAAGCATATTCAGACAAAATACCACAATTCCTATAAAAACTAAAGCCTTTAATCTGTATGGGCTCCCAGTACTTAGGGAGCCTAGACGTGGATCCTCACCGTCAATGTCATACACAAAAGTTGCCCAAAGAGCTTAGAATACTTCTGGAACATAGAACGTATAAACTCGCCAGAGTACCAAGATAACAGATGTTGCTCAAAATATATATATTCATGTGGCAATGAGCTGGACATATTTGTCAATGATATGATGAACGGTGGGGTAGGAAGGTTCTGAAATAGAGGTCTTGCACTGGTACATAGAAGTGTTGACCATCCGCAAGCTCGATGGAGCGACGATATAAAGATAGTGGGGGCAACGAATTAATGAAAAAAGATGAAGACAGAGAGCATTGATGATCCTTAGGAATACTATTAACTCATAGAACCTTAAGCTTTTACCAAGCATCCCTCACCCTGACCTGAGCAATTTTCGACCAACCTGAATTATTTTTTTAGTTTTTGACAATTACGCATGTTCAATTATAATTGATACATCTATTTTATAACTTTTTTAAATATGGGAAAAGACACAGGTTCGAATCTCAGTAGCAAAAAATTAGTTTTTTGATAAACTGATTTTTTCTGTACATCTTTCTAATTCATTAATTGAATTAGCATTAAAAATTGTATGCATAATAAACGTAGTACGATGTTAACAGATACATTAAATACACGCGCGATAATTGAATAATGCTGTTGAACTATGCGGCCAAGTGCAAACATGTCCGCACCCCTCCACTCCCACACTTGATATTAGGGCGTTTAATGTGACATGGGAATCACCCTACATTTTCATACGTGGGCCGTTATACCGACCCGCAGGGTAATGACGTTAGATGCTGAGGCCACTCGGGTATATACGTCGTTTTTTTAGGTCAGTTTACCGGCCAGTAGGGTTCAAAGGGTTTAACCCTCGATTAGAATTGAACATATATATATTTATTCAGTAAAACGCCTCAAATCAAGCTTTTGGAATTAAAAAAAAACTTTACTCCCTAATAGGTTTATATATTAGAACCATTATTATAAAGAAAATTAAAGATTTATTCTTTTTCTTCATTTTCATTTTCATATAACGCCATGTCATTGTAATGCATTATAAAAGAGTACAAATGAACAATTATAAAAAAAGGAAAAATTTATTATCAAATTTGGCCCATAGATGGCGATGGTGTAGTGGTACTCGAAGCGAGTCCACATACTAACATATATACAACTTTCAAAATTTTGATAAATGTGTAGATTGAGGGGTGAGAATTGGTGAACGTTATATATATATATATATATATATATAATGAACACTTAAGCCAGTCGAAAACAGCTCGTAAGCCCTGTAATTACCCTATACTTCCATATTTTTTCCATTAAATATATTTAAAAAATAACTTTGTCTCTATGAGATAATATCTCGGAGTAGGGACTAGACCATCGCCGTAAAGTAAATATAATAATAGTACGAATATAAAATATAAAAGTGCATATGAATGCTTAAAAACACGACAGTGTGAATATTATATGAGACTAGAGACTAATTTTGTTCTTATTTTTTAATAGTTAAACCACGCAGTTCTAATATTCGTATATTTTGTATAAAATACTTATTTAGGAAACCTTTTTTCCATTGTGCATTGGGGCCCAATTTTTGTAGAAAATTTATGAATATGCAAGACGACCTTGCAAGAGGTATGAGAGTATCTTGGAGGCTGCACCATAACGGTGATATCAAGAGATAGGCATACGGTGCTCTGTAGTGATAGCGTTGACTCTGTACGAGTGCTTATGGACTGTTGATGCTCATGAGATTATTTAAAAATTAATTCGTACATTAAAACGTTTTATTTTGAATGTATTATTCGTTGCGGCCGCATCTCATGTGTGACGTTCATTATTGGGTATCGGCGGTAAATTTAAAATTAAAGATATATCCTGTCAAATACTGCGCCTGGCCGAGCGCCGGGTAACGCTAATCTCTCTTCCCTTCGCACACGAAATCATAATTTATCATTTATCATTTATTATTTATTATCATTATACACACCCTATTCAGGCATTAAGAAAAATTTATCAGAAGTGCAATACACAAAGAAAAAAAATTACAGTCTCGATGAACTCAATGGTGCGTGAAAGTCAAGCAGACCAACAATCTGGGGGCAGTCTATCACACCATTGATGATCCTATATAGAAATATAAGGTCGGTCATCGTACGTCCCATTGACAATTTTAACAATTTCAGACTGCTATGGAGATAATCATAATTAATATTCTCAGAGCATATATTTAATTTAAAATAAATAAATCTTAGAAACTTTCCTTGGATTTTTTCAACCGCCGTCAAGTGTACAATGAAGTGTGGAGACCATATGACTGAATTATATTCTATCTGAGGTCTAATTAGAGAAGTGTAGAGGATTTTATAAGTATGCAAGTCTGAAAAGTTAATTATGTTTATTAACTAAAAGTTAATTAACGTAATTTTTCGAGCAATTACTGGTACACTAGAAAGTAAGTCTTCAACAGTTAAATCGTAGTTACCAATTATTATTAAGTCTCAGTTACTAATCATCGATACGATCACAGTCACGTAACGGTTTATCATCACTACTTCGCACAATCAATGAACATTTTCGGCTGAGTGGAGCGCGCTAAGGGTAGGCAACCCTCCCCTTCCCCGCGCGTAAGTCGATAAAAGTCGGTATCCGGATGTACGAAGCTCTCTTGCTTATTTCCCGCCGACATTTCTTCGCTCCTGACTCAGGAGCATCAGTTTCTTAGAGGCCGCCGGTCGGCAGTTCCTGGCCGGTCGTCCTTGCTCCCTAGAGATACGGACCACCATCAAGCCGCGTCATGTACCTCTTAGAGGGCATTTGAAGACTGGCGGATATTCCCCGCTGTACATCTAGAGGATCGGAGTCCAACCAACGTGAGATGACCGGATGTAACCGCGGAAAATACGTGGCGAAAGCGCATGGAATGAGCAAAGCTGCAGAGCCGTGATCTGGACCAGGGCGGGCTCCAATCCACGGCTGATGGTATGTGTCCGCGGGTGGTTATGTGTGGCCGCATGTGTGAAGATGGACATGATAGTGAGTGAACAGTAGTAGAATAATATAAACAAATCAGTGCGTCCGTATCGTAGATAAGATTAAGTATAGATAGTAATAAGAAATTAATTTTTTTAACCATTTTAATTAGTATAAATACATTTGTTTCTATGTAGACGTACAACGACCACCACGTCTGTGCGTATCAAACTGTTTAAACAACATCGTAAAGATATTTGCTCTGAAATAATACTAAAAGCAAAAATTATTAAATATCAGTGATTTATTAATAGTTTTATACAAATAACAAGTGTTAATAATTTTGTCTAAGTATTTATAATACACCTGAACAAATTTTTTAAACGTATTTTTTTAAAACATAATGTTTCTGTACAATTAAAAAAATAATTTAGTTATAATGTTATTAAGAACAATAAAATTAATTTTGTTAATTGTGTCAAACTCTGTTTTATTCCACTACACTTTTCATTGTGTTAAATGATATATAACGTTTACGGGGACATTTTTCCATTACCAGTATTATAGGAAACGTTATATATCATTTAACACAATGAAAAATGTAGTGGAATAAAACAGAGTTTGATTAAATTTATAAAATAATCATGGAATTCCACAAAGCTTCACCAAAAACCTTAGAACAGTTAATAAAGTCAAAATATTAATCAATTTTTTAAATGAAAACACATTTTTGTTGTGAAGTTGTATCTTCGGAACATAGTTTTGTTGGTATTTTTAACACAAATTAGATGAATTTATTAGAAAGATATACAGGAAAAATCTATGTATCGAAAAATTAAAATAAATTAAATAAATCAGTTAGAAAGATACCTGTACAGAAAAAAACAATCTATCAAAAAAATTAAAAAGCAACTAAGATATTTTTTAAGGGATAAATTTTTCTGTATATTAATTGAATAATTTAATATGAGTTATTAATTATCCTCTAATATGTAATTTTCCTACGGTTGCTGACAAAGATATCCACTGCTAGCAGTATTGAATCATGGCGATAAATACTTAAGGTTATAAGTGATGATAATATATTTACCTAACCGGTTGTAATACTGCGATAAGAAGGACAAAAGGGAAACTAACTCATTATCTCTCTCCGAGATTATCATGACGTGGCTGATGGCATGATAGTTAACGTCCGATGAACGGATAAGACACGAGAAAATTGTCAATTTTTTTTAATATACAATTTTATTGATTATTAATATTTCTTAAATGATTGTTTCTAATAACTTTACCTGATAATACCGTATCTTTCAAGGACGCCCTCTATTTCTGATACTATCAATACCAGTTTCGAATAATTTTCATTCTATCCTCCATCTATTAATTTATTTAGCATGATTATTGTGATTTGATAAATATACGAGTACACTTTAGCAATCTCATTTTCATAGAATATAATTTTGAATCAATCTAATTATTAACAACATGTAGTTTTTTACACCGGTTGAAATTATAATACTCAATAATTGTAGGTATGTGTAGTATTAAGTTAAATAAAATAATATTTTAAATGATTTAATTAATTTAATATTTGTACTGTTTGTCAGATTTTTCACCGTTCAATTCCAGAAAGAAGCTTATGAATGTTTACTTCTGGCGTCTTCATTTCCCTTCCATCATTCCTTCAATTACTGTGGTTATGAATGTATTACACCAGATGTATGGCCCAAATATTTTCTACTTGATACATAAATTAATACATTTGTTCTAAAATGTCGCCGTTTCGTTTAATTTCTGTTTAACTAAGTTTCCTTCCAGCTTTCGGTATTTGTCTCTTTTCCTTAGGTCCCATTATAATTATTAACGATTGTAAAAGACCTAGTTAACAGCATGTTATGGGTGGATATCTGACTAAATTACGAGTTGAAAATATTGAAGGAATATATGACTAATCTCAACTATGTCTGAGATATAAGCATTTTAAAAAAATCGTAATAATGCGATTATTTAGATTAATTGAAATATTTTATTAATTCTAAGGTGAAAGAAAGGTCGTCGAATTTGAGAGACCATACTATTTTAAGTTAGATGATAGTTAGGGTTTGAAGTAAAGATATAGATTAATAATGGATAAACTTCGCAAAAATTGTTTTTGATTTGCGTAGACATGTTTGACATGATTTTGTAAAAAATAATATTTTCCGTAACGGTGCAGTATTTGCACATATTTTTTTAAACATTTTTGAATAATAATTTAGTCAGGTATCCACCCATACGATATTTTAGACTAAGTCTGTTACACCCTGTATATACATTTATAATATTTAACGCAAACACTTTGTGGTTATTCATTTTGATAATAAATAATTAAGGCGCAATTTACAATAATATTAAAATTTTCGCGTTTTTTTACGAAAATGTGGGTTTTTATTATTAATTTATATCAGAAGTTATACAATAGATTAGACTTTTTTATCAATTATTACTTAGATTAGACCTCTACACAAATATAAAACTAATAAACTGAATGTAATTTGCCATAATTAAGACGATACAAGCATTATAAGAAAGACCGCGAGCATTACATGCATTTTACATGTGTCACGAAATTGAGTTAATATGCTAAATTATTGCATAAACGAAATATATTTTCTTATAATCTTGAAGTTGAGATTACGGAAACAAATCGGTTGGAAACTATATTAGCAAAATATTAAAAATTAATAGAATTATAAACCATTCAATTTGCAGTACATTTGATCAATTTTAGACGTTTTTAAAAATATTTTGTTTTAGTAAAAACATACATTTTTAAATAATATATTATATTTAATCACATGCATTGAGACTTCAGATACTATTTCAAACTATGTTTTATATCAGAATCAGAATCAGTTTTTAAATAATATATTTTCAGTCTAATGAAATACGATAATTTAAATTATCTGTTAAACTTTTAGTACACCGTTCGACCGGCTACAACGGTCGTGAAATCCGCGCTCCGTGAAATTTTCATTAAATTTGCCTATAAACCACATTTTAATACAAATTTTTACTACAATATGAATAAATATTATACTTATTCTCGATACCAATTGCTTATTTTTGTAAATTATATGGTTTTGAGCTGTTTTTATACGAAAATAGATCATAATTTTGACATTTTAATTATAAACATGCGTCAAAATTTATGTCACCATTCTATATGAAACATTAATAAAAATCATCATCTGATTTTTAAAATATTTTTTTGAAATAAATAATGAATACATGTCACATTAATATTCTCTGTATATTTAAAATTAAGCTAAGCGCTTGTGCCACAAACAACTAGTAATCTTCCGGGACGAGGCTTTATTTTTAATTCAGGCTTTAATTTCAGACATCGATAAAATTATTTAGAAATAAAAATAAAGATAATTTGTCGGTGCTATGGCATAAGGATCAATAATGCTTGCTACAAGTGAAATAGCTTATTTCTCAAAAGAATACCTGGACATCATGGGAAGACGGATTTTTATATACCTACTGGGGATTCTTTCCTGTCATTCTTCATATTATAAACAGCAATTCTTAGGTGAGAACTCTAACAAATAATTTAATAATTTCGCTAAATAATTTCAAATGGCAACACATTATGAATGCTTAAGAAATGACTATTTTCTGATAGGATATTACCTAGGAATTTAAGAAAACCAACAATCGTATTCTTGTCCTTTTCTATTAATACCTTTCGCTCTAGCATATTTACGTAAAAAATAACGCACTTTTATGTTTATTTCATATTGTAATAGAATTAATTATTAGTCTCATCTTGAAAGAGTATGCAAAATGCAAAAAATATCTCAAAATTTAAACTGGAAAAATAAAAATTGCGCCTTAAATCACTTTGTTTTTAACCATTGTGAGTTTATTATATTCACCAACCGGTTTCAAAGAATAGCCGTTTGAAAAATACAGCTGTCCGTTTGTTGTGAATGCTTATTTTACTGCAGCTATTTCTTGAATCCTATCTTCAGGTCGGTTTAAGAAAATTGATTTTAGCTCGTTTGAGCTCTATATTTAGTTAATGAACTGAGGGCCACAAAGTATAACAAAATGGCCAAGCTTCAGTGGTTGGGTTATGCGGGGAGGATTACCGAACAACAGATACCTAAGTTTCTACTGAACATATAATCAATAGAATGTCGGGGCTTGGGAATACTCAAGATAAGGTGAAGTGTCAATATCTATAATTGAAGAAAAATGGCGCAAAATAGAGATGGATGTAGGAAAACTTTTGAGGAGGCCAAGACCCAATAGTAATAACGATCATCATCGAAAGGCATCAAAAGGACCTCACCTTTTCCCGGAACTATGATATAAGTTTTCACTCATGTATCGGTTCCTCTCAATAAAAGCAAGAAAAGTTTAACTCCCGATATTCTATATGCAATTATTTAAGATGTGTTATACAAAAAAATACGAGATGTTAGTTTAGATGAATTTCTACATCTTTCGACTTTCAGTACATTGGATTATACATACATACAGTCCTCCGGCCAGTACTAAATGCGAATCAACATGGGTTTATTTTAAAACGATCTACAACTTCCAATCTTGTATCCTTTGTAGAGTTTCTGCGAGATCAGGTAGATGCCGTTTACACGGACTACAGCAAAGCCTTAAATAAAGTTATGCATTCCAAACTCCTTGACAAACTCCTCCTTATCGGTATTCACGGAGACCTACTTAAATGGTTTTCCTCTTACATATCCAATAGGAGCCAAGCAATAGTAGTTAGTGGCTATACATATGACTGGATACGCATCACATTAGGTGTTTCTCAGGGGTCACTTCTAGGATCACTCCTTTTTAACATTTATATCAATGACATTTCTAAATGTTTCTTATATACTAACACATTTTTATTCGCGGACGATATGAAAATTTTTACTCCAATTTATAATATCGATGCTTGCCATAAACTTCAAAGCAATTTAAACCGCCTTGATGTATATTGCAATCAACATAACCAACAAATCAACGTCAGCAAGTGCTGCATGATACAGTTTACCAGGAACGAAAATCCGTTTAACTTCCCTTACTCTCTTAATAATCAACTCTTGACCAAGAAATTTGAAACTAAAGATCTTGGAATTATATTGGATTCTAAATTACTCTTCGACTTGCACATTAACCATATTACATCCAAAGCAACCAAAATGTTAGGTTTCATCTTGATATTTTGGTTGCACTGTAAAACACTGTACTTCTCATATATCCGAAGTATTATCGAATATGCCTCCCAAGTCTGAAATGCAAGATATACTACAAACATCAATAGAATCGAAAAAATACAGAACAGCTTCCTCAAATATCTTAACTTTCGTAGTTATCGAACCTTAACTGGCACTGATGAGTCATCTATCATTTTCAAAGTTCCATCACCACAAACTCGAAGAGACATGGCCGATGTCATTTTTCTACACAAAATAGCCAACTCTAAAGTAGACTATCCTGATTTACTCAGACATATATACATTCGAGTGCCAGCCAGGTCAACCAGAACTAATCCTTCATTTAATATTCCACATTACAACACCAATGCCAAACAAAACTCATTTTTCTACCGAGCACCCCTTTATTTCAATTCACACCTAAACGAACTAGATATTTTAAATACATCAGTTACCTCAATTAAATCTAAATTCAATACATAAAATTTATTTTTATTTTTATTCTTATCACTCAGATTTTATTCCCTATCCCATTTTTCTTTTCATTTCCCCTCGAATATTTTCTTACTTTCTTATTTATAACTTTTTTCTCTGTTTTAAAATTTTTATTCTCAACTTTTTTCTCACATTTTTCTGCTTTATAGTCCTTCTTAAATTTTAAATTGTACTCACTGCAAAAAGTATTTTGTATCTTCTGAGAAAACATGTAACTGGTTTAATTATTGCTTAGTTTTTATTGTCATTTTTGCATTTACTGATAAACTGTATGTTTCTGAATAAAATAAAATAATATTTACAATTATAAATTAGTAGCATTATTATTTTATTTATTAAAGGTAATGAGGGTATGTGAACCCACCGCTTACACAGGATCGTTTATAAACAATAGCTCCTATATGATTCTACTCATTCGCCGCCAGGTTGGCATTTTTTTAATGCTAATAGGCAGATGTGTGATTTCGTCTCGCACATAGTGACAAGACGGAGCCGTACAGCCGCCATCACAAAAACCCTCATTGGCTCCGATCTTTTATTTATTTATTGATAATTAATAAACATTTTAACAAATAGACGTAGTAGATTAAAAAACGAATAAATATAACTAGCTTTAGTCGGGGAGCTGAGGGAGGAAAAGTACACGCCCCCGAAAAAGGGAAGAGGATAATATAAAATTAATAACAAATTGACCAGTCATCGGAGCACCACTGCCGGCCATATCATCCCAATGACACGAGAAAACAAGATAGAGACTACAATACGACAAAATGAAAACAACAAATGTCTAAGGAATATAAAAACAGTGTATAAATAAATAAATAATTATTATTACATAAATCGGGCAATCATAGGAGTGGCAATTTGTAATACACTCCCTAAGCGGGAGAAAGGACAATAGATGTATATTTGAGTCATGCTGTCCTCTATCTCATTTCAGTCTGCGGTCTTCACAGCATTTTCCATCGCGAGATCCACATCCTAATGAAAAGCGAGCAACAATTTATCTCAATCAGTCCTTCAATCATAATGTTAAATTACAAATGATAACCTGGAATAACAATTATCAATAGATTGGGAAAAAAAGGTACTGATATGAAGTTATTTGCAGTAGGTTGGTACTATGATTAAACATAAAAGAGAATATCATCATAATCCACGTCGATCCCTCGTGGTTGAGAATCGTAACCTTCATGAACTCCCGCCGTCTTGACAATGCTCTTCGACTTTTCGCGGGATTCTGCAGATCTTAGAGCTGTCACCAGATAAGTGCCTGTTACATTTTTCACTTGATCGATTAAATGGGTGGAGAGTCTTCCTCTTCCTCTTCCTCTTCGTCCTTCAACGTGGCCCCACCACAGCTAGTTATCTTCTCTTCTCGCAAGATACCCAAAAAAATTTAAGAATTTATCTTAGGTAAATGGTTGGAAGTTTATCCTTGATATACCGAGAGGGATCCTATGCTCTTATAATAGAGCGAGCCACCTTCTTTTTTTCAATTATTTTATTGATGATTCAGTATCAACGTGTAGTTAAAAAATACATGCAAAGTAAATTGACGTTGTAAACATATAAATAAAATAAGCAGACACTTTACATTTTTCCAACAGATCGTAAAACTATTATTAAAAACCTGTACAAATAATCAGCATGTTCATATAAAAGAGAGGTGTATTGGTTTATCAACAATTAATCGAGAGTTTTGCGGCTTTGCAATTGGTGCTCGTATTTCTGGAAGTCGAGAGTTTTTATATCGTACGATCAGAAAATCTCGATTTCGGCACTTTCATTTGAAGCGAAATGCTGCCCACACGGCTGATATTTACGGCGACCATTTTGGTTGCGAGTCAACTATGTTTTGTTTTGACGGACGAAGAGGTACCAAATGATGATCCAACGGAAGAACAATATGATTTGGTAATAGATCAAGCAGTATCTTCATCGGCAAGGGGGGATACCCGTATGGACTCCATTACACCACCAGAACATGTCGAACCAGAATGTGGTATGTTTTCAATTATAATTTTCAATACATCTAAATATTTAGAATTACGTAGCTTCAGAAAGATTATAATCATACATAAACACACACAAATATATGTATATATATGTGTGTTTAAAGATTTTACTTTTAAATTCGTTTCGGGGGTTAAATATACAATAAAATTACAGTAGCTAATGTATTTATCAATGTGTGTTTAAAAATCTCGATTTTATTGATAAAATTCTAAGATATGGGTATACAGTAATACCACCCCGAAAACCAAAGTCTAGGAGTCAACGTCAAAATCTCACAGGAAGAAGAAGTGAATTTGAATAAATGCCAAAATTAAGAAAGTAAAGCATAAATTCAACTTATTATACACACAGTTTAAAGAATGTCGAATGTTAGTTTGTTTTGCCGCTGATCAGATATCGATGCAAGCAGAGTTTATTTTTAACGTTAACAATAAGACAGGTAACATATTTATAGCTCCAATGTGTTTTTATTATATTTGAAGGGTGTGAAGGTTGTGACGGTGATCCGAACGCTGAATTCGATGAATGTGGCGATCCATGCCCATTCACTTGCTTCAGATCAGACAGGGGAGGATGCGAATCTTGTATCATCGGAGGTGGATGCAGGTGCAAAGAAGGATTCGTGAGAGAAAGAATAGGAGGAAAATGCATAAAACCTGGCGACTGTAGTAAGTATATATATTTATTATTTTTAATATTAATGCAATGTAATAAAAATATAATTAGACGCGGTAATATGCTGTATTTTTTAGATTAATGATCATTGATCGTCTCATTCGAAGTAATTTTTTATATTTTTTATACACGTGATATATTTTATTGATCAAACATTAAAAAAAATTATATTCATACAATAAACTTACATAAACATCCTGATGTATTGTGTAAAAAATATTTTAATTAATTAGTATTTTACATTGTGGTTTTTATTATTTTTAATATAAATTATTTAAAACTTAATTTTAACTCCTTAATAGTTAAGTTTATTTAATAAAAAATAAAAAGTTAAATTTATTTCATAAAATGTTTAAAGCAAAGTTTTAAATTATTTATATCAATTAATTAACGAGGTTTCACAATTTGGACATAATTTGTAGTATCGCGTAAAATTTAATAAAATTTTGTCGATGTTTTTCATCAATTATTAGAATAACATTACAATTATTTAAATATATATGAAATTTTTAATTTTAGGTAATTGCATATCGCGTGGCTCGAGTAAAGCCATATTGATTTGTAACACTTTCTAAGAGTTCGTGTGTCGTTACGTTTTAATTGAGTGATTTTTTTATTAACATACAATAATTTCGTTAATTTTTTAATAAATAAACATAAAATACAATTTCAAAAATTAAAAAATAATTTGTCTTTCTAATTAGTGCGTATTTAACATCCCTTACTGAATCTAATAATATTAATAAAATTGTTTTAACTGGTAGAACCTTAAAGATTGTAAGTAAATGTTATAATATTAATTATATTTTATACATAAAAGACAAAAGTCATTTTGATAATCATTACTGCGGTTCCTGAGAATCATAAAATATGTATGACATATTAATATTGGCACACTTTATATTAATGATAGTTGTAAAATAAAACTAGTTCAACGCAAACCTCTTATGTTTATATTTCATGTCTTTAATTTATCTTATTAAGTAAAAAAATACTAACAGTGACAATTTTATGAAAAAATTTCCAAATACGAATTAAATATATTAATTAGAAAGATATACATATAAAATCAATTCTCTCGAAAAATATTGTTGTTGCACCACCGGGATTCGAATCTGGATCTCTTTTCAAACCGGGGAAGGTCCAACTATGCTACAGCGACGATATTTTTAGCGACAAATTTTCGAACCTATATGTTACCTTTTTGATATTAATACATTTAATCGTTCTATTATTTGAAAGAGCCATCTACCTTATTTTTACGGAATCTCAAATACCTTTGAGTAATCTGATAGCAGACCCCAGAATTATCAATTCATTTTTATTAAATTTTAGACACATTGATACAGCTTTATTATTAGGAGAACACATTCTTATTGTGAAGTTGTAATTATAATATCAAATATCAAAAAGATAACACACAGGTTTGAAAATTTGTCGCTAAAAATATCGTCGCTGTAGCATAGTTGGATAATGCACCTTCCCCGGTTTGGAAAGAGATCCAGGTTCGAATCCCGGTGGCGCAACAACAATATTTTTCGATAGAATTGATTTTATATGTATATCTTTCTAATTAATATATTTAATTCATATTTAAAATATCACAGACCTGAGTACTGAATAAATACAACTTCACAATAAGAATGTGTTCTCATAAAAATATTCCAGTTCCCCGTACTATTTTCAAGTCAGAGTAGTTTGTTCTCGGCAGTGAAATTGATGAATTATGTCATTCATTACATAGTTTCTAAGATCTCCTGGTGAAATTTTAATAATCTTAACTTTAATTAACGGTTAAAAGTATGTTTTACCTTTTGTTTTCTTGGGAGATTTATTTATATTTTATTTTTTAACATTCCGACTTAACACATGATGTCACATTTTTACAGAATATAGATTAATGCATAATTAAACGGATATTTTATAATACCTAATAACATGGAGCTAATTACCATGTTAGTGTTTGAGGGATGCCTATAATTGATTAATGGTTGAAAAAAAACGTTTTTTTGTATAACAAATATTTTATTAGTTTACAAAAAAATTGCAATTCCTAAGTAGTTAAGTTTCTTAAATATTTTTTGTGTTGAAACCATTTATATTTTTAATTTATAGCTCAGTGCGGACCAAATGAATTTTTCGATTGTGGGTCTGCTTGCGACACTACCTGCGCCACCCTTGGGGAGGAATGTACTATTCAAAATAAAAAGTGTTCTGAAAAGTGTTACTGTGAAGAAGGATATGCAAGAGATAAGAATGATGTCTGCATTCCTATTGAAGAATGTCCACGTAAGTTTTTGCTTTGGCCTATTTGTTAGTAATAATGTTTTAGCTATTAATTTTACGTAACCTCTATCGATATATAATACCGATAAGAATAATGTACCTACATTTTTCAGTACGTATACGTAATATGCATGATGTATGGTAAGTGCTACCGGATATAATCATACTTTCAGTTCTTCCATTCGTCAATTAAGAAATGCAAAATATTTTTTTATTGTTATTGAAATAATAATTAATTAGTATTTTAACGGAATTGCCAGGCAATTGTAATAGTAAATCCGGAAAAATAACATAATAAATACAAGTATTGTATTTTAATAATTAAAATATATATTCAAGATTTAATTGTAATTGCTCGTAAACCATCAGAGTGAGGTAAGTCGGAGGGGTTCTGTTCGACGCGCGTGATTTGCGGATTTGCCAGTCGCAATGAGTCACCGGTCGAGAGCGCACCGTGCTTTCGTAGTTGAGCAATATTTAAAGTGCGGTGATTCATTTATTCGTGCGCGTCGCTTACTCGGCCCATCACTTACTATGAGTGAGTATAAAACTCACTTTAATATTCGACGAGTAAGTGATGAGCCGAGCACGCAACTTATCTGGTGTTGGGTAAAAAAGTTCAGACGAGAAGGGACAATGGTTAACCAAATTCCTCCGGGACCATCAACCTCAGCAGGGAAGCCAGAACATGTGGCTTAAGTTCGACGTGAAATTGAAAAAGAAGATTGCACCCTGTATTGGAATAAAAAAATCAACAGTGCATGTTATTTTGAAAAAGAAACTACAACGAAAATGACTATTCTTTACGTGAAACCTTAGCGAGAACGATGCTGTAACTTTTTGGAACAGCACAAACGCTTAGAAACATATTGTTTACTGACGATGCACATTTTCATATCGATGACTATGTTAATAAACAGAACATAAGATACTGGTGCCCCGACAATTCAAGGGAACGGCATCAAAAACGTTTGTATTGTCCAAAAACGATAGTGTGGTGTGCAATTTCTGCCCGAGGGATAATTGCCCCTTATTTTTTTAACCAGCGAGAGACTGCTGACGTTTATTGCCAAATGATCAACGAGTTTTTGGTACCACAACTGCAGATTTTTCCCGGGTTCAACAACAGAAGATTATTTCAGCAAAACGGGGCCACTCCACACATATCTAGAGTTTCAATGGAGAAGCTGAAGGGAAATTTTTCCAATAAATTAATCAGCAAGTACGGAGACATACCCTGGGCACCTCGGTCATCAGACCTTACTCCGTGCGACTTTTTTTTGTAGGAATACCTTTAGTCGAGAGTTTACAGCAACAATCCTTGAACAATTCAGGCCCTACAGGAAAATATCCGCTGTGAAGTTGCTGCCATTGAACCAACGCTTTGCTTTCGCGTATTCGGAAATTTAAGAGTCCGATTGCAAGAGTGTCTTGAGAGAAATAGACGGCATTTAGACGATATTGTTAATAAAACGTAAAAATACCGCATCGTTAAACTCCATTTTTTATAAATAAAATATGAGAATAACATTGTAGTTTTTTTTTATTTAATATTAAACTTAAAAATTTTCCGCTGAACACCCTTTATATAAATATGAAAAAAATTATGTTGGTCGCAGCTATACTTTTCACTCTTCTTTTTTAATCATTTCCTGGTGGACAGTGTGATATCATTTCTTGATCTTTGTTTGCGCGCCTTTGTTCCTTCGACTGGCACACCTGGGATTTCTTGTTGTAGTATTGGTCAAATATGAGTATGAGTATTGTTACACTTTTCGGAGATCAAAGAGCGCGCAAAACGACAAGTTGCAATTGCATCCAGTATACTGAATGGTAAAGAGAGAGATCTTAATAATCGGAGCGACGAGAGTGTGCATTCCGTTTGGTCGGAAATCTACCCAGAAGAAGAAGAACAACGGCAATCATCTTCAAAAGCATAAGCGCGCTCAAAGATTGGTGGTAGTGTTCACATTTCATATCTGACCATGGTATCAATAGAAAACCCGGGAACCATAGCTGTCAAAGGAAATTACGCGAACAGTTTTATGCTTCATCGTGGTAACCGCCGTGCACTCTCCTATCATCGCCTTCTACGAATCACTATATAATTGGGATAATTACACGGTGGGAATTATTATATTATCGTATTAAAATTATGTTTATATATTGTACAGTTATTTTAAACTCTTAATTACATATTGGGCGTTGTTATATTATATTTACTACAATAATTATATATTGGTCATATTCAATTCATAGCTTGCATATTTAAATATCTATGCAATGTGAAAGAACTGCTTTTTGCCTATAGATTGTGTTATTATGTATCGTTGTAAAAGTTTATAGTAGACTCTTGGAGTTATTTATTTAATAAAGTTGCGGTTGGTTTTCTAGCAAAATGTCCCAAGAACGAGATATTTTCGGAATGCAGTGCTGGATGTCAGAAAACTTGCACCGATCCCATTCCAGGATGCAACAAAATGTGCGTTTCGGGATGCGTCTGTATCAATGGGTACCTCAGGAATTCTAAAGGAGTATGCGTTCCTCCTGAGTTGTGCGGTAAGTTAATAACTGGCTACGTAATATGCCAAGCATTAAAGATAAGAAGCAAGAAAGTTAGTAAAAGTAGACCAAATAAAGATAGTGAATGTGTAATTCAATGTGGTTAGAGAATACTGGAGATTATCGTTCCCACGATGAACAATAAATTACCAGTGTCTTTATATACTTGTGAGTTAACTAAAAATTTTGAACAAAAACTGGCATATTTACTGTTTTCAGGGTAAGTTTGTGGAATTCTATAATCACATATGTGAAAATAAAACACTTGTTTTTTTATTCTACTCTCCAAGTTCATTATCAATCGAACAATTTAGCTCAACAACCTGTATTTATAAATATAATGGAGGACCGCTGTACAATTTTATTAACATGAGATGAAAAGAGACAACATTATTCATTGGAATTCTGAGAATTTACATACATTTTGAATGCTCCTAATTATTCCAAGTAATCATTCACTTTCAACACTAATTGTATTTTAATATCATGGGTAATTTATAGAAAAGGTCAGTTATATAATTTTACAATCTAAGAAGATAATACGGCAAGAGATACATTTTTGCTATTATTGATATGATTTGATCATCAAGATTATTAATCCGATATTGATGCAATATTTTAAAAAATATCATTCGTGTTAAGCATAGCTGTTTCCTAGAATCATAGAATTGTCAGATTGTTAATTCCCTTGCAAGGCGAAACACGTTTCAAGTAAATTAAATGAGTAGAATCAAAAAACAATTGTTCCATTTTCACATATGTGAAAAACTGTCTTAATTATTATTAAGAACATGGCATTACTTTCTATACGAACTATTTATGGGAAATATTTTAGAACACTGTAAAATGGAACAGTAAAATTAATATGTTAATATTATTTTATAAAATAAATTTTATGAAACAAAAATGTATGAAAGTAAGAATTTATGAACCTGCAGCTATTTTATAGACATACCATCTACAAAGAAGCTTTGTGAGTCTAGCAATGTTAAATAAACTAATAATAAAATCTCAAATAATTACATCAGCCATTTACATCGTTTTAGGTTATGTAAAAATAATGTGATAATGAAAAAAACACTTTATAAAATGTCTAATATGATTTTTTTAATTTCTGTAATAATTTTGCACACAAATTACACTGTATTTTATTTTACAATAATTTATGTTTTATATTTAATATTTGACATAAAATAATATTTATGGATTTATTTAAGATGGCTGTGGTGGAGATCCTAACGCAGAATACGATAAATGTGGAGTACGATTCCCGGCTACTTGCTATAAAACTCAACGAAAATGTACTGACGACTCATGCATTAAGGGTGGTGGATGCAAATGCAAAAAAGGATTCATTCTAAGCGGAGATTTCGGAAAATGTGTAAAGCCTTGTGACTGCCGTAAGTTCATACATATTTTTAATTACAAAGGTTTTAGTGGAGTTAGTTTTATTTGTGAAGTTAACAAATTCGAAACCAAAAAAGATATGGAAGATTTTTATTTATTAATGAGAAGTAAAATTAATGTGTTTTGAATAAAACATCACTCATGTAGTGGCCTCCATTATTGATACACTGATGCAGCCTCTCGCGATACTTGACCAAGACCCTTAGAATTATTATAGATCTAATGACAGCAACTTTCTGTTATATCGTCTCCTTCAGAGCTTCCAAAGTTCTAAAGAAGACGTCGTTCTTAAACCTTTGCTTTAAGATAGCGCTATTTAACGATAGATTCCCCGTCCGAAGCTATGGCTCCCCAAAAAGGGGGCGTTCTTATTGCCGCACCTGTATGTTTACATTAAATTAGTAATAAAAAAGGAGGCTTAGATTTCGGTCACATGGAATGATGAATGAGAAGAGAATGGTTAAAAAATTATGATGCGTGTGTTGATGGCAGTAGCACTGCCAAGTAAACCCGATTCTGGAAGATGTCAATGTTAGAAATCTTAACAACTGATGACCAGGTGCGTGCAGTCAGTACTTTGAAATAATTTGTACGTAACTACATATTTTGAAAAATATTGCTTAATTAAATATTTATCTGACAGAATATTACGACACATTAAAATCAGAATAATATAATGATAATTTATTCTTAATATAGTGAATACTTATGTAGATATATATATATATATATGTAATATACTAATATAAATAAGATCAAAATGTTCCTTTTTACTAAAACTTATCTTACACATATTAGTTTAGTTTCATTTTGCATCTATGTAGTTTCTCCTCCTTTCTTAAATCACCTGACATTTCATTGAAGATTTTCATACCACTATTCATCATCGACTTCGGAGATTTAGAATTTGTCTTGAATGGGTCTCAGTCTATCTTTTCCTCTTGTAAGATGTTCGTGCTCATGATGATAAGCATTAATTTTTCTTATAATTCTGCCGATATTTATTAAGTGAGGATTTTAAAAATAATTACCTAAACATTGAAATATATTTTCTGCTTAATGGTTTCCGTATTGCACTAATCCGAGTATATTAACTTTTTATGAGCATTATTCTCAAAACTTTATTTTGCAGTACTGATAATTGTTTCATTTCTCACTCTGTACGTCGCATTGTTAGTTTTAAAAGTTTCAGACGGCTAAGGAGATAATCAATATTGATATACTCAGAGCGTATATAAAATTTAAAATTAATGAATTTTAGAAACATTCTCTGGATTCTTTCAACCGCCGTCGAGTGAACAATGAAGTGTGGCGACCATATGTCCGAATTATATAAATATATATAAAAATAATATAATACAACCTAATATAAATACTACTAGTTTACCCATGTTTCCAGTTTGTCGAGTTAAGCATAACGATCTAATGTTTCACGAAATTAGTATCATAATTTTTTTTTATCTAAATCTTTATTAATAACATGTTATTTGAAAGAAGTCCATTATGAGTTGAAATACTTGTTAATTATTTAATATATTTATATAGGTAAGTGTGGACCAAACGAAGTGTTTGATTGTGGCTCTGCGTGCGACACCACCTGCGCCACCCTGGGGGAGGTTTGCCCGATTGTCAATGTAAAGTGCACTGAAATGTGCTACTGTGCAGAAGGGTATGCGAGAGACGAGAAAAATGTCTGCATTCCCATTAAAAAGTGTACACGTAAGTAATGTCTATCATTACTTAAGATCTTTTTTGAGTCACTTCGGGAGATTCGGTATTATTTTTTTCGAACGCTGCGCGCAATACAATTTCAATTTCAAATAATGCTTTCATTGTATATTGGAAAAAAACGATAAAATAAATTTTATTAACTCATTTCGATACGACAGGCATTTGAAATGTTAAAAACAGTTTTTTAATAGGTACAACAACTGTTAGTTGACTGATAATCAATCAAATTATTGATAATTTTAAGCCTTCTGTTTGTCAATTAAGGGTTGCAACATTAATAAAAACTTCTTCAATATTAGTAAAATTACATTGTGGCCACATATTATATAAATAATAAGACAAAATAACTTACACTAATAACAAATTAAAGAATTATATATTAAATAACAAAGATATGGACGTTATTAAAAATAAAGCTGGGGTCTACAATTAATTTGCAATGATTGGAATTATTTTTATATAGGTAAAACTTGCAGTAATTTTGATATTGATGCCTAAATGGCAACAACTATTCTGAATTCGTCTATCGCCTTTTGGAAACAAACCATTATTTTGACATTAACAAGGGTTTAGAACTTATACATATAAACTAGGGGTTTACAGTTAGATAAATTCGACATTTTAGAAATAAGAAAAATAGTTAATAGCATGGTAAATATTATAAATAACCAAATTCTCTTTGCAAATAGTCATCTTTTAAATTTGTTTTTATATTAGTTCCTACTTAATTACCGATAACTTTGTAGTTTTGTTTTTATCTATGCTTGTGTTTTTAATTTTAGTATAGTATACATTGTTTCCTGAAAATGATACCATAGGTATCGAAACATGTTGATTAATCAACTTCTTATTATTTATATATAAAATCCGTAATTCAGAGTATTTTATTTTTAAATTTATGATCACCGTAACCGTAGTTTCCTCTTTTCGTGGAGAAGTGGCCTCAATCATTTCCTGTTAAACATAATGACAATGAGATGATAACAGCAGCCTGTATTTTATGCTGGTACCTATGAAACCTTTAATAGTACCTATAGTACGCATAATAATAATCAACGCACATGTCAATAATGATATTGTTATATCCTTAACCCGACTATTACAGCAATGATGTATATCTGTGTGCGGGAATTCAGGTAGTCAAGAACTCGATGTACAACAATACAGTTTATTATGGATCTCACAAATATGAATACAATATAAGACATGTGCACCCCCAAAGTGACAGATTTTGAACACCTAGGCGAAAAAATTCATAGATAATGCATAAAATAAAGCATATTTCATGATTATTTATTGCGCCTACATTTCCATCTATACTTTTATAATAGTAAATTTGGTGTATCAACAACCCGCAAACGATTTTTTCTACGGGTGTAAGTAAAAAGTTACTATAGTAAAAGGTAACCAAAGTAAAAAGTTACTACCGATCATTTTTGCAATGTATAACACGCGCGGCATCCACGTGGAATTCTCAACATACCATGCGGACTTAGTAAATACTATTTAACCACCATGATACCTACTCTCGAATGGACAAAACGTTTAGCCAGTAAAAAGGTATGCTGTATATTTCAAATAGTTTAATCAGCACACTTATCTTCTATCTGAGTTTTATTTTAAAACTTTGTACATCCTCATTCTTTTCGCTATCTGTTTACCTAGACGAATTTGAATTTGAAGAATTGCTGGTTGATACTGTAGAGAAATGTTCTGTGAGAACCAAATGATAAAGATAAAAAGCGAAAATTAAAGTTAGAAAATGTAAATTGACGAAGTATTTCGTATGTGTTTTTATAAAAAAAATATTAAGTAAAAGACATAGTAAAATATGAATGAACGAAATCTAAATTGTATATACTCAGAAGTATTGTCGAGATGAAGAAAATGTCAGTGGTGACATCCGACTGGTTTGAGTATACTGAATACAGGAGTCCAGGGAAATGCAGAATGAGGTTTTCGCTACACAAGTGTCATGAGAGATCGTCGTATGCGAGGCCCCAGTGAGAATCTACTTTTAATCCCTGGTTCACGTATGTGTCTCTGTGCTGTAAAATATCATCTTATAAAGACATACGAGTGTTTCCTCCTTCTTTAATTTTCTTATATATTTTAAAATTAAAGTCCGTCTATTTAATAAAAATACTAAATAAATATCAAACGTATTAATTAGAAAAATATAGATATAAAATTAATTGTATCGAAATATATTGTTGTTGCTACCGGGATTCGAACCTGGATCTCTTCCAATCCGGGAAACGTGCATTATCCGATGTCCAATATTTAATAAAAATGAATTGTTAATTTGAGATTCCGTAAAAACAAAGTAGACCTCTTTCAAATAATGGAATGATAGATGTATTAATTTGAAAAGTTTAACATACAAGTTTGAAAATTTGTCGTTAATCTAGTGTGTTAGTATAACTTAATATCTATATAATAACTATATATATATATAACTTAATAATCTAGTGTGTTAGTATATAATTTGTATACAAAAACTTGTGTATCTGAAAACCAAGTTGGAGAAAATAATCTTAAGAATTTTAGAGTATGAAATATTTAATCATATTTTGGCGTAGTCATAAATCATAGATGCATGCAAAACAGCGGAGCTTTATGTAGAATGCTGCCTCTGGGCCGGTTGCCATATTTTCATATTATTAAAATAGCTTAGCCGTTGCTTTATTTTGATTTTCAGCCAAGTTTGAGTGTCTCAAAAATCAGAAGTATGACGCATGCCCGAGTGACTGTCCTTCCGAAGAGACTTGCGAAGACTACTTAAATGGAAGAAATTTGGCCCTTATAGACTGCCCTGCCCGTCAACCAGGATATATATGTAAACCGAAATGCGTTTGCGAAAAGGGATATATAAGAAAAACTAAAAATGGAGACTGCATTAAGCCAGATTGTTGTAAGTGAACATTGTACAATAATAATTTTTGATCATTTATTGGAATATTTATTTTTCTTATTAGGTTCATCAAAATCTTAAGTCGTTTTTAGACTATATTATTACACATAAATATTTGTTTTGAGCCTGATTAAATTGAAAATATATATATATATATATATATTATTTGAAATAGATTAAGCATTATACAAAGATTTTTAACTTTATGTATAACATTCATTCACCCTATAAATTGCATTGTTGAGAAATTCTTAGAAATTTAAAATTTAAAACTCGATGCACGCCACAAAGAAATAAATGAAATAAAAATTTATTACTTAACACGCCAGAAACTGTTTGCATGTTTATATCCATGGTTTCGATTTATTTTTATTATATTTTGGCAAGATAGGTATTGTGTTCGAAAGTTATTTGTGTTACAAGTAACATTATTTAGTCACTAATAAAGTCAATTTATTTATTTTTTAATTTGTAGCGTACAAATTTGGTCATATAAGTACATCTCAAAAGAATGCAACCAGTTTAAATGATTGGCATAATTATAATTTTAATAAATGTTTTCTACTATTAGAATTGTTCCAAAGACATCAATTTTATCCGATAGAGATCATTTAATCTGTGGAAAAATAATACTGAAGAAAAATATTTTTATTGAAAATTATTAATATTTTCTCATGTATATAAAACAATTATATATATTTTTATTTATTTGATACTATCTACTATTTTGTTAATATTTTAGATTAGTTTAATTTATTTTAAATTTTAAATTAAAAATATGTACAGTCGATACTTATATGTTAATTAAATATATGTATGTATATGGTTAATTGATTAACAATCAAATTAAACCTTTATATTTATAAGAAAATAACATTTTGTTATAAATACGATGAGGTTTGTGTTTAAAAGTCAAAGATTAAAAATGTGAAAAAAACTATTTTTAATGTACACCTCTTGTAGTTTTTTTTATGATCAAAATAGCATCGGTTGTGAAAATACATAATCAACCATTATTATTTTAGGCTGTGAAGATCCAAACGCAGAAGTGGTAAATTGCCCAAATCCCTGCCCTGGAGGCACTTGCGAGTCTCCAGAATTCTTCCCTTGTAAAGCCATGTGCAAAATTAGGGGTTGTCAATGCAAAAAGGGGTATGTAAAGGATTCAAATGGAAAGTGCATTCTTCTCTGCAAATGCCGTATGTATTTACTTAATTTTTAAATTATTTTGTATTTATGTTTTTTTGTCCGTCCGAATGATTATTTTATTGGAAAGAGTTTTATAACAAGTGACGTATTTTATATATATTTTATTTTATTTGATGTTAATAACTCAAGCTTATAAAATAGCTGGCCTAATATTTATGTGTGGTACTGTACTTTTTATATTTTATCTTACTACTTGGTCTAATTACTTAAAAAAATAATTAAGTTAATTAAAATTGACCAGAATGTTTAGCAGATTTTACACAAAAATATTTGAAAAATTTGCAACTTACAAAAATGGTTGCTTTCAACTAAAATCAAGAAATTTCTTACTAAAAAGTAACATATAATGATAATTATTTATGAGAAAATATACCTCCAATAAGTTATTCTGGGACGTATTTTCATTATAAATATAATTAATTTTGTATTTAAACTTCATATCACAATATGTACCTACTTACTTCAAATAATTATTAAATCTATATATAACACAAAATATATTAAATACATAATATATTTTCCAAATCAAAATATTATCTAAGCTTAAAAAAATTTGCGCTTAAAAAATCATTAAAAAATGTGTTCAAGTTGACTGATTCGTTTTATTCATAGTTTTGGTTTGGTCTATTTTGGTGGCTTGTGGGTTTCAGTTTTTTTCAGGAAAACATTACCGCTAATGAATTGATATTCATCGTCAAGAAGATACAACCGCTCTAGGTGTTGCAGCTGATTCATATAAAAACTGTTGAGAAATAGATCTCATCACATCATCAATGGCTTCATCACCAGCTGTTCGAAATGTAAGTTATGAAAGAGATTTTTTTATTGTTAAATAAATATTTATGCGGATAATGAAACACACTAATTTTTTTACTACTTTTATGATAATAGGATCGACATTAATGGCTGCTAGCGGGCGTCGAACTTCCGACCGTCGACAGAAGCCGGAATTTCAGTCACTACCGCAAAATAAAAAATAGTTTTGTTTTATGTAAATGTGAGTAATTTATAAATAAATTGATCCAAGCTATTTATCATCTAGTAATATGTATTAATTAATTGGTTAATGTGTTTAATATTAATTCAAGTGTTTTCATTTTTTAAATAGTTTACAAGTAATCTATTGACTTAATTTACTCAAATTTATTGTTAAAAATAATTAGATAAATACTCAATAAAAAAAATGTATTAAAAAATTCACTATCAGGACTCAAACTCAAAAATTTATATAGATAATAAGAAAAACACTTTGTTCAAAACTACTATTTATTGACACATCAACATATTTTGAAACAATAGATGCTAAAATTAAAATTGCAAGCATGGATAAAAACAAAACTATAAAAGTGGTGAGTAAGTACTATAAAAACAAATTTAAAAGATGACTATTTGCAAAAATGATTTGGTTATTTATAATATTAATTTGCTAATAATACGTTTCTATAAGTCTAAAATATATCTAACTGTAAACCACTAGTATATGTACGTAAAATTTCTAAACCCTTGTTAATGTCAAAAGTATGGTTTGTTTCTAAAAGATGATTGGCGAATGCAGAATAGTTGTTACTATTTGACATATCAAGAGCTCCTTAATTCTAATATCATGTGTGCCAAAGTGTTTTTCTTATTATTTATATAATATTGTTAGAATGTCTTCTTTCTGCCTCGGTTTCATATTCAGGGGGGAGGCATCTAGCTTAACTAGTTCTTTTTCAAATATTGGCAATTCAAATGATTATGAAATGAAAGAATATTTTTGTATAAGAAAGTTTATTAAAAGTGGAAAATGCGCACTTTACGTGAATACTTATTAATAAGGCAATTTAAAATAATCACATTGCAATTAACATTTAATATGTGTGTCCATCATGCCAGCATAAAGTTATCTACCAAGTTGTCTATGTTGATGCTTGTCTGATTTAGATTAGGATGTTCTTGGATCCTGGACGTGAAGTGTTGCCAGCTGCTTGTGGTGCCAGCGTAAGGTGACGAAGTTCAGGATTGTAGTAGGTTGACAACCAGACGATGCCCAATTATCCAGGCAAACCGAGACTCTGGACGCGATGTTTTTATGCAATTTTGCAACATCACATTATGTTGATCAAACATTTTTATAGATCCACCGGGACCCTTTTGACACTTTCACATCAACGATTAAACGCAAAGAACATCACAGTCTAAGCTTAAACTCGAGGCGCACGGTTTAAATTTTCCCCAGAATCACAATTTATAAGGCGCATGCTTAATATTTCAGAGACGATATTGATTTTATTTTCTACTTGAAAAGTAGATCCCGTCTTTGTGGAGCAAGCAAGTTCTCCCGGCCGAAATTTAGTGAAGACTGCCCACATAAAGAGATGCATCCCTTTTTGTCTATTTGTCGACCTGACATTGTTTACGTACGCCACATTCCTTATCGCTGTACCCACGCTGTGTTGGTGCACCTGCGTCTAACAATACCGAGTTTTATTACCCTTACTCGTCCCTTATAGTCCCTTACTTCGATGTTTATGTGTCCTTGAAAAACAAAATATTATTTTGGGTAATTTCGCATTCTAACAATATGTTGCCAAAAAGTAATTTTGCAAATATTGAAGAAGTCAATAATTTATATTATAATTAAGCAATTGTGAGACGTCTATTTTTTTCCGTTGGAAGTATTAATCAACTTTTTAATCACAATATTTCTCAGTGAACTTTATATAGAACCTGCTAGCCGGCTCCATGATTTACTGTACAACTTATTTAGTTTTATTTATTATAAAGGTATATATGATTTTTGCATTTTTAAGTTTGGATGATATCAATGTTTTAGTACAAAATACAATACAAATTAAACGATACACTTATGAAATAAAAATCTTTATTATAGATACAATACAATATGATTATTATCAACACAATGTGTTATATCATTAATGTCTTAATACTAATTAATTGATGATTTTGTATATAATTAAAAGTTTAAAAAAAATATATACCCTTGATTTAATTGTTGTTGAACTAGTATTCTTAAAGCAAACAAAATATATGAGTCAGTGCAGTAAATAAATATCTAAGAAAATAAAAATAATATAGGTATATTTGTGTAAAAGCTGACAGTGGCAGCTTAAATTCAATTTAAAACTGTGATTTTTTAACACCGAATTAGCTTTTTAAAACAAAATTTAGGTAAATTAAATTAATTGTGTGATAACATGTATTGTTTTATGATTAAGTAAAGATATTGATTAATTAATTTTCAGAGAATTTGAACCAAATGCGAAGCATTTGAAAGTAAGGTTTTTGAGTCTAGTATTTATAAAAAATGTATAATAATTTGTTGTGATAAATATGAAATTGTCAAAATATTGTCGTAGAGTGCAAGATAGATAAAAGAAGAGAAAAAAATACATTAGATTTTAACAGTCAAGTAAACTTTTGATCACTTCCATGTATGTTAGAATACTTTTCTCATGTGTTTTAAATTTTATATAAATTATATTTATACGAAAAAAAACTACATTGTTAAAATTTATTAATAAAAATATGATTCTGATTATACTCAAAGTAGTCTGTTCGTTTTATTATTATCATAAAGTTTTCTTAATCACTAATTTGTTCCAATATCCTTATCCCTATTCTTTAGTATCACTATCATTGTAAGGTCTGCATTATTTCTATACATTTTTAGTCAACCGAAAATTTCTGAGGTGAACTTGTATTTTGATGAATTTTTCTAAAAGCTTTAATTTCATCATTTACATTTGTCGACTTTTTTTGCATTTGTATCTTAAAATATTTACAACGCTTAAAAATCTCTTTTAGCACAAATTTATTAGAATCAATGTTTACTTTTTCATTTTATTTGATTTTAAATTTCGAGATAAAAAAACATTGGAGCTTTAAAGATATTTCTTGAAAATATTTTAAGTTCATTCTCAAGGACATAATAGTGAGTAGAAGCTTACTTTTTAAGAACTAAGTATCAGAATTCAATAAACAAAGTGCCCATTAGGGTGGAATCAAATAACAAAGTTTTTAATTAAAAAATTTAATAGCTATAGAGCTTTACCTTTGACTACTATAGAAAACTATCAAAACAATCAGAAAAGCTTTTTAGGTACCGCAAATAGGTTAAAAGTTCTATATCTATTTTTTATTTTACATTTTTTTATAAATACAAAATGTACATTTAACTATTATAGTTAAGGAAACGCATATAAAAACAATATCTTAATAATTTATATGTTATAAGCGGAGTGCATCTGGAAGTAATTAAAAATAACTAAAATTTCATGTAAAGATACGTACCTACTTAAATAAAAATACATTTATTTGGTACCCTTTTAAATATTTAAATAAAATAAAATATTTTATGTTAGGTATTCATATTATTTATTAAATCTAGTAGATATAATTATATTTTCAAAATATTTGTATTTTTTATTTAAATTAAATTTTCAAATAACTTTCGGCACCTCAAAAAATTTACACATCCATAAAATTACAGCAAGTTTTGTCTCCTATATTATATTATATATTATATTTATTCAAAAAAAGGTAATAGATACAAGAGTGTACACTGTTACGTAGTGCGCTGGTCCCGATGGATCGAACGCCAGCGCATTACGCCACCGGCTAGGCTCAGCCTGTGGATGTCTATAGTGAAAGGTGTCAGAGTGGCAGTCTCGGATGGATATGAATGGTCTTATGCTAATGAAATACTTGGTTTACACATAGTACAATTTATTCACGATCACAACAAATGCCCGACAATACATTTGCACGATTTGAGTCTTTATATCTTCTTCACTTGTCATCGTTCTTTCCTCCAGGCGAGGACACTAGTTTGTAATGGATTTGACACTATTATTATGGTTTTTACAAGAGTGAGAGGTTACTTGAATGTTGAATCAATGATATGGCAACTGTGGTCACGGACTTAATTATCTCTCGCCATCGAGAAACTTCCAGATTGTTACATGATCCATTTCTCCCGCACCGGTCCGCACAGCTACCAGCCGAGATTCTTCACCCATCACCAACAAAGGGATGAATTATGCGGATAGATTGGGGACCATAAACCTCCCGTATCCACCGCATCTAAGAATTCCTTGAATGAACAATGAGAAAATTAGGATCGGTAGTCTTAATCACATACTAAACAAAAAAACATAAGATACCCAAGCATGTTTGATTAATAGGAGTCACCACTTACCCAGGATCATTCTATGAGCAAAACTTCCATATCAGTCTTTTTTATTCGCCACCAGATTGGCATAATTTTATTACAACAAAGGTGACCGTGGTATTATGCCTTAGAGCTGCACAGCAAGACGGAGGCGTGGCACTAAACCAATACCAAATTACTGATATATCATAGAGACGAAGCTATTTATATTTTATTATATGTAAGTATGGGTATTATAGGCCTTATGACCTGTCTTCAGCTGATTTAAGTGATCGCTTTATACAATGTAACGTTCACCATTCTACACAATTAATCTCCATATTTTTGGAAGTTGTATATATATTACCATGTGGAAACACTTCGAGTATTAACGATAACTTCACTGTCGCCATATATGGTGTAAAAATTTGATATTTGATATTTCCTATAGATTAATATCATATTAAACTGAAATTTAAAGATATTACAAGATTCTATTAATAAATTTTCTTAGAAATTATGCCAGTTTATTAATTATTACATACGTTTATGCAATTCTAAGCACTTTGTGATATCTTATATTGTTATGTTGATCTATGTATATAGTCTCGATTGTTTTGTTAAATTGTTTTATTTGACAGAAAAATTGTTATGTCGCATACGTTGTCTAATAACATTAATTATAATGGTCTATTAGAACCTTATAATATATTAGATATAAATCTGATGAATTTTCATAAGATCTATGTATATTATAATATGTTATCGTGATCTAGTATCATTAGAATAGGATACCAAAGATCTTGACCAACGTAAACTAGGTACTTCAGCAGAAATGACCTACAGACAAGCCAACAAAGAGATAGGCTGACCTTTAAAATAAAATTGGAACGGGATAGGAAGGACTCGGAATTGGAGAAGAATGACTTGGGATAGGAGTTCTTGCAAAGCGGTTCTGCAATGACTCCTATCCCATTCCATTAATTCCTCTCTGGGACATACTAACGTAAACGATATATATTTTTAAATACTAATTTAATCTATTAATTATAAATATATAAATATAAAATCAATTTTGTCGAAAAATATTGTTTTTGCGCTACCGGGATTCGAACCTGGATCTTTATTTCCAATCCGGGTAAGTACACTACAATATATTTGCGATAGCGCAAAAACAATACACAATAAAAATATGTTGGCTCGCAGAATCTCTACATAACTTTTTCAAAAGTTTATTTGTGTACCTTTTGTTTCTAAGTGGAGCGGATTAGATACATTCCATTTTAAATACCATGAGCGAGGTAACACGCTAATCTTTGCATATCGTACCAAACCATATGCGTAATTACACGCACTTTTCGTACACCTTGCAGATTAAACAGTTAGTTAATCATTCTGCCAGTCGCCATGAACCAGGTTTTCGTAAAATTTTTTTTTTTTAAAGGTTAATTCAATATATTTAAATCCCTTAAATATTGACTGGCAGATAAAGAGTTATGATTTCAAGGAGATGTATGAGATGTTAAAAATAGAACAATTATAGAATGTACCATTTACATGTTTGATATACTCAGTACCTCCAAATAATACCCGAGTATTCTAAGAAAAATAATTGTGCCACTGGACGTTTTAGAAAGGTAAACTTAATGCGTATCTTTGAGCTGATTTCAGAAAATAAATTTATGGCTTGGACGCTACAACAATGGGTTCATTACATTATTTAATAAAAAAGCGTTTCAAAGTGTAGTGTAGTGTAGTGTTAGGGTGGTCAGGCCATATGGAGAAAATTATCGAACAGCAATTACGGAAATCATTCCTGAACACAAGACCAACAGGATATAGGGGCATGGAAGGGCCAAAGCTAAGACTGATAGCTAAGCTAAGGAATGACAATGTCTTCAAATACATATTTATCTTATAGCCCTTATTATGAAATAAGACACAATATGATATACTTTGATCTGGATATAATCTCAGATATCAGTTTGAGATTGCTAGAAAGATACGAAAACTCAAACCCGTGAACAGGAGGTACGATTTATCGGCGAGTCTCGACATATGCGCCCAAACGTCAACTAGAAGCGAAGTGTCAACTAACACCATGCACAATAGCAAGATGATAGCACTAATCAGTTTGCACGGTAGTGAGAAACTGATTACACACAAATAGTATCAGCTCCACAAGCAGCATGACGATACTTCACAAGTCAATAATTCGTTCCAAAATGTCAGTAGTCAACGTACCCAATGGTAAAACGATATCTGTCAGTTCAACTTCAACTATACAAAAAACCATAGAGAACATACCATAGACAAATATCGTGTTCTAGTATAGGGGGAGGGAGTAATGGGTAGGTAATGGACAAGAACTACTGGTCAACATATGTATGTTCACACATGCTCACGCACGACTACCGGCGATTTATGACTAAGTTTAAAAGATCAAACATGGTTTTTTTACGAACAACAAGCGTGAAGTTAGGCACAAAATAACGAATCTGAACATGGGGACTATGAAAGCCAAGAATTATTAAGAATAACACATTTTTGCTGTGAAGTTGCATTTTCAGAATATAATTCATAATACCACGGAACGATGTTCCAAAAATGCAACTTCAGAGCAAAACTGTGTTCTCCGTAATGTTGTATTAAAGTTTCCAAATTTAATAAAATTGATTAATTCATTTAATTCTGGTGTCTCCTATTGAATTTTACGGAAAGGTATTTGAAATTCTCCGTAACATAAGGTGAATTGTTTTTAAAAATGAAATAGTAGATGTATCAATTGGAAATATTAACCAAATATAAGTTCAAAAATTGTCAAAAATGCATTCGATTTAGCAATTTTAAAACGCGCTTCCCCGGATAAGATGAGGTCAAGGTTCGAATCCCGATAGCAATTCAATATTTTTAATACAAATCAAATAAGTATAAAATCAATTTTATCCAAAAATATTGTTGATATAGCATAATCGGTTAGTGCATGTTCCCCGGATTGCAACAGATCCAGGTTCGAATCCCGGTAGCAACAATAATATTGATTTTATATGTATATTTTTCTAATTAATATTTTTAATTTGTACTAAAAATATCACAGACCGTCTGTTCTGAATAATTACAACTTCACAATACGAATGTGTTCTCCTTAATGATATTAAATATTTTTTCGACAGATAGATATTTTCTGTATATCTTTTTAGTCTTTAATTTTTAAATCTTATTTGGGGACGTAAACTAATAGAAATTGAAAACTGGAAAGAAACGCGCAATAGAGATCAATGGAGGAAAACACTTGAGAGGACCGAAATTCACCTGTGGTTATACAACCAATAGTAGTAATCATTATTATTATAATAGCTTTAATTTATGTAATTTTAAACGTTAATTGTTTACTATACGATGTTAGGAAGGTGAAGAATCAAATAAACTACTCAAACAAAAAAATTCGCCCGCTTTTTTATTGTGTTGTAAATTATGTACGACTCAATTGAATAGTTAGACTATTTTTGAGAAATTTTTGGGAATCCGAAAGAAACTATCTGCGGGAATGAGGTAGTGAGTTATTTCCTGAGTGATACTGTTTTAAGTCTTTAAAATTTAAATATTGCGGGGTTTTTTGTGACGTAAAAATGTACGGTTAGGAACATAATGAATACCCGAAGTTGTAATAGAATTGCGTAATTCTATTCCGCCTAAGCGAACATTCCCAGAGCGGCTCAGATTGCATTATTGCGGTAATGGAACTATAATCGTATAAGTTTGTTATACAGGTGGGCCATAAGTTTTGTACTTTTTAATTCGCTTCTGCGCGGGAACCGAGTTACAGTGCGTGGGAGCTTAGTCGTTACAAATTCAGTCGCAATGGATAACTTCACGGGAGAACAACGCACATTCTGCGTAAAATAGTTTTACAAAAACCACGATTGTTGTGTGATTGTTTGGCACGGGTGTGCTACAAGTGTTTACACTTTTAAAAAATCAATAAAAAAAAAAAAACTACAGATTGTATGACAATGAATATTTATTTCACTGAAAGAGCACAATTAAGAAAATGATGTCTTAAAAATAATGTTGCGTTCCTCGAATCTGGCACCTATGTTTTGAAACACTATGACACAAAGCGCGTGGGTGGTGGCTATCTCTTGCCGAATATACGCCTTAAGTTGTGTTATTGTTGCTGGTTTATCATGTATTATTAAATAAATAAGTTGATCTTGGTGTCGCCATGGCAGCAGAACGCTTGCGAGTCATCACGCCCGGATCTTCTCGAACAGACTCGTTAACTCGCGCGATATCCTCTTCGCTTCCCCTGCTCCGTGGCTGCTCGCTTTTCTTTTTATTTAGCGTTGAACCGGTCTCCTCAAATTTTCTTAGCTACTATTTAATAAAATTAACAGTCGAACATTGATTCACACTGTGTAATCGGTAGTGAGTCCAAAACAGGCGCCTAACAATCATATACGAATCGAAGTTTTTGTAAAACTGTTTTATGCAGAACCCGGCTTGTTCGTCCGTGAAGCGATCCATTGTGTATAAATTTCCAAGGACCAAACTCTCACGCTCTGTCGCCCGTGTGCCCCTCCCCTGTCTTGCGATGCGGGGATGTAAGGTAGGTTCCGTTAAGAAATAATTTAGGCGCGACCATAATAATAGAACAATATTTGAATTTGCTTCATAACAATACTGTGATGTTCCAATACTGACAGAAGATAGGATCTATATGCCGACAATACATTTTTAAATACACCCAGCTGTTCGGACAGCATAGGTACTTTATTTTATTTTGTATCTGTTTTTATAGTAGTTTAAAACGTTACGAATTCTTGGCAGAAGAAGAATGTAACGTTAGTACCAAATTTAACTAGTTAACACACTGGTTAAATAATTTCGGATTCGGTTTAGATCACCGAGTAGTAAATTCGAGGTTGGCCGCTAGGTTCGCGACCGTTGCTTCGAGTGACGGACCAACGCCAGCAGGTACATGGATTACTTCTACTCGCTGCTTTGAGATGAGGGGGTTGGCCGTGGGCAGACATTCGGCTGCTGCCGCCATTCTGTAAATTCGTATTAGTAGATACGCTGAGGATGGAGCTCTATACAAGATCCAGGCGTAGAGCCAACGCCAAAGAGTAGTGTATAGACGTCGCGCCATGAATTAGAAGGGTAAAAATCCAAATAATAATTCGATTTTTCAAGCACTCATTTCTAGCATTACGTATCCTAATTGTATCGTAAAAATTTATATTGTTGCAGGAAATAATTTAATTTCCCTTCTTTTCTTTAAATTATTTTCACTTTATTTTACTTCTTCTTTCTTTACATTCTTACTTTCTTCTTTCTTTACATTACATCTTCGTGCCATTATATTGCTATTTCTCATAATGGTCTACCTGGGAGATGAAGATTCGTGCGTGGACCGCCGGTTGAAGGATTGTCCTGACCAATTGTCAAGCACTCAGAAACGGCGGTGGATGCTGCTCTCAGGACACCAAAATGGGAGGAAGCAAGAAGATGATAATGATTATTTACGGCAGACTCAAAAGGAATCGCCCAATTATTAATGTCGTAGCCACCTATTTTGTAGCTCCGTAATTTTATTTTATTTATTCAAAATGTAATAATTTTCGTAATTTTCAGTTTTCTTTGTTCCCTCAATAAAATTTAAAGTAAAATTTGTTAATAATGTTTTTATTATGAAATATCTCCTTTCACAATTTTGCTGTTTAGTAAAGTTTATTTTCCCCGAAAATGGTTAAGGTGGATCTCGATATTAAGGTAAGTAGGTAGCCTCTGATTCAAGTTCTCACATATCACGCTCTCTGCTGTTACTGGTATGTGGAGGATAGTCCGCCAAAACACGCCTCACAAAGTCGTGGCGGGCTACACCTCACAAGGTATTATGATTTTTTTATTATTTTTTTAAATAGCCACACAAAATCCATAAAACCTCTATACAGACAATTGTTCTCAGATTCGTAAATACACTTAGCATGCGAAATATTTGTATATCTTATATTTAACAAAAAACAATAATTTGATCAGAGTCCTAACAAATCAAGCATTTAACAACCTAGATTCTACAAATATGCCATGATATTGAATGTATGCTACTTATTTTCTTCAGAGCTGCGAGTTGACTCGCAAATTTAAAGGACACTGTGTAGTAATTTATTATTCAACGTGGGAAGACTAAATTCCTTATTTTGAAAATTTATTTATTTATTTAATTCTTAACGTAATACATAAGCCCACCTATATATGCTCTAATATAAACAACATTAAAGTATTTTCTTTTACTAAAACTTATCTTTTACATATCTGGTCAGTTTCACTTAAAATCAATTCAATTTCTCCTCTTTTCTTACGTTTTTTGGCATTTCATTAAAAATCTTCATCGCACTATATAGTCTCAGTCTATCCCTTCCTCTTGTACGATGCTCGTGCGTATGTTGATTTGAATTAATCAATAATAATTATTCAGTCAGTACCAAAAACATAAAAATTATTAAAATATCTAAATATATAAAATTGTATGTCCGTCTGTTTGTTCTCCATACAATCCTACATCTCTTGATCGATGTAAGTAAAATTTTATATAGTTATTCTTTAGAACATTTCACTGTATATTTAAAATCATTCAAAAGTAAATTTTCCGTTTATTTTTCTTCTTCTGTCGATCTGCGTTCAGCGTTGATTACATTTTTACAGATTTTACAGATTAAAGTACAAAAGTACTTTACGAGTAATTCTAATTTTACAGATATTATCTGACTATCATTTTTAGAACGGTTAATAGATTAGTTTTACATAAATGTCGCTAAATAAATGCCACGAATAAACTAAATGTGAATATTTTATTTTAACATATTTTTTACTATTATTTTTCATTTAAAAAAAAATTAAGATTCGTACACGGAATACATGTCACATTTGGTGTATATTGGTACTATTTTCAAACTAAGCTACATGCCTCGTGCTATGAAAATAGAACTAACTTGATGGCCTCCTGGAACGAGTATCGTAACTGTTTACTAGACCACAAGCACGTTGAGTGTGTTATTGATTTAGTTTAAAATGATATATAAAATGAACAATTATGCACATATCTTGTATATAGGTATATTAATCATTTCAAACAAATGATGTACCTATGTTATTTTCTTGTTTGAACATCTGCCGCAAAACTAATAAAAGCAGACGGTAACAATTATTAATTGATAAACAATCAGGGACAAAAGGACAAATTTTTACCAATAAGGCAACAAAAGGTCAAATGATTTATGTCAGGCGCTAAGTAATCTGTACAATAATAATGTTAAGAATGCGTACGGTATGTTTAAATTTCATGTTTGTTTTGTATGTGAAACAAACATTCTCTTTGAATCCTTCATAGGCCCGTTTTTGCACTTGCAGCCCATAATTTTGCAAAGGAATTTACACGGAGCGAAATCCGGAGACCCACCAGTGCCTCCAGGATAAGAGTTGGGACACTGCTATTTCTGTTTGGATATAATATTTTATTAAAAATTGATATGCTTATAAGATAACTTCAATAACTTCATATATTCTCTGGGACTGTGTGATTATGAATGATACACGTGAGATTACGATTGCGATATTAGAATCCCCAGGAACGATGACGTATCCCTTCTAATCTCGGACATTTCCAGGAATTTATTAGGGTGTGGGTCTCTCGCTGGGAGTTGCTGGGATGGACGATGCCGGGAAGAGCAGTGGCTAGAGAGACCTAACGGAAATTTTTACTGGCTCTCTTGCCCTTCTTGCGACCTGGACAGGTTGAATTTCTACCGGACTGTGACCGAGTTCCGCGACTTCAACACATAAATGTGACGGTCCACCAGTAACTCCGCCCACTCCCCCTCCATATGTCAGTGTCTGATTACTTGTATGTCTACCACCTAAGCCTTGTCTCTTATATTTATGTGTAGTCAGTTTAATGTCGATGAGATTTATTGTTCTCTCGAAACTCGAGTAGTGCTAATAAACTCAAGTAGAGTAATAACATTGTTTCATTTATATCCATTCATTATAATGAAACTCTACAAACTTAACGCCGATTCTATTAGTAACATAAATGTGACCTCTACACTCCCCTTTTGGAGGTACATGACTTATATGGCTTCTCCAAGCAGAAAACAGATTGATGCCTTTCAGATGTGGGGCTGAAGACACATGCTGCGCATACCATGGATGGCGAGATGCATTTTACAGGAACTGACCATCGTGGAAAAGTAATTACCTGAGACGAAACTTTAAATTTTTGGGCATATTGCGAGAAGGAAAGATAGCTTGTTGTGGTGGGCTACGTCGAAGGACAAAGAGGAAGAGGAAGAACCCCCACCCGTTACACCAACCAAGTGGAAAATGCAACATGTACATCTCTGGTGATAACTCTAAGATCTGCAGGATGCCGAGAAAAGAGTCGACGTGGATGATGTTCTTCATTTTTGCTACTTCATTTGTCCATTTCTCCTAATATTCCATGATTTTGCAATTTTACTATGAATCTTTATTTAATACAAATTAAATTAATTAACTATTAAGAAATATAGAAAAAATCTATTTAAGTTTTTCCCGGGACAAGTACTAGTTACTTACTTGCTGTTTGTATTTAATTTGTATTAAAAATACTACAAAACCATGTTCTGAAATTACAACTTCACAGCAAAAGATATGTTTTTCTTAAAAATCTTTTGTTGTGTGGCAAAACTGAAAGTACACAAATTGCTCCTAGCCAAATTGTTAAAACTACGTAAAAAAAACATACTAGAACTTTTTTTAGATTGTTAACTTTGTTTTATTAACCACTTAATGAATAAAATACATCTACCGGTTTCGAAAAATATAATTTTCTCAACAATCTAAAAAATGGATTTTAACCACAACTTTGATTTTGCAAATCTTAAAAATATTAGTTTTTGAACTGTTCGTGAGTGTGTCGACATGTTATATTGCTTCTTTAGATTTGAAGTCAATAGAAGCTTAGTGCCATATGGACGATGAAGTAGATTTAGATTTTTTTTTTTTATTGGAGTATTTATACATTTTACGTGAAAAATTCTAGAGTATTGAAAGAATAATAAAAAATGTGAAGAAAATAATTCAATATTATGAATAATTTTAAATAAATCGATTGTTATTAGAAATTTTTAAAATGTAGTATATAACGCATTATTTCCAAGTAAAAAGTATACATTGATTGGGTAATAACCCGTGGATTATATCGATTATAATAATGATTAGTTATCGCAACCCGAAGTGGATTCAAGAAGGAAAATAATGACAGATGGATCTGGCTTACCTCGCTCTAAAGTCCTGGGTTGGACGACGTTTTCACCTAACTAAACTAGCACGTTTTTGTAAAGAATCAAAATATTTCAGAACTGTTGAGAACACAGCTTCTTTGTGGTCCGAGCGTTGTACACGGCACTACTCTTGGACGGCAAAAAAAGAACAATATCTTGATAGTTCGGTGTCAGAAAGCAATCTATTCCCCCGTCAGTAAAATCGCTAGGTAATAATAAATTCATAAGTAATAATATTAAGGTATATATTGGAAGGACAAAATGCACAGGGAGTAGATACTCGACTTGCGTCAACATACATTATTGCTCAAAATAGTTTTTTATTTTTAAATACAATAATTATTGTAAATTGTGAATTAGAAGTCTTACAAAATCAAATGTAGTATTTCCAGATTCTGTCATTAATTCTACCAGCTATCCAAAAATACCTCTTGTACTAATCCGTTAAACCATATTCAGTTAAAATACAATCAAGCCACAGCCTACACACACTAATATTTTTATTGTAGATACACCGCAAATAACAAAAGGTATTTATCTGGAACACACATCAAACACGATCAATGATATCCACAGCGTGTTAATAAATAATGTTACATATTTAATCAAAACGGTGCGATTTCAAAAAATGTAATTTTTTGAAGAATAATGTCGTCAGGAGCGCAGTATATATTTTAATTATGAGCATTTTCCGAATAAAATTTGTAATTAAAAATCCAAAAACATATTAAATACCTGTGTCTGTTATCGTAACGGTAAAATTTATTCAGGAAAACTGACGACGTCAAAGTTATCGAATCTATCCTTGTCTTTATTTATCTGGTATAGATAGTCATACTATTTTCATTAGGAGAACACATTCTTAATGTGAAGTTGTGATCATTCAGAACATAGGTCTGTGATATTTTAAATATGAATTAAATATATCACATACTTATGTTCTGAATAATTACAACTTCACAATAGGAATGTGTTCTCCTAATAATAAAGTTGTATCAAAGTATCCAAAATTTAATATAAATGAATTGATAATTTTGGCGTTTGCTATCAGATTACTCAAAGGTATTTGAGATTCCGTAAAAATAAGGTAGATGTATTAAAATCAAAAAGGTAACATATTGGTTCGAAAATTTTGTCGCTAATGCTTAGATAATGCACCTTTCCCGGTTTGGAAAGAGATCCAGGTTCGAATCTTGTTGGCACAACAACGATATTTTTCGATAAAATTGATTTTATATGTATATCTTTCTAATTAATATATTTAATTCATTCTATTTTCATTTATATTATTTAAAATATTATTCTTCCTTCATGACAATATTAACATAAGTGGTTGCAATCAAATAAGACATGACTCATAGTAAGCATCTTATCATCTCGATCATATCACTCTCAGTCCTAGGTTGCCCTCGAGATCTATTCAACCAGATGCAATGCATTAATCCACCGTTGTAGCACTTAAGTTCTTAACAGTGTATCCAGGATAATTTATTTTCTAGATTGGCGTAATACGGCCTAAAAATTAAGAACTTTTTTTAATTATTACCGTAGGAGCTTGCTATACTTATATTTGTAATTCATAGGATATATAATAACCTTCTCCAGAATTATATTTTTAAGACATCTATTTTACGCTTATCATCTGAATAGTCCGAAATCCGGACGGTTCAACTCTTATTATTAATTTACAGTCAACATTTTTTTAGTTACAATAGAATACACGCATAACCGTAAAATTTAATTTATAAAGGATATACACGATCTTCACAAATGCGTAATATTAAATCGGTTAATAGTAATAATAAAATATTAAAAGGTACATGCTGTAAATAAAATAATCAATTATTTATTCACAATTCAATAATAAAACACACCTTAAGACCAGTCCAAATAAATATTGCACTAATATAAAGAAGACTTTTACCAGCTTATCACCATTCAATCAAGACAGTTGAAATATCATTGTTTGATATTTTAATTAGCATTGTTTGATACATCGATATTTAAATATTGGTGTTTAAAATCAAGTTACGTTTTTTGTTCAATCATAGGTATTCCTGAAAGTCAAGAGCCTTATTTGTACTAACATGCTGCCTAAATTGATAGTTTTCACAGCGTGGTTTGTTTTGGTTGCTTGCCAACTGTCTTCTTCTGTGTTGATCCAACAGAATCCAATGACGGATAGCATTACTATACCAGTAACCCAACTTCCAATAAGTGGTAAGATTTTTATTTTTATTTTTATTCCAATATCCATTGATTTGTGAGTAATTATGAACTTCGTTATTTGAATTCACTTTGGGGATATATATGTATTTAAAAAATTCAGTTACAAATCTGTACATTTGCAGGTTGCATCTCTCGTGGAGAGTAAACGATGTTCTGGTTGGCAAGTCCGAAATACTGCGATATGGAGAAAAAAAGTGAAAGATGGGTATAGAATAGGTTATACGAACCAACTTCAAGGATAACAAGAAAGATTTGGCTCACCTAAATAAAGATGACGTCTTTCTCTCGTTGCTATCCGAGGAGTACCAAGATCACCGGTGTGTCTTGATCGATCTCGCAGATACAATAAAGAGAATGTCTACCGATGCAATGTATACTTATATTCTATTAAATTTTAAATTCTACTCACGATACAGTGCACAATAACATCGAAGATGAATCAGTTGACGAAGCGAATAATTCCACAGTTACGGTTCAAATCCCAATTTCAATTGGTAAATCAAGCATAAAGAACAGGGCGGTAGGAGTGAGAAGCGATGCGGACGTATAATCAATTTATCAGGTTTCGCGGGCCGTAGCCAATAGGATTATAAATGCACGAAAACTTTACATGAATGATAAAATGATATTTTGCTGTGATTAAAATACGTTTATTTACAAAAGCAATATTGAATAATCAAATCTGATATGAAATACAAATCTGATACAAATTCAGTGTTAATACAGCCAATAATATTACATACTTTTAAAATAAGCAATATTAACTTTGTGGTTAAAATTCATATTTTTACTAACCACTTAATTGAGTTTAAATACATCTACCGGTTTCGAAAAATACCATTTTCTTCTTCAGGATGTCATAACTAACTAAAACATATATTATTGTTTCTTTACCAGTCTATTTAAAAAAAAAAAAAAAAATTATTACCTATCTCAAATTGTTACTTAATACAAATTGTTATATACAGTTGGTTGTTTATAATATTTTGATTAGTTTTACACGCTTTATTTATCTCCCATTGAAGATCCAAAATATTTAATTTGTGACCAACACCGTTTATATGCAAAATTGACAATCCTAATTTTTTATCAAAACCATGACCATTTTCTATCAATGTATTTAAACTCAATTAAGTGGTTAATAAAACAAAGATAATAAATTAAAAAATAATAATAATATTTCAAAATTTTAATGATTAACTATGTGGAAGTCCATTGTAATTAACTATTAAAAAACAAAGTATAAAAAAAAAATTGTTAGAATCATCTTATATTGGACAAACTGGAAGGAAAATACACAAACAAATAGAAGAAAACCTTAAGGGGATATAGAACTTCAGCACAAACTTAAAGATGGCAGACCATGCAAGATCAGAGCATCGTCGTTTCGCTTATGATAACGAGACATACTACATATATGCAAAAAGGGGAGAAAATTAGACATTCTAGAAAGTATAGAGATTAATATTAACAATAAAAATATACTCTCCTGTCTATATTAGCCCCGCCCACAACCACTTTCACTTTTCTCATACCCCCCCCCCCCCTCCACAACCATGTAGTCGATAGTCTATCTCAGAGTTTTAAGATTTAGTTTATTACTAAATCTGACGCACTAAAACAATACAAAACTGGTGATTTTGAAGTCAGTTTACGTCTCCACTCTGACCTATGGCCATCATCTTTGAATACTGATAGAGAGAAAACAACCGAGAATCACGGCAGCAGAGATGAGATATTTAAGAGGAGGTACGGGAGTAACATCAAAACATCAAACGATATCATGCAAGATGATCTTGGGATGGGCGCTCCAAATAGAAAATATTCCTCCGCATGGGAAACGAAAGACTACCCAAATATATTTTATCAGCAGTGCCAGAGGGAAGAAGACCTGTAAGATGATCCAGGAGATGGAGAGACTCTGCGAAGAAAGTTTGAACTATCAGTGGCTCCAAGTAATCAACACAGTACGGAATAGAGAGTGATGAAAGAGTGCTGTTCAAGTCTTAGGCAATCGACCCAATTTGAATAAAGGGGATGAAAATTAAGAAGAAGTGTGTGTTTTAATAAGACTGCGCGACGACTATTAGACTTTACTAGTTTCTTAACTCAAAGGCAAAATGGTTGCTAATAAAAATAAAAGTGAAACCCAGCAACGGACTAAATAAGATAATGCAAATATAGAGTGTTACATACAATGTAAACTTTCTCCAGCCACAGTTGAGCAGGAAGAATCTCTGCAAAATTTTGAGGACACTCTCCAATGTTCATCCTCGATCTATTTAGTTAGTTTACTGGTTTTGATATGCAGAGTTGTTGAATCTTGAATTATAATTAAACAGACAGATTTATGTTAATTATTATTAATAGTATGTATCGTACGAGTCTTCTGACAGTTAAGGGATCAACAAATCCAAATATAAGTCATTGGTGAATTTTTATTTGTCATAATGCAATGGTCTTTGCAAGCGGCGCGCGCGCGTTACTGCTTTAGACGGTAGACTGAAATAGTGTCAACATACTCTGTCTAACAATTATATTATAGCATAATCTTTCAAATAAAATAATTGATATTTAATATAAATCATAATATTACAAAATTGGTGTTGACAAAATCGTTCTTAAGGATTTTTACTTTACTCTTGTCTAAGATGGAACGTTACCTCGATGACAGATAACCATAATATATTAAATTGACTCTTTGAACACAAATTAAACTAGTATTAATGCTTTTAACGTAGGTCTTATTAAAATTGTTAAATAACATCAAACAAATGTTTATATGTTTGATATAAATCTTATTTAATAGTTTAGTTAAGGTATTAACTATGAAAATAAAGTGAGATAATAAAAAATATTACTGTTTACAGAGGCCACTAAACTGACAACTTACTCTAGAGCAAAGCCAACAGAAGCCACTAAACTAACAAATTACTCTACATCGAAGCCAACAGACACCGCTAAACTGACAACTTACTCTACTGCAAAGCCAACACAGGCGACTAAATTAACAACTTACTCTACATCAGAGCCAAAAGAAGCCACTCAACTAACAACTTACCCTACAGCAAAGCCAACAGAGGCTACTACACTAACAACTTTCTCAACATCAAAGCCAACAGAAGCCACTAAACTAACAACTTACTCTACAGCAAAGCCAACAGAAGCCATTAAATTAACAACTTACTCTACAGTAAAACCAACAGAGGTCACTAAACTAACAACTTACTCTACAATAAAGCCCACAGAATCCACTAAACTAACAACTTACTCTACAGTAAAGCCATCAGAGGCCACTAAACTAACAACTTACTCTACAGTAAAGCCCACAGAATTAACTAAACTAACAACTTACTCTACAGCAAAGCCAACAGAAGCCACTAAACTAACAACTTATTAAACACCAAAGCCAACAGAATCCATTAAACTAACAACTTACTCTACAGTAAAGCCAACAGAAGCCACTAAACTAACAACTTACTCTACAGTAAAGCCAACGAAAGTCACTAAACTAACAACTTATTCTACAGCAAAGCCAACAGAATCCATTAAACTAACAACTTACTTTACAGTAAAGCCAACAGAAGCCACTAAACTAACAACTTACTCTACAGTAAAGCCAACGGAAGCCACTAAACTAACAACGAACTCTTCAACAAAGCCAACAGAAGCCACAAAACTAACAACTTATACAACAGCAAAGCCAACAGAAGCCACAAAACTAACAACATATTCTACAGCAAAGCCAACAGAATCCATTAAACTAACAACTTATTCTACAACAAAGCCAACAGAAGCCACAAAACTAACAACTTATTCAACAGCAAAGCCAACAGAAGCCACTAAACTAACAACTTATTCTACAGCAAAGCCAACAGAATCCACTAAACTAACTACTTACTCTACAGTAAAGCCAACAGAAGCCACAAAACTAACAACTTATTCTACAGTAAAGCCAATAGAGGGCTCTAAACTGACAAGAGCAAAGCCAACAGAATCCACTAAACTAACAACTTACTTTACAGTAAAGCCAACAGAAGCCACAAAACTAATAACTTACTCTACAGTAAAGCCAAAGCCAACAGAAGGCACTAAACTAACAACTTACTCTACAGTAAAGCCAACAGAGTCCATTAAACTAACAACTTATTCTACAGCAATGCCAACAGAATTCTCTAAACTAACAACTTACTCTACAGTAAAGCCAACAGGAGCCACTAAACCAACAAAGGACACTACCGCAAAACCAACAATGGGCGCTACCGCAAAGCCAACAGAGTTCACTACACCAACCAAGGGTACTACCGTAAAGCCAACAGAGGTCATTAAACCATCCAAGTGTACTACCGCAAAGCCAACAGAGGTCACTAAACCAATCATGAGTACTACTGGAAAGCCAGTCGAGATCACTAAACCAACAGAGGGTTTTACCGCAAAGCCAACTAAGATCACTAAACCAACCAAGGGAATTACCGCAAAGCCAACAGAGGTCATCAAACCAACAACTTGTTTCACCGCAAAGTCAACAAAGGCCACTAAAACCGAAAAACCGATAGATACCAGTAAACCGACAAAGTACTCTACTGCAAAGCCAACAGAAGTCACCAAACCAACAACTTGTTCTACCAAAATACCAACAGACGTCAGAAAACCAAAAAAGAGAGGTCACTAATCCAGCAAAGTATTTTCATAAAAAAAAAACTCATTAAATCAATGAATGCCCCAATAATGTAGCAATATAAAAGCTCTATTAAAACAAATTAAATAAATATATAACTAAATTAAAAGCAAGAGGGGATTGCCTGAGACAAAAAACAAGAAATAAGAATTAAAGATAAGTATGGAATATATTGAGTATAACACTTACATTAAAATTGTCGAGTTTAAATAAAACATAAATAGTAACGTTTTGTTAGTAATATAAGATATTTTTATTCTGAAAAGACATTTTATCAAAATATATGTCAGATATTTGTAAATTGAAATGCAACTCTCCATATCTAATAAGTTTAGAAAAAGCTAATTTCTATATAGATCAATAAATTACCAATGTCAAGATGTGCATGTAATTTTTAATATAATTACGTTTATTCGTATGTATAAAGTTGAAAGATTTGTATAATATTCATTAATAAATGTTGTGTTAAAATTGATGTCCATTTTTATTTAACATAAAATTTATATAATAATACAAATTAAATTAATCAACATTCCACATAAATAATACAGAAAAAAATCTATCTATCGAAAAAAATATTTAGTTGTTAATAGATAATTGATTGGGATCTCTTTCTAGTTGATTAATTTAATTTGAATTAAAATACAACACAACTGTGATCAAGAAATACAGGTACACAAGAAAAATGTGTAATCCTTAAAAATATAATAATTGTTAGAATGCGAAGTTACCCAAAATAATATTTTGGTGTTCAAAGATACATAAACATAAACAGTCGAAGTAAGGGACGGGTATAATAAAACTAGGTATTGTTAGACGCAGGTGCACCGATACAGCGTGGGTACAGCGATAAGGAATGAAGACTGGCGTACGTGACCAATATCAGGTCGGCAAATCCACAATAGAGGAAGCATCTCTTTATGCGGGCCAGTCTACACCAAATTTCAGCAGGGAGAACTTGCTCCACAAAGACGGGATTTAATTTTTTAGTAGAAAATAAAATCAATATTGTCTCTGAAATATTAAGCAAGCGCTTTATAAATTGTGATTCCGGTGAAAGTTTAAGCTGTGCGCCTCGAGTTTAAGCTTAGACTATGGTGTTTTCTACTTTAATCGTTGATGTGAAAGTATCAAAAGGGTGCCGGTGGATCTATAAAAAAGGTTGATCAACATAATTTGGTCTAGCGGGAACAAACTGTCGCTATCAGGGCAGACGGTATCCTATAAGGCACGCAAATATTACATAAGAACATCGCGTCCAGAGTCCCAGTTTGCCTGGATAGTTGGGCATCGTCTGGTGGTCAATCTACTACAAGCCTGAACTCCATCACCCTACACTAGCACCACATTTCACAAGCAGCTGGCCATACTTCACGTTCAGGATCAAGGACCATCATCTACACGTGGAAGGCGTCTCCTGAGAGGTAATCCCTTACGTGAGGGACCTGCATAATCTAAATCATTAAATTTGGTAGATAACTTTATGCTGGCATGATGGACACAAATTTAATGTAATTATTTTTAAATTGCCTTCTTTATAAGTATTCACGTAAAAAGCTCATTTTCTACTTTTAATAAACTTTATTGTATACGATGGTATTATTCTTTCATTTCATAATTATTTGACTTGACAATATTTAAAAAATAACCAGTTAGGCTAGAATATGAAGCAGAGGCAGAAAGAAGAAATTCTAACATAATATTTTCTATTTTAATAGATAGTATTATAAAATAATATTTAAAAAATATTATATTATGTTTCATTAATGTATTCATCTCTACTTCAATAAAAGTAGATAGTAAAAGTGTACATCTTTTTTTATTATATATAACTTAAATTTTAAATAATAATAACAATGTTCACTAATTGTCAATTTCATAGCTAATACTTATTAAAAAATAATATGCAAAATTTAAAATTCTTCTTATTAGTATTTACAGAATATTAATTTACACTAATTTAAATTTAAAAATTACCAACGCAATCGACTGTTATTTTACAGAAATCCATTTTTATAATCAATCCGTTATCTCTACTTAACACTTCACTAGTAACTGGCTGGTTAAAGCTTTCAAATTAATATTCGTTTTACTTTTATTGTATTTGTATATTGATTTAAATATTCTGAAGTATATATTAAATATATGAATTATATAATACATATACATATGTACATATACATGCAAACCTTTTTATCGGAGGATGTTTTCGATGTCTTCTAATCATGATCGAAAAAAGTCCATTAAAATTTTTCGAAAGTTGCAGCTAGAGATTCTGTCTGATATTTTGGGTACCTACCTACTATATAATAATCGTTGTAGATATATTGTAGAATACTCCTGCCTAGTTTGTCAGAAACTAATCTGTACCACGTTTTCAGTTTAGTTTTTAAACCCTTTCAGATACAACTAATTTTCTTGAATACAAAATATATTTTTGTTCTTTATGTATCGTTTTCTGTATTGAATTCTGTGAGAGAAAAATAGCACTTTTATTTTCAGAATATTTAATCCCATATATAAATAATGAATTAAAAAACTAATTTAACCTATTACATTAATTTATTATTGTAAAATGCTTTATAAAATTAACCAAAGATATTGAATGCAGTATAACTTATTTACTTATAATAATGCAATTTTTCAGTATGGGTGGTCACTAATTCCTACCAGGGGTGAAACAACAGTGCTCATTGCATTTTTGTTTTTTCCTAGATACAGAATTTTTATTTCAGTACGCATTGGGAAATAACTTTCAGTGACCAAATCTTATATCATCGACAAATCAAAATTGAACCTGAGTCAACAGATCTTTTTAAGTATATATAGAGGGTGAAATTCCTACACCTTTAATATAGACATTGTGACGTAACAAATTTCGTCACGCAATTCCAGAAATTTGAATATTCAAAAAAATTAAATTATTATCATATTTACAATTATTTTTCTGGTATCAACAAACTCTGATTTTGTCTATGCTAAATGCGGCGACGGGAGGGGAGAACTGTGGTTCCAACGGTAATGGAACTCGCTCGGCAGACGCCCCCCGGCCGCCAAGAGAGCGAGTAAGTCGTGCCGGTCGCTCGTTTGAGTGGTCGGAGTTCAGGAACTTGTACTTGAGGAGTACTGCTGTATAGGATGGTGCCATATTGGCAGAAGGATTTTAGATTGGGGTTCCTACCCTTGATGTGGGAAGTTTGTCGAGATAACGGACGATCGGCAAACATGAAAAGATACTGAGTACTCATCTCAGGTCCTGCACATTATCACGGACGTTGAACGGAGAGTTGTGACATGGGATTACAAGATATGTGCCAATGCTTCATTTATTTATACACAGGACACAATACCGTCAAATTGGGACGAATATTGTTTTATATAAGGAATTTTTCGGGTATGGGTGAGTCGTTGGAGCTCCTTAAGTGGGTAGTGAGGCCGGCCTACGTGGGTGGAATTCCACTCTCGTCTCCATGTCTCATGTTTTACAACTCCGTTAGTCTGTACATGTGTGTCTATTTTGTGTCTCGTCAACTGTCTCTCTTTTGGGAATGTTTTTGATAAATGAATCCCTGAGTCTCTGAACCTTTATTTTCCCATAGTTTTCCATCTGTATGTAAAACTATTTCTATGAATGTATTTTATATGATTTTTTATGAATAAAGATAGCACTTAAGGGACGCTGGAGGGTCTTAATATTAAATCTTAATGGCTAGTAACCACATTCAATTTCTTCTCCTTTTTCGTTTTGTAATTGGAAAAAATTTAATTGAATTAAAGTCGCGTATTTTTAATAGCTTTGATGAGTAGAATCGACAAAGAAGCCCTCGCTTCTAGCTTCTAAACCGGTCCCGGGAAAGGTGGATAAAAAAAAGTACCGTCAAATTCTTTATTGGGAAAGATTAAAGCTTTTATTTATAAACAAGTGGTGTTTTTTATTTTTTTTATTCATTGTTATTGTGTTCAGTTGTAAAACTCCATGTTTATTTTTGATTAAATTTAAAATGTCAAATTATAATAAATGGTTTTAACTGCCAAAATAGCTGTAACATATAACAATGCTTACGCAAACTAGCAGAACTCAATAATAATATTTATTATAATTGGACAAGCGGTGTTATTGCTACCGTGTTTTTTTTATTGTAAATATTTTTGTAAAATACATAATTTCTTTAATGTTATTAAAATCAATGGGCTTTTATTCTGGAGTAACCTTCACATTACACCGACACATGCACCACACACATGAACATACTTTCCTCCGATGAAGATCATCAAACGGCGCACGAGACGAGTAGGTGGTCAGAATCGTACAACGAGCTCATATTATCTCCTGTTCTCCCTTGACTAGCCGGTGGAGAACGTCCAGCCTACCTTGGTGGCTGGACCGTATCCCACAACATTGTATCAATTACAATATACGATGCAATAATACTGGTAATACTAATGAATTATATTTAGTATAGTATCTTGCTTTCGAATATAGAATAAGGATTTGGAGCTATTACGGTGTTGTGTTGAATGTAAAAATAGTTTAATAAATAATAAGATAAAACACTTTACTTTTAAAATTAGCAATATTAACTTTGTGGTTAAAATTCATATTTTTATTTATTATCTTTGTTTTATTAACCACTTAATTGAGTTTAAATACATCTAACGGTTTCTAAAAATACAATTTTCTTCTTCAGGATGTCATAACTAACTAAACCATATATTATTGTTTCTTTACCTGAATCTATTTTTTTTTAAAAAAACAATTATTTAAAAAAATAAATTTAGTACCTAACTCAAATTATTTACAAATTTACTCGAATAATTTTTAGGAAAAAATTTTAGAATTGTTTATAATTTTTTGATAAGTTTTACACGCTTTATTTATCTCCAACGATTCCAAATTATTTCATTTGTGACCAACACCGTTTATATGCAAAATTTACAATCCCAATTTTTTATCAAAACCATGACCATTTTCGATCAAATGATTAGAAAATTCTGAAAACCCACTATTGTTCAAACATCTCAAATGCTCCCTTACTCTTATATTAAAAATTTTTCCCGTTTTACCAATATAAAATGCAGCACAATCCTTGCAACTAAGTTTATAGACACCAGAATTGTTAAATTTATCATCTTTGTCTTTAGAATTTATGAATAAATTTCCTATACTATTATTTGTATAAAATGCCGGTCTAATGTTTCGTGGTAGGTGTTTAGATATTTGATTCGAAAAGATATTTATATATAAAATCCTACGCCAATAATCATTATTATCATTATGCTTTATCTGTGATTTATATAAAAATTGATTATTATATTCTTTTAATTTATTTTTTAAAATAGTGTCTATCAAACCTGTATTATACCCGTTATTAACTGCTATTTTTTTAATTGTATTCAATTCAATATTGAAATTGGATATTGACTAAACGATGTATCACGGAGTGGAACCCTGATGTTTGTGTGATAATGGATGATTAGATTCATTGTGTACGATAGTATCTGTAAAAGTTGGTTTTCTAAAAATTTTGAATTCAATTTTATTATTATTTACCATTTCTAATGAAAATTGTATTTTATTATTAAATGAATTAATTCAATTTAAAAATTTAGTTAGTTGACGTTGTGAAACTGATCAAATACATGATATATCATCCACATACATTTTCCATAACAATACATTTTTTAACAAAGAAGAATCACAATCAAAAATATTCCTCTCCAAACTATCTACAAAAATATCTGCTAATAGTGGATTTGTGAGTGCTCTGTAGGTGGGGAAGATCCTCTATTTGATTATACATTATATTATTAAATTGAAAATAATTTTGGTTCATACAAAGGTTTAACAAAAGAAAATTATATGAATTTAGTAAATCAGAAATTAAAATTTTACTTTCGTTAATGGGTACATTAGTAAACAAATTAACAATATCAAAATAAACAAGTTTAACATTTTTGGGAAGATCCATGTCCTTTAACATATCCACTAATTGCAACAAATTTTTTACAGTGTATTTTGGTTTAAAAATATTAAATCTATTTATAGTTTTTTTAATAAATGAACATAATTTAAAAGTTGGAGCACTACAGTATGAAACCACCGGTTTTATTGAAGCTTTAATACAGAATACAGTTTTGGAGGTTTAGGACTCATTAAAATTAGATCTGATAATACTGTATTATTAGTAAATATATCACTAATGGAATCTTTTAAAGCACTTTTAATATTCATTTGATATTTTTGAGTCGGATCCTGTCATAATATTAAACTGGTCGCTTTTGAGGAAATCTTAGGTAGATGTATTTAAACTCAATTAAGTGATTAATAAAACAAAGATAATAAATAAAAATATTAAACACTTTGTTTATACCACTATTTATTGATAAATCAACATATTTTGATACCTATCGTATCTTCTTCAGGAAACAATATATACTAAAATTAAAAATACAAGCATAGATAAAAACAAAACTGGCTCCCCTCTACGTCGTGGTAGGGCAAGTATACACTTGGTAGCGCAGTGCCCTCTCTCATCTATCTTTAGGTCTGCGACGATAGTCTCCAGCCGGTGTTAGTGTACCACAGTAACTATAAACAAGTTGTGTAGATAACATACTTAATTATATTTTATACCCTCATAGCTATTTCTATAGAATTATACATGGTGGGTCAAAAGTACCTATGCGTTAAATCTTGAAAAAAAAAATTATTATTATTTCATATGATAATCTATAAAGTATGTTTTTTTTTCTTATACACAAAGTCGATTTTTTGAGAATGAAAATGATGTTAAAAAAACATTTTTTATGATTATTTTTTAATTTATCTTTTAAATAACTACATAATATTTTACATAAAATGAAGATTTTAAATTTATACATAAACAATATCTTTGAATTATCACCAACTGTGTACAATTTAAAAAAAATTCATGCCTCTAGAATATCACGTAAAAGATAAAAAAAAAAAATACAAGCTCTTGACTCACCTTGTAAATATTTTTATTAATTTTTCAAAGAAAGCAAATATTATTATTTAGTATATGTGCATATTAAAGTGGTTTAAAACTAAACATTATATTATTTCTTTATTATTACTTATTTTTTTAACATGATCTTAATGGCTTGATTCATAAAACCTTTTTATTTATTATCTATTTTAAATAAACCATTCTAATAAATCTAACTGTTACATTAAGGAGAACACATTCTTATTGTGAAGTTGTAATTATTCAGAACATAGGTCTGTGATGTTTTAAATACTAATTTAATGTATTAATTATAAATATATACATATAAAATCAATTTTATCGAAAAATATTGTTTTTGCGCTACCGGGATTCAAACCTGGATCTTTATTTCCAATCCGGGGAAGTACACTACCAATTGTGTTATAACGCCAGTATTTTTCATGACAAATTTTCGAACCTACTTGATACACTTTTTCAAATTAATACATCTGTCGTTCCGTTCCATTATTTTTAATATTAATTTTAAATAGAGATTCAGGTTCGAATCCCGGTAGCGCAAAAACAATATTTTTCGACAAAATTGATTTTATACGTATATATTTATAATTAATACATTAAATTAGTATTTCTAACTTGTTATAAACGTAAAACAAATTATAAATATAAAATTCTTTCAGAAATTCCGCACTTCGTTTTGAAAATAATAATTTAATAATATATGTCATCATCCATCATCAGTATTATCAACCGGTTTCTATCCACTGCTGGATAAAGGTCTCCCCAAGTGTCTTCTCTTTTTCTACCATTAATGTATGTATCGCATTTTAATTTTAAAATGTAGATTTTGACCAATGTTTATGTCTAAGTGCTAATTTGAAAGAAAACTGATGACATTGGAGTGAAGCATCAATTTCCTGTTTAAACGATTCAATTTAATAGATATATGTAATGCTAAAATGACGAACGAAAACATTTTTTTGTTTATTCGGGCTTATTTTTGGGTACAAACTTAAGCTTTTTACGTTAATCATGATTTTTAAGCCACAGTTTTATTATTACACATTTATAATCATTCCAAAGAAAATGTTCACTTTATACTATAGGTATTTTTTTGTTTATATATTTTTGTCTCTTTCACATTTATTCCAGTTGTGCCCAACAACTTGCCAGGTGAAATACTATCGCGCCATATAATGAATATTATGTTCCAGGCCGATTATTTTTGATCGCCATTTTAGATTGGTAGATATTTGTCAATTATAATTTAGGAATTATAAATAGTAATTAATTACAATTTATTATGTAGCTTCTAACATCTCAAAAATGTGTTGAGGTTATTACAAATAACTAATACAACTCCCATAAAATTTGTAACCTTCGTAGATCTTTCACCGCTACCAATATGAGTTGCGCCTAGGTAAGAAATGAGAAATTCTCACAAGCTCACCTTATAAGCAACAACTACTCAAAAAAGCTAACCGAAAAAGAAAGGTATAGTGTAGCCTTAACAAAACTAACAGAAAAGCGAAGAAATCTCAACAAATCCAAATCAACACCTAAGAAAAAGATGTGAAGCTGCCCACGATACAAGGAACCATTATCCGAAGATTGGATAAAGTGCATAATGTGTGCTCAGTGGTGCACGAAAAATGTACCGCTCATTCCGGAGTTGGTCCGTACAAATACGATCTCTGTATCTGTATCTCTGTATCCGGTGTCGCGCGAGCACTCTTAGGTTCCCAAGTGCGTACTCTTACTAACCCGTATCTGGAAGAGTGCGCAAATGACATTTTTCAATTTAATGATTTTAATCGTTAAGTGTTTAAATTAAATAAAATTTTTGTATCCAGTAATGTTAGTAAGAGACGGTATAATATGAATAAAAAAAGTTAATTTTGGTAACAATTTATTTTTTATTGACATCATAAATTATACCTTATGTGCACAAACTTAGAGCACTCTACCCTATGCTTCTATACAAAGGTAAATGATCGCGTATGGAACGCGGTAACCATAGGGTAGTTAATATATTAAGCTCGGTTGGCAACTATATGGAAGAGTTTTAATAGAAAGAGCAAGAACGGTGACGAAAGAAAGGGGCCTTTTTGGGTGGAAGAGAATGCATAGATCAGATCTTTTCTCTACAAGTAATGACAGAAAAGTTTTTAGCGAAAAACCAAAAAACTTTTTTGTGCCTTTGTGGATCTGCAAAAGTCATATGAGAGAGTTATAAGAGAAATGTTATGTAAGGTACTCTCTGATTACAGGGTGAATAACAAACTTATACACTCAATTGTATCACTGTATGAAGGAAGTTCTGCGTGTGTAAGGATAAATGGACCATACACACCATGGTTTGACAATACAAAGGGTGTCAAGCAGTATTGTGTAATGCCTCCATGGCTGTTTAATTTTTATATTGATAATTGTGTGAAAGAACTGGAATATATGAATGTAGGAGCGAAAATAGGTGATTTGATTGTATGCTGTTCTTTTTTTTCAAAGCGATATAGTAGAAGTTAAGCAAAGTGTGGGTGTTAAGCTTTAGTAGGGGAGCCGAGGGAAAGAAAACAATATGTCTCCAAGGAAGGGAAAGGGAAATCATAATAAATAAATAAATAGTTTGACCAGTTAACAGGGCACCACTGCCGGCCGAAATCTTCCAATGACAAGAGAATAAGCAGAATACACTACTAATTCTACAAAATGATGGCAACAAGTGTGAAAAATGTGAGACGCTTCGAGGAATACATGTAATAATCGGTGGGTATATCAATGCTCGCTCTCCCCTTTGGTATGATAGAGAGGACGGACCAAGATCTGGTCTTGATCGCCAAATTTCTGTTGAGTAATTCATCGCAATTGAGTAGTTGCGCAAAATGCCGACCTGGCGGCGATAGAGCAGGCGGGTCCACCCTTATTAGGGAACTGGTTTTTTAAAAATATTTGTATGTATTGACTGTGCATGTCAAACTGATTTGTCAAATATTCTGAAAATGGCAAACATTCAAGTCAACAACTGTGTGTGTTTTTAATTATCAATAAAAAGCAAATTTCAGCAAATTTTTTTGTATTAAATAAAATTACAATAACTTTGTATGAGACCACGAAATTTATTATACATATACCGGTTTTGCTTATCTCAAGCTTCATCAAGACATATTTAAAACTGAACATATATACAAAAAGAATGCACTTATATATACATAAAGAGTGAGATAGAATATAAAATGATATGTGAAGGTGAGAGACAGAATACATATATAGTTAAATAGAACATAAATGGAGACAGAATATAAAATTATATGCGAAAGAGAAAGATAGAACACATATACAGATAGACAAAACATTAAGGGATGGGAAAATACAGTATTAATGGATATTAAATTTATTTTAAAGGAAACATACCTAATATGGGGCTAATAGATAAATTCATTTAGTTATTAAGAATTGGCGTAATACTATTTATATAGCAATATTTGAATATGTCTAAGAACACACAATTACTAGATTTTCACCTACAAAGACACTGTTATTAAACAAATAATAGATATATCATAGAGACGAAGCTATTTTTTATTAATGGAAAAATATGGAAGTATGAAATATGAAGTATTTAAATAATTTCAAAGAAATAAATAGTTCTCTGTTCCAGGGAAAATGAATATCAAATTTATGCAATAGATGGCGATAGTATAGTGGTGTTCGAAGTGATTCCACATATTAACATATACAGGGTGTAACATACCTAGTCCACAATACTTTATGAGCGGATACCTGACTAAACAATGAGTCTAAAATGTTCTAGAGATATTTGCCTAATTTCAACCGTGTCAGAGATATAAGCATTTCAAAATAATCATAATTATGTGATTATTTCGAATAACCAAAATATTTTATTGATTCCAAAGTTTTGGATACAAACAATTAAAGGTCATCGAATTTCGAGCAGCTAGACTATTTTTTGATAGATGATTTAGGGCCTGAAGCAAAGATATAGATTAATAATAGATCGATTTTGTAAATATTTATTTATAAGTACGTAGACGTCAAGCTTTACACGATTTTGTAATAATTTCAAACAAAAATATTTTCCAAAACAGTGTATAATTTGCACATATTCCTTGAACATTTTAGACTCATAATATGGTCAGGTAAAATAATGTGTACTAGGTCTGTTGCACCCTGTACAATCATTCAAAATTTGATAGATATGGAGGTTGATTGGGTGGAATGGTGAACGTTACATTGTGTAAAGTGATACTTAAGCCAGTCAAAGACCAGTTGTGCGCCCTGTAATTACCCACACTTACATATCTTTTCCTTAATAAAAAATAACTTCGTCTCTATGAGATATCTATTAATTGTTGAATGGAATTTATTTTGTTTTTATTATAATTTTGGAAACTTTTCAATCCACCCTCGTAGCATTACACGAATCTCACTAAATGTTCACTATAAATTGTGAATATTATATTTAAACTTTAATTGTTAATGATTTAAATTAATATTAGGTTTAAATAAAAAGTTAGATGATTTCAAAAGATTAACGATTATGTACATAGGTATACAGTAGTCACGCCAAATAAATCATGTGCATGTTTTATATTCTTGTTTGAACATCTGCCAAATGGCTGATTATTTGAGAATACAATACAGTGAGAAAAAATATTTATTATCAATAGGCAAATGAGCAGGGACAAAAGGACAAATCATAGTAACGAGAGGACAGATCACAGTCATAAGTCATTAAGACAGACACAGATAATTTACAACACAATAATAAAGTCAAAAACGTGTAAGAAATGTGGAAAGAAGAATCTACATTTCATTTGTATCCTTCACGTATACCTTTTTGTATTGACCTTCAAATTTAGAAAGCACTTAAAGGCAGGGAATTCCGGACACTCAATAATACATTCAAGACAATGATTGTTTGTTTTTGTTTAAATCTTCTTATTTACTTTTAAAATTCAATTAATATTTTTTTAATTCTATCGAACCCACAGCATATTATATTGAGAGCGAATACTGGAAACTCCAAGGCAAGGGTTGGAATACTGCCACTTCTGTTTGAATCTATAAATAGCTTCGTAGTCTATAACAATGCCCGTCTCGACACAGAATTTATCTAGTGAGACGGGCACAGTCCAAACAGATTTTTACATTGTATTATATAGTTACAAATAAAATTAAAAAATATATATATATATACTTGCACAGTCCAGTGGTCAAGGCGCTGGCTTTCCATACTGTGTATTCCGGATTTGATTCTTGGTGAGGCAAATGATTGAATTGGTTTTTTAGGATGCAAAAAGAATTTTGTTAATTGATTATCCTGAAAAAGGAAAAACTGTTACTGGACCATACTACACATTGCTAAAATATAATATGACAATATACTTGCATAGTTCAGTGATTAAGTCGCTGGCTTATCATACTGATGGTTCTGGATTCGAGTCGAGCCTGGGTGTGTTTTGCTACAGTAATTAAGCCTCGTAGGCTGTTATAGTGTTTTTTTCATTCCATATTTAGCCCGTATATACGATTTTTTTCCTAAGACGATACTTAAACTACACGAACTATTTTTAGTATTTGTATACTAATTTATTTATGTAACGTATAAATCTCAAGTGAATATTATATAATATAACTCAAAAACAGGTATTTTTCGACAATGATAAATTGTGAACTAAAAGACATAAAATCCAAGTCGACAACAGCTGTCCCTTAGATAGTCAGTGAAAAAGATAGCGCCTGTCAAGGTATTAACTAAAAGAAAAGAAGTTAGTGAACAATGTTCTAATACGGTGTTCTCTGATTCTATCTAAATTTCTACTCATAGGGCTATCCAAAAAAATCTCTTGTACTAGCTAAACCATATTCAGATAAAATATAATCAAGTCACAGTCTACATTTATCGCTAATATTTTTATTGTAAATACACTGCAGACAGCAGTACTTATCTACACACTCCACATGGAACATTCATTAAACATGATCAAATATCTAAATGATATCCACAACGTGTTAATAAATAATGTTACATATTTAACCAAAATAAAAATGTATAATTTTCTTGTGGTATGATTTCAAACAAAGAAAATTTTCAAAAAGTTAAGCTACCATCAGCATAGTAGGATGTGACATGTCTTAAGTAAACAAACAAACCATGGCGACCAACTCAAAACTTTATGACAAAGCTTTATGGAAGTAAACTCAATAATTAATGAGCGTTAAATTATTAAATCGTCACCAGCCATATTCTATACATTGCAGGATAAAAATTTCTCTAAGTATTTCACACTCTTCTCTATCCATTGCTATTCGCTTTAACGTATTTTCACAAAGTTCGATCGTTTCGTAAGTCTAGCGGGTTTTAGGACAGCCCCTTGATTTATCTTATCACTGGAAGACTGCGTTCGTCCAATATGCAGCATTTTGATGGATTCTCTAATTAAGGCTCAAAAACGAGTCATTAGATTGATAAATTACTGATATAACTCTGAAGAACTTTAAAAATCCTTTCAAGTTTTGTATATAAGACAACTGTTTACCAGATCAATACTAATACTATTTGTTAAAAAAAACTTGACTTCAAATTCACGATCCGATTTAAAGGAAACTAGGAGAAAACCATAGGATAATTTTTAGTGCCAAAAATGGATACCAAATTTGGTCAACAAACTTTCTTGTTTTATGTTCCGCGTATATTTAATAAATTGCCACTACACCTTAAACGGTCTAAGCGATTAACGATTTTAAACTAAAAATAACAAAGTTGTTGCTTGATGTGAGAAGAAAGCAAAATTAAACTAATTTGTCATTGTGCTAACCTAACTACCGATACTTTTAACTCCAACTATATTATAGACAAACATATTTTTTATAACTTCTGATTGTACCTGAATAATATACAACTTATAAAAACTGTACAAGTAATTGCTTTAGAACAGACCACGTCTAGCAAATGTATTATTCTATGCTAAAAACATAAATATATATATTTTTTTAAATTACTACAAAAACATTGTGGTTAATCATTTTTAAAATTATGTAATAACTTTGTATTTAACCACATGGGATTGCTTAAAAAAACCAAGCAGATTGCTTTCGCCAGAGTAATCAAAAGCTAAACGTAAAAACCAAAGTTTTGTCTTTTATTTCAAAAATTTAATTTTTAAAAAATATTACAAAGTTATTTTTAAAATCGATCTATTTTAACACTCGGCAGCATTAAATAAATAATTTATAATTTGTATGTTGATGAAAGATGTGGAAAAATGACCCTTGATCCGAAAATATTGGGTATTTATGATATCTTGTTTATGTTTACGCGATTTACATATTCCTAACGATGGTAAATTATTAAATTTAAAGCTAACAACGTTTACATGTAAAAAAGACAATCCCAATTATTTATCAAAATATGATTCGAAAATTCTGAGAAACTATTATTATTTTAATATCTCAAATTTTCTTGGACTCTCGTGTTAATATTTCGACCTGTTTTTCCAATATGCAGTACAACCTTTATGACTATATTTATAAATACCGGAATTGTTAAATTTATCATCTTTATCTTTTGATATAGCGAGAAGTTTTCCTATATTCTTATTTTTATTATTGATGAGAAATCAATTCATTGTAGGGTAAATGCGTGCTCACAAAATCACGTTGTGCTACAGGCATTCTTCCCCTGCCAGCATGTTCGACATGAAAAACGTTTATCTTAAAGTAAAGGCGACCTTTGCAAGGGCAAAACTCTAGCAAAACAAATACCATAACATTATAAATACAAGAACATCGAAATTGAAATAGAGATTCTAGGAATTCTACTGGAAATAATACGAAAATAGTCTGATTTACCACCAGAATCAATCTTCTTCTGCTATAGGGGACCGGAGTTATTTAAACTAGTGATGCTCTACCCGTTGTTAAATTATATACTATAAGTAAGTATCTACTATATTTAGAAAAATGACAAATTAAACTTGAATTATGAAAAGGTAACCTCATGTTTGTCAATGCTAAATTGAAATATATTAAATAAATAACTAAATAACTCATAGCTGTAATTAAAAATATGTGAGGATGGTAATCCAAAATCACCGCCATCGTTGCTGTCTCCAACCGACAAACAACACGAACGACATCTGCAATCAGGGTCCAGGCTTCAGCGGAGAGAAGCCGTGCCCAGACCGGCCCGATCACTCGCCCCGACAGGTTGCGCTCTGCCAAGTGTCTCAGAACGGAACCGAGACCGAGCGCCGCCGACTCGCATCTATCATTCTTCATACTTCATGCTCCGCTATCTTCTGTAGTCTTCATTTCCTATCCCTGACTTAACAAAAGTTATGCGTTTCATTCCATCAACAAAGTTCACAAAGATTTAAAATATGTTTGGAATGATGGCGTCAAAGCTATCGTCATTGCTAACGAATTCGGTCTCGCGTCCATATGATTAACTGTATCTTTATTTATTTGGTATTATTATTATTATTATTTATTTTTAAAGGTGAAAGTGCTACATCGCAAACATTCTAACACTTTTACAGGTCTTCTTCATCATAAAGTTGTATCCAGGAATATTTATTTCTCTAGGTTGGCGTAATATGACCAAAAAATTTAAATAATCTTTAATTGCCATAAACACAGCTTGTCACGATTGGATTTGTTGTAGGATTGAGGGATTCGTGCATCATATTGTCTAAGGGATACGTCATAATTTTTTCAAGTGGTACATTTCGAATGCATCTATTTTACTGCTGTTGTTATTGCGGACTGGCCAAGATCAAGTATTAATCTAGAATTCGAACGGTTCGATTGCATTTTTAATTTATTATTAGGACTGAGAAATATATCGAAAGGAGGGTGACTGCAGGAAACAAAGTGAACGGCATCTTGAGTGGAATTATAGCTAATGGAATCCTGTTAACCGAAGCAAGACCAGAGGAACATAATAGAGTCCTGGTACCGATACTGATCTTTGGAAGTGAGGCTTAGAGCTGGCATAATAGGGACCAAAGTAGACTGAACGCAGTTGAAATGAGATCACCTATTCGTATATGTAGCAGATACATTTATGACAGAGTAAAAAATGAAAAAATAAATAAATAATGTGAAGTTGATATTAGTATAGTGAGTAAGATTTAGAAATGAACACATAGATGGTTTAGTTATATAGAACGGATGAATGAGGAGAGAATGATAAGAAAGAAATATGACGCAAGTGTCGACAGAGTAAAAAATGAAAAAATAAATAAATAATGTGAAGTTGATATTAGTATAGTGAGTAAGATTTAGAAATGAACACATAGATGGTTTAGTTATATAGAACGGATGAATGAGGAGAGAATGATAAGAAATAAATGACGCAAGTGTCGATGGTACCAGAAACAGAGAACGCTCGCGGAAGACTCGGCACGTCCAGGTAAACTAGATACTGGAAGATGGTCCTGTTGGAAGCCACAATAATCGGCGAGCTTGTATGAGAATATGTATGAATGTGGATGAGACGAGAATTGTGTATCAGGACAGACGAGTATGGCGCTCTATCATCTATGCCTATTAAGTATAGTATAGTACAAATTTTAGTTAAAATGACGCTCGCGCGCGCACCGTTTAAATTTAATTTGTAAATGTATAACCATAATACGTAATATTAATGTAATTAAATGTAATAATTAAATATTAAAACGACATGCTGTAAAAAATTTAATAAACTAAATAATCATCCAATCACAATTATTTATCCGATCATAAAACAGATCTTTTAAGACTAAATGCTGCTCTAATATAAAGGAGAGTTGCACGAGCTTATCACCATTCAGTCTAGATTAGTATTGAAATATTGGTGTTTGAAAGAAAATTACGTTTTTTCTTCAATATAAGTCAAGAGCCTTATCTGTACTAACATGTCTACACGGATAGAATTCACTGGATGTTTTATCTTAGTTGCTTGCCAACTGTCTCTTTTAATGACGGTAGAAAGGTTTCCTAAAGGAATATTGACGGACAATGTTAGTAAACCAGCGCCACCATCTTCAAAACGTGGTTAGTGTTATATTTTCATTTTCATTTTACAATACATAGATTTATAATAAAGAATGATCAAAATGTTCTTAAAACTATTAAAGAAAACACATTATTGTTCTGAAGTTGCAGTTTTTCAGAACATATTATAGTTCTGTAATATTTTAATACTAATTAAATGTATCTAATATAAAAATATACTGGAAAATTCAATCCCGGTACCAACAAAAATATTTTTTCGATTAATTAAGGTAAACACATTTCAGAATATACTTATGTGGTATTTAATACAAATTATATTAATTAACTAGAAAGATGTAAAGACAAAATCTATGGAAAAAATATTAAATATCAAATAAACAAGATGACTTTCAAATAATGGAACGTTACATATATATCAATTTGAAAATTGTAACATATAAGTTAGAAAATTTGTCGTTAATGTACTGTGTTGGTGTAGCATAATCGTTTAATGCATTTTTCTATGATAGGAACAGATCCTGGTACGAATCCCGGTAGCAACAACAATATTTATCGATAAAATTAATTTTATATGTATATCTTTCTAATTAATACATTTAATTTGTATTAAAAACATCACAGACCTATGTTTTGAATAATTACAACTTCACAATAAGAATGTGTTCTCCTTAACACTATTCTCTCTGCCTATGGAAATGACATGATGGTAAGTTATTTAATAAATAACGTTATTATCTCTATCTTACTCGTATATATGTTATCGTCAATATATATATGTTTTTTCAATAGATGATTTTTTTCTGTACAGCTTTCTAGTTGATTAATTTAATTTGTATAAATAAGAAATAAGTAGTAATAATCATTACTATTTATAATATTCTGATAATTTGCCGACAGTTTTGGAATGTGGAGCAAATGAAGTATACAAAGAGTGCCCCTCATACTGTCCTGCAGAACAGTCTTGCGCCAATATTATCTCAGGAGTCGCGCCCGTATGTCCAGCTGCTTATGAGCATTCCGATGCGTGTCCCTAGATGCGGGTGTATTGAAGGATACGTGCGCAATGACCTGAAAGCCTACGTGACTCCTCAAAGTTGTAAGTGAAATAATTTATATATTATACTCAATTAAAAATCTAATTTTAAAATTTAAAAAATGTGAGATATTTTAATCCAGACCAACATTTAAGTAAAATCATTGGTTAAAAATCTGTTCTAGTTTGTTTTCAAAAATATTCCTTACAAATTATTATATATTATCACTTATTTAAGTCTCATACTATATGACTAGAATAAAAACACAATTTATATTTGATTAAACTTTATGGTTTGGCATAAGATAAAGTAAAATACAATCACTTTGTATGAAACCTCGAAATTTATTATACATCAATGTGGACGACAAATTACATGTAATTTTATATTCTATCTCCCTCCGTATGTATATATAAGTGCACTCTTTTTATATGTATGATTAGTTTTAAATATGTCTTGATAAAGCTTGAGATAAGTGGAACCGGTTGACGTACAATAAATTTCGTGTTTTCATACAAAGTGATTGTATTTTATTTAATCAATTATTTTTAAGGAATACGGTTCTGAATAATTATACGTTATTATAATTAGGTACAATTCAGTTTTGCCATTAGGTAAGTTTAATTTTCTTTATTGATTAAATGCAGCATAAAAATTAAATATGTGTTAAAAATTAATAACTTTTTTTTGTTGCGATTTGACAGTTTTGTGCAGGCATAACTGTGGTTTCAAGACATGCTGTCTCTCTCATCAATAAGTATAGAGTGATCATGAAATGATGTTGATGAGACGAACTGCACCTGTCTAAACTATACCTCTGACAAATATATAACTCAACGCTTTTATTTTAGGAGAACACATTCATATTGTGAAGTTATAATTATAAGTTGTAATATAATTACAACTTCACAATAAGAATGTGTTCTCCTAAAATAATAAAGTTGTATCAATGTGTCCAAAATTTAATAAAAATGAATTGATAATTCTGGCGTTTGCTATCAGTTTACTCAAAGGTATTTGAGATTCTGTAAAAATAAGGTAGATGGCTCTGTCAAATGATGGAACGATTAAATGTATTAATATCAAAAAGGTAACATATAGGGTCGAAAATTGTCGCTAAAAATGTTGTCGCTGTAGCTTAGTTGGATAAAGCACCTTCCCCGATTAGGAAAGAGATCCAGGTTCCAATCCCGGTGGCGCAACAATAGTATTTTTCGATTAAATTGATTTTATATGTATATCTTTCTAATTAATATATTTAATTCATATTTACAACGCTTTTATAGTATAAGTATACTTTATTAAATAAAAATCATAATTATCAATAAGCGACCTATTTTTACATATACAGGGTGAATATTATGTTCCAGGCCGATGTTGTTTCATCCATCAAAGTTTCAAGCTTAGCTCGGACTGCGTGTGAGGTAGCACCATCCTGTGTCATGTGGCATGTGTTGGAAACCTAATCGATCCAATTAGGCCACCAATAAGTTTTTACAACATTTCCTCTTGCATTTTTAAAGAAATATAGCACAATGATTTTGCGTGAGTAAAAAGATAACGACTTTTTTGTTTATTAACAAAATCCACTAAGTCGAGATGAGGTTCGTCGCTCGTGATGATTTTTATTAAAAAGTCGGGTTTGTGTTAGTTTTAATGACAACACATTGTTGAGGCGTTAAATATTCCATAATAATTTGTAATTAATTACTCTCTATGACAACCAAATACGAACTGATACATATCTACCAAACAAAAATAAGAGGCAGGAATATAATATTCACCCTGTAGTTATTATCTGGCATCCTTGAAAACATTTGAATATTAATATACTTTCGGATATATTTATGTATGAGAGTATATTATACTTGTAAATAATCACAGTAGGTAAAATATAGTTTTATGCATTTGTTTAACAATTTCAATTATTAAATCTTGTACGATTTTCATTCAAAGAAAAAATAATTATAAAGATAAAGAAAACGGTGGCACCCAAACCAAACACGAATCACATTAGACTGGGTTAAAAAAATATTAGAAAATTTTATCTGAAATACTTAGTCCAATATCCTTAGTTAAATATCCACCCTCGTTCCTCCCTAGAACACTAATAGAAATTGTCGAATAATATTGTATTTAATCGGCTTACATCGTACATTTTGACAGATTTTGCTACGATTATTTCATCTACTTGATGTGACGTCATATTTACTAGAAACGGTATTAATGAGTAGAAGGCAGACGACTTTCATCTGATAGACAGTCAATGCACGCATAGAAATTAAGTTCTTTAGAACTAAATTTAATGAGTATTTGTTTACCTTTTCAATAATGTGTAATGATTGAATTATATAATATATCTGTTCCAGAGTTCGATGCCTTTTTTTTATTTATATTTTAAACATAAGTAATATAATTGTTACACGATAGTAAAATATTAATTTTAGTTACATTTCAATTTGTTCCTTGTTCATGTAAGCATCATAGAGTGAAATATTTATTCTAAACATTTTTTTTTCTTTTAACGCAGGATGTACAGATGCTAACTCAGAATTGGTTGACAACCCTAACTGTTGTCTTGGAGGAACTTGTGCCAGCCCTAATTATTCTTCTTGCTCTACTATATGCAATAAACAGGGATGTCAATGCATACTGGGAAACTTGAAGAAGAGTGATAGCGATCCGATATGTATTTCAGAGAGAAGATGCCCTAATCTGACAGTAATCCTAATAGCAACAATAGAATACTTCACTACAAAGTTAACAAATGCTCCCATACCAACAATTAATTCTACAGTAATGCTAACAGACGCTGCCATACCAGCAAATCACTATGCAGTAATGTTAACAGATTCTCCCGTATCGACAAATCACTCTGCAGCATTCCTAACTGATGCTCCCGTAGCAACAAATTATCCCACAACAAAGCCAACAGATGTTCCCGTACTAATAAATCATTCTACGACAATGCCAACAGATGCTCCCGTACCAACAAATCACTCTACAGCAAAGCTAATAGATGCTTCCGTACCGATAAATCACTCAACAGCATTGCTAAAAGATGCTCCCATACCACTAAATCACTCTATAACAAAGCTCACAGATGCTTCAAAACCGACATATCACTCTACAGCAAAGCTAATAGATGCCCCCGTGCCGATAAATCACTCAACAGCATTGTTAACAGATGCTCCCATACCAACAAATCACTCTAAAATAAAGCCAACAGATGCTCCCGTATCAACAGCTGGTTCCATACCAATATCTGCTCCCGTACCAAATGATCATATTACAACAAAGCCAACAGATGCTCTCCTACCAACAAATCACTATATAGCAAAGCTAACAGATGTTCCCGTGTCGATAAATCACTCAACAGCATTGCTAACAGATGCTCCCATACCAATAAATTACTCTACAACAAAGCCCACAGATGCTCTCGGACCAACAAATCACTCTACAGTAAAGTTAACAAACACTCCCGTGCTGACAAGTTACACAACAGAGTTGTCAACAGATGTTCCAATACAAACAAATCACTCTACAACAAAGCTAACAGATGTTCCCGTGTCGATAAATCACTCAACAGCATTGCTAACAGATGCTCCCATACCAATAAATTACTCTACAACAAAGCCCACAGATGCTCTCGGACCAACAAATCACTCTACAGTAAAGCTAACAAACACTCCCGTGCTGACAAGTTACACAACAGAGTTGTCAACAGATGTTCCAATACCAACAAATCACTCTACAACAAAGCTAACAGATGCTCCCGTACCAACACATCATATTACAACAAAGAAAACAGATGCTCCCGTACCAACAAATCACTCTACAGCAAAGCTAACAGATGCTTCCGTGCCGATAAATCACTCAACAGCATTGCTAAAAGATGCTCCCATACCACTAAATCATTCTATAATAAAGCTCACAGATGCTTCAAAACCGACAAATTATTCTACAGCAAAGCTAATAGATGCTCCCATACCAACAAGTCACTTTACAGGAAAGCTAAAATATGATCCTGTGTCAACAGAGCTAATAGAAGCCACCAAACACACAAACAGCTCTCCAGAAAAGCTAATACAAGTCACAAGAAACAAAAGACCATTAGATTATTTACACACACCCTACGTGTATAACACTTACTCAAAGTTTTTAAAGTTTAAATAGAATAAAATAATAATATATTAAGGAGAACACATTTTTGTTATTAAGTTGTATTTTCATAACATAGTTCTGTGATATTTTAATACAAATTAAATTAATCAACTAGACTCTAAATCTATTTTCGATACATTAATTTTTTCTGTATATTTTTCAAGTTGAATCATTTAATTTGTATTAAGTAATATATATTTAATTTATAATTCTATATGTAGTATTCTAATAAACACACTTTATCTTTTTAATTTACCGAAATAAAAAGCATAGAATAAAAATATTTAAAAAGATTATTAAGTAATTGTATTAAAAAAAATAGTTATCACTGAATAAAATAATCTTAATAAATAATATTCGAATTTTATTAAAAACTTAGTTACATTATCATCCACTTTAAAAAGTATTAAGGTACTTAGCCAGAATATAAAATATTTCTTGGACTAAAGTATCCAAGCACAAAGTAAGAAGGAAAAGTCTTTCGCTTCAAACTTTCTTGTATCCTCCGAGTTGTGTCATCTGCTTCCTTCCTTGCGAAATATTAAACATTTATATTAAATCATTTCTTGAAATTGTCAATTGGATTATTACATTGTTAGCAAATTTTTATGAGAAAAAATATGTGGCTTGTTTTATTTAATCAAATCATTTTTTAAAACGTTTCAATATTTGATTAATACATGAATAAATGAAAAATATTTTTTGTATATTCTTATAATTTTTTTATAAATATAGATTTAAAATTTTTGAAGAAGTCCTAGCATGGCACAGTACGTATGAGAATATGTATTATAATAAAATAATTAATAACGCACATACTAATAATAAATTGAGCAATCATTTATTACTATTAGTACTACTGATATGAAAATTTGTCCAAATTAATAATGCGAAAGTATTAATTAATAATATAAAGGGGATTTAACAAATCATCAGTTAATAATGTTTTAGCCGCCCTCTATTATCCGTTTTTATCCCCTCTCTTATCCGTTTTAACTCCAATTCAATTAAATGATATTAATGTGGAAGAACTGTGGTTTCAACAAGACGGTACAACATGCCACACAGCGCGTGCCACAATCAATTTATTGAAGGAAACATTTGATGAGCGCATAATTTCGCGTAATGGTCCTGTGAATTGGCCTCTAATATCGAGTGATTTAATAAATACTTTTGGATTATTTTCTGTAGGAATATTGATGTCGCTAGTCTACACCAACAAACTAGAGATGATAGATGAATTGAAAGCCAACATTCGTTGCGTTATTTCCGATATACGTCCTCAGCCTCTCCAAAATGTGGTCGAAAATTGGACTTACAGATTGCGCTTTATTCAAACCAGTCGCAGCGTCCATATGCACAAAATCATATTTAAACACTAATGGCATAAAATTATATTTCCAATAAACCCAATACCATAAGGATTACCCATGATTTGTATGTGTTTTATTTAATTTAAAATTTCTATGCCTCTAAAAAAACAGTCTATATCTTGAAGAAGGCCCGTTTTGATGATTGGCCCCGAAACATGTTGAGTAATCAATAAACAGTGGTATAAACAAAGTTTTTTTCATTATTAATTGTCATGTATATTATTTCGCCATAGTCAATATACTCGTGTTCTAAACCCTTTGATCCTAAATGACTAAAGCTTCATAAAAGAAACATCTATTCCGTGTACAGTATGCCACCATTACGATATAAATAATCAAGAATTAAAAAAAATTTAATAATACTAACAATTTTTAAATTAATTGATTAAATTTAAAACCAACTAAAGAAGTTTTCGTTACATAATGTAAGTACATATGACTGGAAACTTATTTCTGGAAGTACTGCATATGCGGCATGTTACCTATTTTGGTTGCTTTTCAACTATTCTATAAATTCTTACCTGGTTATTTTCGCGTATTTCAGTAAAGAAACATAAAACCACGGAGTTGTTAGTGAGTGCCTACTTCACTCGTTCCCAGGAAAACTGTAAAAGTACACCATGTATACAAAAAGAAAACTAATGGTACTAAATATAAAACCGAGAGAGATGGCTGTGTGGACGTAATGAAAAATATTTATGAGTTCAATTCAGGTTGGAATGAATAGATTTTATCGATTTGAATAGAGATTAAATATGTTTTAGGGACATGACGGCAGTATTTGTTCGGGCTAGACTATTCTAGAATAACTCGACTTTGAGTTGTTCTCATAATGAACCTTTATCTTAGCGTGCAAATCTGAGCTTAGTTTTAAGCAATGGAGTCTCCAGTCCTTTTTTTATTCTGATCTTCGGCTAGGTTCACGTGATTCCATTACTACAGATTCATAGCATACCCAAGTAACTGCTCATCCCAAGACTGTCTCATTTATTTACACACATGAAGACCATGTTTATGAAATAAATTTGAACCTCGAATGTCTCATTTATAAACAACAAATATTAATATTACCAAAATTACTTTGTGGTCACATATTAGATAAATAATAAGACAAAATACTTTGTTTAAACCACTATTTATTGATAAATCAACATGTTTCGATACCTATGGTATCTTCTTCAGGAAACAATGTACTTATATTAAAATTAAAAATATAATATCCCAAATTCTACACAACCAGCTTTTTACACTAATAACAAATGAATGAATTATGCATTGAATAACAAGGATAAGGATGATTTTTTTTTAAAAAAGGAGTCTACAAATTAATTTGCAATGAATGCAATCATTTTAATATAGGTAAAACTTTCAGAAATTATGATATTAGAATTACGGAGCACTTCAGATGCCTAAATAGCAACAACTATTCTGAATTGGCCAATCATCTTTTAGAAACAAAACATTATTTTGACATTAACAAGGGCTAAAAATTATACATGCAAATACTAGGGGTTTACAGTTAGATATATTTGAAATTTTAGAAATAAGAAAAAAATGTTAATAGCAAGCTAAATATTATAAATAATCAAATTCATTTTGCTAATAGTCACCTTTTAATTTTGTTTTCATAGTAGTTATCCACCACTTTTACTATATAGTTTTGTTTGTATCTATGCTTATATTTTTAATTTTAGTATACATTGTTTCCTGAAGAAGATACCATAGGTATCGAAACATGTTAATTTATCAATAAATTGTGGTTTAAACAAAGTGTTTTGTCTTACTTTTTAAATAAAGGATATGTTTTCCAAAGTGAATTTGTAAAGAATGATTTACAATAAAAACCAGAAATTGAGACTTCATCATGTCTGAATGTAAGTGTAATAATAAAGTTATATTATGTATGTATTCTCTCAAAAACGCGTGTAATAATATTTTTAGCGAAGACACAAACCTCTCTGAAGTGATTAAAAACAGGCGTAATGACAGTGATACGCATTTAAATTATTTTCAATATTAGAAAATAAGTATTTAATAAAAGCAATCTGTTTCGCCAATTGATTTCTGTTAATTATACCGTTTAGATTCAGGCTAATAAGAAATTACGTTTTGCATATATTTAATTATTATATAGAATTTCATTTAATAGCTTAATATTAATTAATTTTACTTCATTTTGATTTAAGATCAGCCCGGAGAAAATAACATTAAATTTTTTATGAGAGTTTGCATCGAATGTAATCTTTGAACTTTTTGGTCAATATTCCATTTCCTATCTAAATTTCAATACGTATAATTATTTTCCACGAATAGAAAATTAACAGCTCGATTCAGCTCAAAAATAACCAAATTAATTATAATTTATAAACTGGAATGCCAGCATCGGTTTTATATGTTTAATACTTTCTTATCAATTCATGTTTTATAAGAATTATATTCTAGCATTCATTGCGTCTAATAAATTAAAAATACAAAATTAATATCTTTATCTAAGTCTGTATATTTAAAATGAAATAAAATTTTAAATAAAACTACTCAATAAAATTATTTTAAAACCTTTTTTTAATTTTAAACAATGTTTAGTTTTTGATCACCTTGATTAAGGAAAAAGTTTATTCAAAGAAAACTTACATATTGTATAATAAAATAGTTATTGTGAACTTTATTATATTTAACAACTCTACGTTTGATGCAGAAAACTCGTCAGATTTCGCCATTGTTTAAGTTTTTTTTTGAATTTCCAGTCCATATTTTTCTATACGACTGAATTTTCTCGGAGTGAAACAATACTTTTTAACATTCACTAATTGCAGGGATTTTTTCATTACACACAGTAATCATCTGCAATAGATTTGAGTATTTATTATTTTTGATTAGGTTCATAAGTTAAAAATTAATTGTACTATTCATATCATCCAAACAGACATCCAGAATGGGGTACGTTCTCTACATGTGATTGTCCATATTTGAATTTTTTAAACCAATTCTGGATAGTTCTTTCACTAATACAACTCTCAAAATAAAAACATGACATTCGTTCTAATTATTATCGATATCCATGTTCAAAAAGCTTATATTTATGTTCTATCTTTACAATATTTAATAAATAACTGATGTGTGCATTTATCGGAATGCATACATTAGTTATCGAACCAGCACTTGCTTGCTAGAAACTCCACATTAGAATCTTATTTTAGTCGAATCTTCCAATCTCCATGCAAACTAAGAGCTTTATGAGCTTGAATAATTGAAAAACTCAGAGGGATATCTTTTTGATGTTGATTTTCAGAAAAACGAAAAAAAACGACGATTGAGAAATGTGCGAAAGTCGAGGGCCGCCGCCTGTATAACATCTGTGCTGCAGCATTTAGAATGGATTGTAATCTATTCAGTTGAAACATTGGCATACCAGCATAAATGCTATTATAAGAGGAAGATGTCTCTAAATACTTTTTATCTGTTTTAGTTAATAAAAGCATATACTGACAGTTTTGCAAATTTGTGTATTCATCGAAAGATCTGAATTAATGTGCACGCCCAACAACTTAACTGCAGATTTAGCATTTGCAGACATTGACTCCTGTATTAAGTGTTACCTTCTAGGTTCTAGGTGTTTTTGTCCATAGAAGCTCTATTTTTTGCTATTCACTCGCCTATTATTCCTTTTAATACTTCTGTCTCATCCGGCTTACAGAAAAAATAAATTTAAGCGAATAAAACTATTTTGGATAATTTAACCGTGAAAAAATGCGATATAAGCTATGCGAGTATATGCAAGAACTTATGGACAGAACGATATCTTATAGGTACACATATCCTAATGTCCTGTGTATCAAAATTTTAAAAGATGATGATACATTACATCAGAGTGAAGTGTCAATTTTCTTTGAAATATACAAATTAGGTGTACACGTCACATTTTGTTCAGAAATTATCAGTTCCATTTTTCTAATATAAATAATTTTAAAATATAAGCATGTCCATATCTGTGGTCAGAAATTTTAAATTGGAATACTATAATGCTTGCTGTCCAGTAGCTAAATGATAAGTAAACTATATTCTATGTGTTGCCTTTTTGAAACTAATTTGGGTATATAAATCATCATTAGGGAGCTAGTGTCTTCAAAATTCTTCTCCAACGGTCTCTGCTGACCTTCATCAATTGCTGACACCAAAAATTGATAGTTCTTTATTGATGTATATTTAACTGAATGGTGATGGATAAATTACTTTACTTCACATTTTATATTTATTGTTATTATTAGTTTTGATTATGAAAAAAACACGGTGACATTATATAATTGTTTTCTTTATTTAAGCACTTCTAATGAAATTGTCTATTATTTTACAAATTATGTTAATGCCTGAATAGGGCTTGTATAATAATAATAAATAAATAAATAAATATTACCCAACCACCCCATTTTGGGTCTACCTAGTATTCATCCTCATTTATATTTATTAATGAGCAGCATTTTTGAGATTGCCATCATACATAGGCTCTATATATAGCATACATAATTCTATGAAATTTGTGAGTTACTCATCATACAGGTTATAACGCCTACGTCACACTCCATTTTCTTTAAATTCTTCTGAGAATCCTATTTTAAAATACACTTTATGTTGTTTCATCTCTCTTTATTGGAATTCAGGTTTCTTACACATAAGTAAGCACTTGCCTGTTAAATTGAAATGCTTAATTATAAAAGTATCATGTTATAATAAATAATTTCGGAGACATTTAATATGTTAGTAAAATTTCTAAAACTTGTCATCGTTTGTGGTGCAGATATGGATGTATAATATATTAAATACTAATTAAATGTATTAATTTGAAAGATATATATACGTATAAAATTAATTTTATCGAAAAATATTCTTGTTTCTACCGGGATTCGAACCTGGACCTCTTTCAATCCTGGCAACGTGCATTAACTGATTATGCTACAGCATACAGTACTTAGACGACGAATTTTTGATCCCATATGTTAACGTTTTCAAATGAACACATCAATTTTTCCATTATTTAAATGCCATCTACTTTACGCAACAACAATATTTTTCGATAAAATTGATTTTATATATATATATATCTTTCTAATTAATACATTTAAATAGTATTTAAAATATCACAGACCTATGTTTTGAATAATTACAACTTCACAATAAGAATGTGTTCTCCTTAATAATATTTACTGAATATCTAACATTAAACCTGCGAATGCTTAGACCATAACAGAGCACTAGAGTAATTAGCATAAACATGATTGTAGTTACGAGAACAATATTGCTCTTCTTACTTATTAACAGTGAGTTATTGAAAAAAATATATGACGATATGAAATAGCTTACGAATACGTGTTTTAATGCTAATAAATATGCGTTTTTCTATCATAAGTATGCATTAAACTTTTCCATTTGGTTTGTATTGAAGAAATGTAACCTTGAAATAAGGTAGAGAAAAAAAATATCAAATTTTGAAAAGAATTCTGAAAAAATATACAATTCGATTTTCCTGTATTATATCTATATAATACATATATTACAGTGTTATATAAAAACAATGAATAGATACAATGAAAATGAAATGGTAATAAGAAGGCCACATCGCTCGGGAGTAGTCATCCAGTGGCACCCGAGGAGTCGAGTGGTTGACAGACCGCCCTAAAACCTATTGGACTGGCAATCATGAAATTCTGTGGAAATACGGCCAATAACGATGGATAGTAAAGTATAAAATAGCAAATAATGATGATGATAATAATGATAGACGTCACAAGTTTCTCGCTTTGAGCTGAGTTAGGAGAGCCACTGAATTCATTAAAAATTAATATAACTAAAATTATATAACTATAATTGAAAAATTAATATAATTTAATAATATTTCCGGTATATGTCCGTGTCGCACAGCAATGTAAAAATTCAGAATACATTATTGCTTTTCAAAAATAGTTAAATCTTATAATGTATGAAACAAACAGTTAAAAAAAACGTTCTGTTTCCAGAAACGGAATATTTCAATTTTAAGCAAAAGGAGACATTAAAAATGTCAAAATTAGTTTAAATGTGGTAATCGTTGATCATCACCACATTAAATAAACAGATGCCTACTTTCAAGTCCACACAGATGGAAGAAATTTTTTTTATATAAAATACCATAGTATTCAGCAGTATTTGTATTGCAGTTATATATTTTGATCAATCTTTTTTTTATTTCTTTATGAGAATCAAATTTTGGTCTATGATATCGCGTAATTTATCTTACAGATCATTTTTTTAAATTGTTTGGGCGACATCTGGCGAACAGCACACGATAATATTAATTGAACCAGAACCAATAAAGTAACCGAAGGCGAAGGCTCTCTTTCATTTCAACAATCGCCGCGTGGTGGTGATTCCAGTGGTATTCAATATTTGATTCATTGCCTAAATTGCGGCGGTTAGAGTTACAAAGATTTGTTTCTCTTTGATCACAATAATTGGTCCTTTGGACCCTCTTAAAGTTTCAGGACTTGAATTGAAGAGAATCTTCCTTTTGGTCGCAATTGGTCACATTCGTTAAATGAATTGTCGCTTCTGATTTGATTAAAAAACTTTTCAGAGTGGAGGCGGGTGGTGGGTTATCCCAAACTAAATACAATATTAAATAAATTGCAAAAATGACTTATGAAGACAGATTAGTCAACAAGTACCGAAGCGGGGAAACACGTGGAAAGATGGAAGATTGTGGAGATTTTGGGCCCCCGACGGATAAGAAATAGGAGACGAAAATGATGATGATGATAAAGAACTCTAAAATAAAATATTAAACATATAAGTATTTAACCCTTTCCAGGGTAAATTATTTTTAATTGACTTTTACAATTTTTTTATATACTGGTTAAAAATATAATATGAAAGCAATTGTGAAAAAAAAATCATTATATTTGTTTTAAATATATAGAAACAAGGGTGAGAAGTATACTTTCCACGGACCTTTGGGATGTGCAAAAAAAAATTTAAAAAAAAATCCATTTATGGATAAAATCATATATGTATATTTAAATGGCAAAGGCAAAATATAATTTATTAATTAATTTACTGAAATTTATAAGTCTCTGCTTAGAGAGGCAAATTTGACAAAATTTGTAACAATCGATTCAAAAAGCTCCCTGCTGTTCTTCCAATCGTCATATTGAAACTGATCATTTTCTTCAATAGTGGTGGTTGGGGTATATCTTTATATACTGAGCATTCACTTAACAGATCCGTTAACACTGTTGATATATTTGGTAAATTCAATAGTGGCAATTCCTCTACAGCAATGATGACGTCACCTTCATAGCATTTCTTCATCAGAAAGTGAACATCTAATAAAGAACATAAACATATTGAAATATCCAATATTATAAATTTCTTTGATAAATATATAACTTTTGAAAAAAAAACAATTTTATGGATATGTATCAATTTATATTATTTATAATAAACAAAGTGCAAATAACTTAAATCAATCTTTAAAATGCTTGTAAAGTTAAAAATAAGAAGATACCTTGAAAAAAGTTGATTTTTCTCTCCTGATAAACCACCTCTCGCGCCGCTCGCCACAAATACTGTTAAATGATGGTTATGTTAAGGTCGACAGAGTAGATTTCTATTGCATCGTACTGGTGACGAATTCCTCTAGATATCACTATTTTTAATAATACGGAAACTTGCTTTCCATTGGCCTTTTGAAGCAAATCAAGTTACTGGGAAGACGTATTCCCACGCCCCACGAAAGAATTAAAGTAATATTATTATTCCTTCATTAAAATTTGTATATAAGGTATCTAATGGAGATATTTAAATATAAAGGATTAATAATGAATTATTCTTTCTAAATTCGTTAAAATACAAAATAATTTAAATTCAGAGAAAACACTAATTAACAACATAACACTCCCTAACACTTCACCTTTACTGTTCATATTCCCGTTAACTACTAAAACCTCCCCTATCCTCCTAAGCCCTGCCCCATTACCCGAATAGATTAACAATACTGTATTAAGTTTAATTATCACTTTATGGTGAGAGGGACTGCACCTCTCGAAACTATAGTAGTGGCAATAACACAACGTGTGTGTAGTACAAAGTTTAGTTGTGAAAATTAAAATAATTATGTTACACCAGAAAGTAACCGCCATGTCAATTAATGAGATAATTATATTACTATGTTGAAATCGTATAATTTAGGAATTTTACTATCTATTTTTAATAATTTTTGCTAAATGTGAACCAAATGAATCCTTAGATTATAGTACGGCATGAAACACTACCTGCGCCACCTGGGAGAGGTTAAGTGAACTAAAATGTACTATTCTGCAGATGGGTATGCAAGAGATGAGATCAAAGTTTGCATTACTATTAAAAATTGTCCATATAAATAATGCATACAGTATTTATTTGAAATAAAAATTAGGTAGTACATTACCAGACACCCTTTTTCAGTGAGTGAAAAAAAAAATTCTGGGTTTTTTTCAGTTTTGGACTGTCCAAATGATACCAAAAAGTCGTAAAAAATTATGAAATGTCAATATCGTTTTTCTCATCACACACATTTCCTCGAATCAGTTTTTTTGTTAAAATAGAAATGCATGCACATAATACCTACGTGTCACATCAATATTCTTACAATTCAAACAACGGGGTCACAAAAGGGTCGAGTCTTGAATCCCCGACCACTAGATTACTTGGCAACTGTCTTACCATTAGAGCAATAAGGACGTCTGTGCATTGGAATGAATCTATGGTTTTATATACATTACTGGGGGAAACGGTGAAATTTTGTTTAATATGTGTATTTGTCAAAATATTGATGGATCAGAAGGATATATGTGAGTCCGAGTACTCCCAAATAAATTACACCGGGCGCTCACCTAATCGATTGAATTATAACGCAGAGTGCGCATGTTGTGTACGAACATAGCAGGATGAATAATAAAACACTACTTGGAGTAGATTGGTGTTTATTGATGCTTGAAACTTTGTTTGGCTGCAGGCGCGTTGTATTGTTGTCTGTTGGGGCTCGGTACCAAGCGCGTTTTAACCTTTTCAACCGCCTCGCCGGACGTCTCTTATCCGAAAGCCGCGAGTCGATATAGCTGTCTCTCTCGTTCACATCTGTAGTATGGGGCTACCCAGCGCATTAGAGCGAAATAAATAATAAGCACAATAACTAAAAAATAAGACACAGGTGTATGGTATCGACATGCGCAGGTGTATGTACCGCACGAAGATCACTGGACCGAAAACAATATTTTTAAATATTATAATAATTTGAAATACAAAAAATGGCATAATATTTGTCATTATATCCGTGAAGATTACGAAAAATAAGAATGAAATCGTTTGCTTAATTATTGAGTTATCGAGTTTAAAACGATCTATGGGGAATGTGAATACCCCGCTTCGGGAAGGCAAGGTTAAGATTGATGAGAGCCCCGTTTCGCACTCAAGTATATGTAGGGTACGTGCAGATTGTGTTGGCGATAGACCTCCACAACCTAAAATATACTCAATCAAATAAATATGTAAAGAAATATCAATATTTAATTTTTATTTATAGTTCAAGTGTTGCGAGATGTTTATCAAATCGATGATGTCTAATGTTTACTCAATTGGCTGTCCTTCCGAAGAGACCTGTGATAACTATATTAATAGAAGAAAATAAAGTAGAGCACATTCATAGAAATGATAAACATCATTAATGGACAGTTATTTCAGTATTAATTATTGTGTAAAATATGGCGCGTTACACAACTGTAAATTTAAATTTAAATATAATTTGACATTTTAATATTTTTAATTCAGTAAATTAAAAAAATCATATTATATTATGAGATTACTAGTAAGACTTGGCAACTGATAAAAATATTTATTTGAATTACCTATATGAGTATAAAAATTCAAGATATTCCGACATCAAAAGAAAAAAATCTAATACAGCCACCACCTCCTTCGAGGGTTGAAAAGATTAATGTGTAGTTATAAAACCACTATATTTATAATATTTTAGAAATGTTCAAGATATATTTGGTACATAACATTGTTTATTAACTCTTATATGTTTAATGTCTACATTAGTAACATTAAAAAATTAAAAAAAAATTATTACTGCCAGGATTAATTTTTCGATGTATATTTTTTTTTTGTATATCTTTTAATTTGATTTATTTAATTTATATTAAATATACCACAGAATTATGTTCTTAAATTGCAACTTTACAACAAAAATGCGCATTCATTAAAAATCCATTTACATAATCCATAAACAATAAATTTATAATTAATTACGAATCTGCTAGTTGTTGGAATGTTTAAAAAGAACTTTAGGCAACGACTTTCGTTTTCTGAACCAACTTAGTTGAAGAACTTTATGTTAATTTTTGTACTTATATTTTTTTTATAATGACGCACATACATAATGAACATTAAATTCATTTAAATTAAAATAATTGTGCAAAAATAAAATGATTTAATATAAAATTTGTGTTGATAAATCAAAAAATAATTTTAATATAAAATATATTTCTCAAAGAAGAGATTTTTCGCTGTAAGTTGAAGTGGGCTATCAGCGCAAAAATGAGTTTGTTAAGGATATAAATAGAAAATGAATGCGTCCTTTTTTATATAGTGCAGTATTTCTTTATTGCTTATTTTTTGTATTTTGTTTGAAAGAGTTATATTAAGCCTTTTTAGTGTGTGGTAGACCTGTTAGACCTGTGTGGTAGACCTGTTAGACCTGTGTGGTAGACCTGTTAGACCTGTGTGGTAGACAAAAAGTCGAACGCAAATAACCGTAGGTTTTTACGGTAGTCAGATAAATCGGGCAATTCTCAAAATTGAAATATTGTAATGAAGGTTATTGTTATACTTACCCTCAAAAATATATAATACGTAAATTAACGTCAGTGTTATATTTGAATGAGATAGTAAGGGAGAAAAACATACCAATATCTGTCAAAACATAAAAAATGGCGACAGGATTGGCCGTAATTTTCACTACGACGCTGTGGATGAGGAAATCAATAGATATTTATGAAACAAACCTTTTTTATATTTTGGATACAGTATTAGTACTTATTTTACGTTATCTTAACCAAAAACTGATATTTTACTTGAAACTCGAGAATAGAAAGACTTCGTTTGCGAGATTTCTGTAACCTGCTAGAGATTCCAAATAACCAGTTTTTACAACTTTACCACCTTGATAAGGAAACAGTTATATATTTATTGGAAGCACGAATTCCCCTTTAAAAGTGTGAAGGTATTCCAGATCTCTCACGCCAAACAAAAGAAGATGTTTTAAAATAATACTCACGGTTTTTTAGGTTATTTTTCGTATTTTAATTGTACCATACAAAAATTTTATAACAACTTTTTAATTTTTTTTTTTTTTCATATTCATATTCATATTTAAAATATCACAGACCTATGTTCTGAATAATTACAACTTCACAATAAGAATGTGTTCTCCTAAAAAATAATAAAGTTGTATCAATGTGTCCAAAATTTAATAAAAATGAATTGATAATTCTGGCGTCTGCTATCAGTTTACTCAAAGGTATTTGAGATTCTGTAAAAATAAGGTAGATGGCTCTGTCGAATGATGGAACGATTAAATGTATTAATATCAAAAAGGTAACATATAGGGTCGAAAATTGTCGCTAAAAATAATGTCGCTGTAGCTTAGTTGGATAAAGCACCTTCCCCGGTTAGGAAAGAGATCCAGGGTCGAATCCCGGTGGCGCAACAACAATATTTTTCGATAAAATTGATTTTATATGTATATCTTTGTAATTAATATATTTAATTCATATTTAAAACTTTTTAATTATTATTTTGTTACAGATATGTGGAGTAGATCTTAAGATTTTGTCTTTTAATGTATTGTATCCCAGCTGCACAACGACGCAGTAATATGGTACACATCACAAATTAGAAGATTTTTAGAAAATCGAAATACGAGAGGTTAAATAAACGCCCTTGAGGTGAAAGCTTTTACGAAAATGGCGCTATACAAATTATCCATTATTGTTGGGTAATTTTTTTTTTTTTAAATTTCAAATATATTGTGAAAATACACAAATTGCATTACAGAAATCGTATTGTTGAATTTTCAAGTGATTATGGATATTCATTATTATTCTTTAGTGGGTCGACTCTTATAGCTGACGATTTGGGGCACATTCATCATGGTTGCTTAAATGTGACTCTAAACACAGTCTTATGATACAAATCAATCCACCGTAGAATAACTCAGTTAAAACTATATTATAGTACAATCATAATAACATGATTTATTTATTGATATTGATAAGATGGTTTCGAAATGGCTCAGTGAAAGGTCAGTGGAAAATGGCAGAAAAATGTATTTATTAGACAACCCTTCAGGAAAACATCCAAAATACAGCGGTGTAGAGTAATATAGAACATAGCGGTGAAGCGGCGATAGTGGCGCTCAACGCTGTATATGGAGGCTTGCGGGCGGCGAGGGGCCCTGAAAGTGGCCTTTTCAGTGGCGTAATGCGTCAGGTGGTAAAGGTAGCCTAGGTGGGCCGTGGCAGTCAATAGTCGCCGGCGGTGGGCTGGACGCCCGAAGACACCAGAGTGAACCGGCGAATCACCCCTGCAGATTACAGTTCTTGTTTCCTGTACGGAACAAGTCGTTTCTGAAATTAATTTAAAGCAGCGGCGACAGCAGTATTTCTTAACGCTATATTCCATAGGTATCAATATATATACACAAAAAATATAACGTCACAATTGGATTATTGATTTCATAATATATTGTTATTATGGTGCGCTGTGTTTTTGGTGTTTCTGGTTTGTTTGTTTTATTTTTTTCATTGAATTCTATATTTGCTTTATTCATGTTTTCTATAGTGTGTACGTTTCATTTGAAAGAGTTTCATTAATAGCTTTTGTGTGTACCATATTGAATAAATATTTTTCATGCTTATAAATCATTTGCTGAAATATTAAGACTACTGCTGTTTGTATAAGACGATATGCGTAATACAGATCAAGTATTGATATAACTGTGTACATATAACGTTTTCATTTTAAGTATCATAAATTAACATCCATATAATTGAACGTGTCACTTTTTTAAAAATGAATTATGTTACAGATTTACCAGCTACGCTGTCTCTGTAATTAATATAATAATCAATATTTTTAATTAATAGAGCCTACTACATCAAAGGCAACATTGTAAAAAGCATACTTCAAGGCTTCATAATACAAGTATCTTTAAGTTTATTTATTTATGGCAAATGCCCTACCTTTGGACGGTTTTACCTTTGGACAACATAAATATCTCCAGCAATATCCAACATAAAAATTCTCTAAAATTACACGTGTATACTATTTTCATCAGCTAGCAGTACTATTATGTCAAATATATCATTTTGTTAATAGTGATTTTGTTTTACACATTTGTTAAAACAAAACGTATGAAAATAAAGTTTTTTTACATATTTTGATGAAGTATTTTTAATTAACATTTATAGATTTTCTTATTTAAATTTCTACGATTAATGATCTTTTAATTGTGTGTGCTTGTCCTATTTTTGGCCAACTCTACGTTCGTACCTTTGGACGCGTTCAAAGATACAAACCGAAAATTCAGTAAGCCAATATCCACCTACGACATGGAAAATTTATCTTAAAGCATATCTAAACGTTTAAAGCATTCACTCAATTCAACGAAAACATAATTAGCGGTTTTAAATCTTCCGAAATTTGGCCAGAGAATACAAATATATTCCAACGCAGAAGATTATTTACAGTCTTACGTAACGGATAGACCATAATCTGTCCCACTCATCATCTAAATATGGTATCAACTTATTATGATATTCTGAACTTGGATCTGGCTTCCAAAACAAGATCCAAACAAAAAAGAACGTCCCTGGCCATTCCAGCTACTGAAGAAAATTTAGAAGAAATTATTAATTCACTTTTTATTAAATTTTGGACACATTGGTTGATACGACACATGTATTATTAAGGAGAACACATTTTTATTATAAAGTTGTAATTGTTCAGAACAAACATATTTTTAATACAAATTAAATGTATAAATTAGAAAGATATACATATCAAAATATTTTTGGCGTCTCCTATTGGATTAATCAAAGGTATTTGAGATTCCGTAAAAATAAAGAAGATGGCTTTCAAATAATGGAACGATAGGTGTATCAATTTGAAAAGTGTAATACATAGGTTTGAAAATTTGTCGTCAATGCACTGTATTGCCGTAACATAATCGGATTATGCAATTTTCCCGGATAGGAAGAGATTCAGGTTCGAATCCCGGTAGCAACAATATTTTTCAATAAAACTGATTTTATATGTATATATTTCTAATTAATATATCTATATAGAATGAGGGACAGTAATTACAAGTTAATTAAATATAGATTAAACTACTCGTAATGTCAATATTCGTGTCAAAGAGCATCTTAAATGTTTAAATAATAATGATTTCTCAGAATTTTCCGACCACATTATTGAAAAAGACCCTTCCTTTAAAAATAGCACAGGGGTCAATATCCTCCATAAAAAAATGGGTTTGGCCTCCGGTTGGACAATTTAGAAGCCCTCCAAATAAAAAAGGCAATTAATAGTGGTACTCCAATTCTTAATAATCAAATTAATTTATCCATTAGACCCATATTAGTTATGTTTCCTTTAAAATCAATTTAATATCCATCAACGCTGTATTTTCCCCTCCCTTAATGTTCCGTCTATCAGTATATGTATTGTGTCTCTCTCTTTCGCATATAATTTTATATGCTGTCTCCCTCGATGTTTTATTTAACTGTATATGTATTTTGTCTCTCTCGTTCACATGTAATTTTATATTATTTCTCCCTCTTTATCTATATATATAAGTGCACTCTTTACGTATTTATGATTAGTTTTAAAGTCCTGATGAAGTTTGAGATAAGCGAAACCGGTTGACGTATAATAAATTTCTTGGTTTCATACAAAGTGATTGTTATTTATATGTACATCTTTCTAATTAATACATTTAATTTGTTTTAAAAATATCACAGACCTTTGCTATGAATAATTATAACTTCGCAATAAGAATGTGTTCTCCATAATTAAAATTAATGTTTTGTTCAAAGGTAGGGTAATTTATATATAAAAAAATGTACTATCGTGTTAATGGAATTCCTTGTTTGTTTTGTCTAAATTGATTATATCGAAAAGTACAACCATTAGTATTTGTAGATACATAAAATAAGAGATTAATGTTTAAGATATTTAATATTTCACTAAGATGAACATGTGCATCCGAGTGTGTAACATGTACAAAAGTACTGCGTACGTCATACACTTATGTTAGACACAATATTTACTCAAAACAAATATGTCGATGGGTATCTAGAAATTTATATTTGTATTCATGTAACAGATCCAATATAATATCCATAGTTACAGGCCACCTGGCACGTTCAAGTATTTATTTTAAGCAGAAGTGTTCTCTAAGCACGGTTATCTCAATTTTTAATTTATTTTATTTTCATACTTTTGGAATAAAATTGTGCGTCCGTTTCCGTTACTTTCCACACCGTAGTATCATAGCCATTTTTATTATAGCAATATAATAGCAATAGCAATAAGTCGGTTTTTTGGTTTTAATTTTTACGTTCTGTTCCGATAGTGAAATGTAGTCATCTTCAACCTGTCTGGCGTAGGACGCTCTTCTTGTAATTGTCGCTATACCCTGACAATTAGAGATCCAATAGAAGTGGTTCAGATGATGATGTCATGATGCAGATATTTTTAAGATGTATCTCTTTAAAACTTATGAATTCTAATATTCTATAAAGTTTTGCTTTTTAGTGTGTCTTAAATATTTATTTTTATAAAAATTAAATGTTTCGACTAGAAACATTTAACGAAAAAATATTTTAGTTTCTGCCGGGATAAATAGATTTTTTCCGTTTATCTTTCTAGTTAATACATTTAATTTGTATTAAAATATCACAGAAGTATGTTCTGCAACTGCAACTACACAATAACAATATGTTCTCCCTAAAAAAATATTATTATTTTTAATTGACCTCAGTTTTGACTTTATTCGAGTTCATATTGAAAAAATTAACTCTTATTTGGAATCATCAGCCCGTAATTACATTTTTCTGTTCGAATTATATTCAGAAAAATTGTATATTCATAAATATAAAGTGTTTTGTTCAGCGGAAAATTTTCAAGATTAAATTGTAATTGCTTGTGAACCATCAGGGTGAGGTAAGTGGGAAAGGTATTGTTCAACGCGCGTAATTTTATGATTTTCCAGTCGCAATGAGTCACTGGTTGAGAGCGCGCCGCGCTTTCACAGTTGAGCAATATTTAAAGTGCGGTGATTCATTGGTTCGTGCGCGTCGCGCTTTGTGTACTAATTTTAATATTCGACGAGTAAGTGATGGGCCGAGCACAAACTTATCTGGTATCGGGTTCAAAAGTTCAGACAAGAAGAGACAATGGTTAACCAAACTCCTCCGGGTCCATCAACGTCAGCAGCGACGCCAGAATATGTGGCTCAAGTTCGACGTGAAATTATGCGCAATCCGCGTAAATCGATAAGAAAGATTGCACCCTGCACTGAAATAAAAATTTAACAGTGCACGTTATTTTGAAAAAGAACTACAGTTTTATCCATACAAACTACAAATCGTGCAGTTTCTTAACGAAAATTACTATTCTTTAGGTGAAACCTTTGCGAGAACGATGCTGGCGCGTTTTGGAATAGCACGAACGCTTGGAAACATATTGTTTACTGATGAAGTACATTTTCATATCGATGGCTATGTTAATAAACAGAATATGAGATACTGGTGCCCCGACAACCCAAAGAAATACCATAAAAAACGTTTGCATAGTCCAAAAACGATAGTGTGGTGTGCAATTTCTGCCCGAGGGATAATTGGCCCTTATTCTTTTAACCAGCGAGAGACAGTCATTGCTGACGTGTATTGCTAAATGATCGAAGAGTTTTTGGTACCGCAACTGCATCTGTTTCTCGGGTTCAACAATAGAATGCAATTTCAGCTAGAGGTTCAATGGAGAAGCTGAGGGGAATTTTTCTCAATAAATTAATCAGCAAGTACGAAGACATACTCTGGGCACCTCGGTCACCGTACCTTACACCGTGCGACTTTTTTTGTGGGGATACCTTAAGTCAAGTTCAAATTCAGGCCTTATAAGAAAATATCCGCCGTGAAGTTGCTGGCATTGAACCAACGCTTTGCTCTCGCGTGTTCGCAAATTTAAGGGTCGGATTGCAAGTGTCTTGAAAGAAATAGATTGTATTTAGACGATATTGTTTATAAAACATTAAAAACGCATCGAAAAACTCAATTTTGTATAAATAAAATATGAGAATAACATTGTAGTTTTTTATTATCATTTGATATTAAGCTGGAAAAATTTTCCGCCGGACATCCTTACCTATTAAGATTATATAAGTTAATATTTTTTATTCATACGGTTAAAGATTTTAAAGTCAACACCCACGCCAAGCAAACAGAAGTTTAACTATCATATCACAAGCACGCCAGACTTATTGTGGGAGTCTGTGCAAACCCTTAGTTACATAATTGCCGTCAATCAAGCTGTTCAGAATATTATTACTGAATAAATATTTTATATAATAATTATGCGACACATAAAAATTGTGTGATAAGTTGCTGACTTTGAATATTGGATTATTATTCTTAGATATAAATTAATTCGTATTAAATAAATTTGAGGTTAAAAATGATTAATAAAAATCATTTTTAACGGCGTGCACATATTTTATTTACAAGATATTAACTTCTTATTAATATTTTGTATACTCACAAACTTTAATTATTAAGTCTTATTTAATTACGGTACAAAGAATTTTTACATATTTAGGTGAAACAGAAAGAATATAAATTTAAATAAATTTTTATATTAGCATGTTCATTAGAAAATGTTCCGCGATTGAATCGTCAGTACCAATGCGGTACCAACCATGAACCAAGGACCATAATGCAATTCAAATTTAAAAAGTGATCTGGCTTTGGTGTAACAGAAGCATTTTTTGATGTAACAATGGTGGGTTAAATACATTTAATTAATTACAATTAACACCATCGTTGCAAATATTTTACTAGTATGGTAAAATAAACATTTTATTTTTAACGTAAAATTAAAAAAAAAAAATTATTGAAATGCATTCATAAATAAAACGTAAATTGCGTAATATTTCGTAATAAATTTAAATTCATAATGTATTTTTCTAGTATTATGGTGCACATATTTGGATGGGAATTGTCTCGAAATTCAAATCGAAACTCGTGTAAAACAAAAACAGTACATAATTGATCATCACCAAGTGAGCTGTCAATTTTTTTGTTCAAAGAGAAAAATATCTATCCAGACTTTAACGTCCTTTTTTTATAACTCCTAATATTTACAATCAAATCTCTAAGACATATCAATACTCATCTATGCGTACGTATTATTAGAATACAATAACTGTGTTTGAGTTATCACAAAGAATATCTTTAAAAAAACATATTATATACCATAAAACATATTATACACGTCAAAATCTTTAACAGTTAAAGAGCATGCATAAGAAGATACATATATATGAAGGTGGACTAGACAATATGTATGTGGGACAGAAGAGAATGACTATCCTCTCTGCCTGCCCCTGCGGAAATGACGTGATGATAAGTTGATTAAAAAATAACGTTATTATCTCTCTCTTACTTGCATACATGTTATCGTCGGTGCAGCTCACTTCGTATGTATCTGCCCTTCGTCACAAATGCTAATAATTATTGGCCGGATTTGCTTATTTTCTTTTTGTGACTATTTTATTTATAAAAAAGAAATAGATAAATCATTTGAAAAGATAAAAAGAAAAAATCAAAAAAATTTAGTAATCACCAGGTCTGTGTATTATTTTTGTCCCTATACATATATTTTTCACAAGTGATTTATTTAATTTGTTTTATTTAATAAATAACTATATATGTTTTGAATATTCGTAACTTGAGATTTCAGTAAGAATAAAAAATATATATTTGTGTGACAGAATATACAAAGATTGTTTTATGGAATCATAATGGAAGTATGACGTGGTAAAGAATATTTGTATTTTAGATGAATTAAAATCCGATGTAAAAAAATGTAGCTATCATATAATATTTGTTATAATAAAAAAATATGTAAACGCATGCTCGTGTTTAATTAAAATTTATTAATTTAATTAAAATACTTTGACAAACAAATAAATATTATATCCAGCAGAGTAACCGCTCAGCGAGCGTTTTATCACGCGGTGGAAATAACCTTGTATGTACACAATAATTATTACGATGGTCATTCTATCCAGTTTATTAATTAGATTTTAGTAATAAGATATTTCAATTATTTTCATGTTTTATTTATAAACAATCATTAATGTTTTACAAAATATAATATTAAAATAACAATATAATAACATTTTAACATAAAGTTATAAACAACACATACGTAAAATAAAAAATTTTCTTCCTTAATTATTATGTGTTTACATTTAAAACATCAAAACACTCTTAATCGACGTTATATTGCGATAGATTGTAACATTTCTGTATTTAGTGAAAATTAATGTTAATTATCGCCCTACATCACTTTGCTGTGCAGCGCTGAAATTTGTTTGACGATAATTATTATTTGTTAATAAAATTCCAGCGATGACAGGAATTATTGACATACTTTCATTTTAATATAACATTTCAATCTAGTGCATGGAAGCTAACTCGATGTTTATGTTTATCATTACAATAAATTAATTAAAAACAATATATCAAAATTAAAACTATACTTTTTGATTACATTAATTCAAATAAAATACACTAGTGACCTTTTGGATACATATAAATCAATATAGGTAGAAAAATACAAGAGGTGTAGCTAATCTGAATTTAACAATTCCCAAAATCACAAATAAATATGGATTGAGAACAATATAATTTGTTGTGTCTGCAATAAAAAATAAACTACCTTGTGTTATACAAAAAAGTACACTTTCTTCCAATTTGGAATAAATTATTAAAAAAATAGCTTAACGATAATAACCAGTCTTACCTGTAAGAAAGAAATGAATTGTTTAAACTGTGACTGATTAGTTGTTTTTTATTATATTAAATGTAACAAAATTGATATAAATGTACCTGTAGACCAACATCTAGCAGGACATTTTGTGGGCTTAGTTTAATTAAAAAATAAAAGAATATAAATTTAAAAAAATAATAATATATTAAAATGAAATATATTAAGAAAACTTTAATCAAAATGTTATTTAAAATTAAAAGTTTTACAGGATGTACGAGTATGTAGCTCCAATAAAATTTAAATTATTAATATTATTTATAAAATCTAAGCAGGTAGATAAACTTCTTCTTCATCATCATCATCGTATTTTCAATGCTGAGCGACGTGGTCTCCTAAAGTATCTGGAACATGGTGCAAAATACGTCTCCATCTCTCCCGCTGTTGATCGTAATATTATCAATATGATTAATCTGAACGCACTAGCATTTTCAACATAAACAAAACCAATACTGACTTGTTTAAATAATGCAACTATTTAAAGAAAATCCAGTGTTATAAATAAACTAGTACTTAAAAACCCGACCGTGTACAAGCACCTACGAGCTCATATAAGATGCTTGCATTTTAAAAAACGTTCAGTTTGTTTGTGGCCATAGAAGTGTAGAAGTGTTTACGAGTAGATATTGAAGCTGTAATCGTAAATTGCGGCTGTATCATTTCTGCTTATCCGCGGGTCGGTTGTTTGTAATCGTAAATACTCCGGCAGTATTGGCTCCATTGCGACATGACACCCTCGAGAGTGGCTGTTACGTCAGCTATTTTGGTTGCCTGTCAGCTGGTGACTCTTGCCTTGGCGGGAATTTCCCCAACTCCGGTTACAGCTCCGTCATCAGCGTGCGGTATTATATAATACATTTGTTGTTTATTGTATTTATAGATTCACTGAATTACGTGTTGGAATAACATTTTATAGAATGCCAATTAAAACGTGAAAGCACACGATTCATTGTTCGATGATATTTTATGTAATTTTCAAGGTGCGCATTTTTTATTTACGTTGTCATTTAGAAATAAGATTTAAGTTGATGAAGTAAATAATGATAAACATAAGTACTAATCTTTATAAAAACAGACAAAATATTTATTAACGGGGGCAAGTCAATAATTATCTAGATTTTTTGTTCTACAATTTATTTATACATACAAAGGTACATTTTGTATGATTTGATGAGCAGGACCATGATTGATGTTCAAAGAAGACGCTACCTCACCGATGGTAACTCACCTATTTGCAAGAACCATCTCTCGACCTTGCTGAATCTTGAGGTAGACGATCGTTCTCCTCCCTCTTCGTACGTCATACTCGTCCGTCTACTTTTAAATGTCTCGATCCATAAAAATGATATAAATATAAATGATTATAAAAAAAATGTTTGTCTATAATATAGTTCGAGACAAAATGAGTAGGTAGTTAGGTTAGCAAAAATGATAAATTAGTTTCAATTTGCTTTCTACCCATATCAAGCAACCATTTTGTTATTTTTAGTTTAAAATCTTTAATAACTTTAGACCCTTTAAGGTCTAGTGCAAATATACGCCGTGCACAAAACAGAAAGATTCGTTGACCAAATTTGGTATCCATTTTTGGCACTAAAAGTATCCTAAGGTTTTGCTCCAAGTTTCCTTTGAATCGGATCGTGGATGAGAAGTTAAGTTTTTTTAAAGAATAGTTTTGGAATTAATCTGGTAAATAGTTGTCTTATACAGAAAACTCAAAAGGGTTTGAAAAGTTCTTCAGTATTATATCTAAATGGCCTCTTGTTTATCACTCTGATGACCTATGACTTGTCAGATATTACGCGTGTGTCATCAGCTCAAGTATTTCGTTTAAAATGTGAGTTTAATTGCAGCAAATAAAAAAAAGTAATTGAATCTTGATACCAGAAGTACATACTAATATTATTTATGGAAGCTAATTTATACAGTTTCTCATTCACTTTTAATCATAATATAGCGGATTTAGCAATTTTTCTGGATCATATTACAAGTAATGTTAAACTGCTTCTAAAAACCATTTAAGCATTTCGTTTTATCATACCATTCCCAAAAACAATAATATACCCATTTCATCTTTAACGTTATTTGTAATTACTGGGCGGGGTAGATAGTATTATAAATTAAATTTTAATATAACTACGTTTTAAGAATACTTCAAATCGCTTTAAATGATATGAATAAAACATTTTTATTTTTAATATTATTTATATATAAATATGCAGACTTAACCTGTAACAAAAGAATAATAAATATTTTTTGCAGAGGTAAAATTAGCTGAAACGTTTTTTGAGCTTCCACAAAATAACCAGATTATTTATGAATACGCCAATTGTATTGATCAACAGTGATCCTAAAAAGACTAACAATGTAAATGTTTGTGTATCAAATTTTATTGACAGATTTTCGAATACTTAATTATTAAAAAATCATCTTTTATTCACGGTGTTGAAGCAAAAACCTGAGTGACCATAAGTGTTTTGAGTATGTAATATAAAAAAGACGTCAAGTGGATAGTTTAACATAGTTAATGGAAAAAATATATTAAATAATGAGAAAATAGGTCTTGGCCGGAAAAATAAGACGGCACATGGAATAACAGAGTACCAAAAGAATTCATAGTTTAAACAAAAATCTAAGCATGGATCTATTTAAATTTTGCCTGTGAAAAGAACAAGAGATAGAAGAGATACAGATAAATCTAGAAGCGTCTATATACGCGAATGCAAAACATTGTTTAAGTATACATTACACTTAAATAAGATGATAGTACTACATTGTAAAAAAAACAGATTATTTACAAGGTAAAGAGAATCGTACTATAGACAAGAAATATAGGTAAGAAAGTCTGTTAAAATTAACCATTTAAATTTGAAAAATGTACAAATGGAATCAATTTGCTAAAACAAATGAAAACCTTGAATGGATTCAAAGAAAAAAATATCGAAACTAAAGCAATCAACAATTTGACCAACCTACATAAGACACGATCAAAAATATCTTCACAAAAATACCCAGACCTACAAGAGTTCGAAATAACCAGGCCTATACATTACCAAGAATTTTATCTCAATATTCCCTATGAATAGTTAATTTTCTATATTAATTCATTTATGACAATTTTTTCATAATGTTTTTTTTATATATGTTTTTTTAATATTAATTCATTTCTGTGTTTTCTTAAATTTAATTAATTTCTGTATATTTTCTTTTCTGTGAGTATTTTTATCTGCGAAATTTTAAATTTATCCTTATTAATTCATAACCTTAGGTGTATGTTCTTACATAAATACAAATTTATTATTTAATTTGTTTTAATTATCATGAACAATTTTAAAACCATTCGACACGTAAATTAGCTAACTCTTACGAAAATTACATTTCACATAAATACAAATTTGTTAACTCCCAAAAAAGCCGATAAAAATTACATGAATGTTAATTTTCCATAAATATTATTTTTTAGACGTTCTCCTATAATATACAAATCGTTAACAAAGAAAAAAAACATAATTTCAATGAATTTAAAAAAACTAAACAGTTTTATGTCATTTCTGTAAAATTGAGAAATATGGAGTTAACAACATTACACTATAGGGCATCGATATTTGATATGAATCCGAAATGTATGTATATAATAGTTTTTGGTATGAAATAGTTCTCTTCAGTCATGTCAGTTCTTCATGACAGGATCATGGTCTCCATGAACTTCCTCTTGACTGTGATCTTCCACCTTTCTCGGCATCCTGCAGATATTAGGTCTATCACCAGGGAAGTGCCTGTTTCTTTTCCATTTGGTCGGTCTAACGGGTAGGGGATCTTTCTCTTTCTCTTCAACAAGCTTCTCCAAACTATCTTCTCTTCTCACAAGATACGCAAAAATTGAAGGATTCATCCCAGAGTGAGAATCGGTCCTTGGTGTACATTTTCTGCAGAATGGAGAAATTCTTGAGTCTCGCACTAATATAATATATTGCAATACAAGCGTAACGTTTTGATTTCTTTCCTCAGAAAAATGTCCCAAGAATGAGGTGTACTCAAAGTGCGGCAACAATGGCTGCCAGAACACGTGCGCTAATCCAAATATTGCGCAAGTCTGCAGGGCAATTTGCATGCCAGGGTGTATCTGCGCCGAAGGGTACTTGAGGAACTCCATGGGAGTCTGCGTTGTCCCTGAAAAATGCGGTAAGTTTTAACAAAATGAGAATTTTAACAATATCTGATCGGTCATTCTGTATCAAATTTGAAATAAAATATAGAATTTAAATAACCAGTCTCTTTGAATCTTTCCTTATTTTCTATATATTTAAGAATCATGTGATAGGCGACTGATTGATAGTAGGTATATTCAACAGATAACTCATTTTTGTGATACTATTATTTTACCGAGATATTAAGTAGGCATTTTAAATATCTCAATTATTTTTATACATATTTCCTTATATTGTCTTTCGATTATTCTTAATTATAATACAACCTTAATATTAATTATAGCTTTTGATAATTCTTAATCTACATGTATAGAATATATTATTAAGACTAACTAAAGATTTTTTTGAGAAAACTCATTTATATTTTGAAATTAAAATTTCAAAACATATGTAGGGGACAGCGGTTCAAATTCACCGCCGTCCCAGCCGGTATCGACACCAGCGACTCTGGCCTGATCGCTCACCGACACCACATCTTCCGTTCCGCTGCCCTGCCACGGCGCTCGAGAGCCGGCGGGGCCAACGACAAACACCGGCGACACGATTCTCTACTCTTAGTATTTTTCGCTTCGTTATCTCCTGTATTCTTCTTTCTCTATCTGTTACATCAATAAACGAACTACGCCAACCTGCGTTTCATTTCATTCTCACCACCTACACCCCGAAAATTGGTGACCCAGACGCACACGCACAAAGTTCGGTGGTATTTTTAATTCAAGTTAAATGAAGCAACTAGACAGATACACAGAAAAAAATTTTATCGGAAAATATTTTAGTTGCAGCCGGGATTCAATTTTAAAGTGCTAGAGAATATAAATTCGAAAATTTATTTTAAATGCATTTGGCCAGTTAGAAAATGTTCGAATCCAGGTAGCAATTAAAATATTTTTTTGATAAATAAATTTTTTCGTTATATCTTTCTAGTTGATTAATTTGTAACAATACTAATTAAAGGAACTGGACAATACGTAGGAAAATGTGAAGTACTTAATTAAAATGTAACTTAATTTTTGTTATATAAATACATATGAAGTACGACTAATCAGTACTCTAATTGTAAAAAAATATTGTAGTGCAGTTACAAAATAATAATTTTGATGGAAATCAAAATATGATATTCTTACAAGACATTAAAAATAAAATATATATTCCTTATATCTTATCTGATTGCTGCCTATAAACATGTATTTCGCTAACGTATCTGCGATTTAAATGAGAGCCTAATATTTATACAATCATTTTGTTTTGATAAGTTAAAGATGATGTACGCGCGAGTTTTATATATTTCTTATACTGTCTGCTAAAAAATAATTTCACACAATCAAGGAAAATAACAATTTATTACAATATTTACTTAATTGGAACTTTTGAAAGCTAAAAATTATTTTGTGACCTCGAAAAGAACTGAAAATCAAAAAAAAATATCAATTTTAAATAAAAGTTGAAAACATATTATTAAGAGAATACATTCTTATTGTGAAGTTGTAATTATTCAGAACATAGGTCTGTGATGTTTTAAATATGAATTAAATATATTAATTTGAAAGATATACATATAAAATCAATTTTATCGAAAAATATTGTTTTTACGCAATTCTAATTAAAATATTTAATTCATATTGAAAAAATACTATACTAAATCGACTTATACTAATAATATTATACTTATTATTAAAATTTTTGAAAAGTAGATGGATAGTTGGTCAATTTTAAAAACAACAAATAAAATTAAATATCTTGAAGTAATCATCGATAAAAATCTTAAATGGAAAAATTTTATTTGTTAAGTTGTAAAAATATTAGAAAATTAATATACATATTTTAAAGATTTAGAACATTTTTATCGATAAAAAATTTGTACTTAGTATAGTATGCATTTATTCAATCCATATTACAATATTCCATCATTAGTTGGGGATTAGTTTATAATACTTGATTCCAGTTAAAAATGTACAAAAACTTATTATAAAAGTAATATTAAAAAAACTAATTACTTTTTGAAGAATTCAAAGTACCAACATTGTAATCTATTTAAAACAAATTGTTATTCATATATATAAAAAAAATATATCCTTTTATTACTGATAATCGTACTAGGTTTAAATTTGTATTTTCATGCTCAAAAATCAACACATAATTTGCACAATACCACTATACGCACATAGGAAAAAAAAATTAACAGCTTACCCGAAAATATCAGGAAGATTAATAATGATAATAAAGAAATAATCAATGCTATCAAAAACACTTGCTCCGAAACTTATCATGTTTTTATATCATTATTGCTATTAATTTATTATATTTAATTTTATATTAAGCTAGTTATAAAAAATAAATATTTTATTGTATAAATATAAATAAAACATAAATTGCTATTTGATAAAAAAATTCGGCATATTTGGTACATTTAGAAACGTTTATATAACAATACGCCTTATTTATAATAAGCCATATTTAATATATTATATGAATCCAAAAACAGACTCGCCGTAACTGAATTTAGTATAAACTAAGAACTAAATGTATTTTTGTGATGTCGTAGATATGTAAAAAGGTGCAAATTTCATTTGATTTCATTCACTTTTCATTTCATTTAAGTACTAGGCTCAGGACGAATTTTGGAATCGAATATTCATATCCATGTTTATATTATTATTCTTGGAATTTATATTGAATTTTATGGAATACTAAAATATAAGGTAAACTAGTAAATATTAGATATCGGATGTTAGGAAAGGTATATATTGGGTTTAGAAAGAAACCAGTGAAAGAGTATTTCTATTTGCTGAATGAAGATTATGGTTTTTCATTCAAAATCTTTTGTATTCAGCTTACAGATTTAGCTGTATAAAACATTACCATACAAAGCTGTGGATAACAAAACCTCTATTTTTCAGACTCCTGTAAGGCCAACGAGATATTCAGCAAGTGTGACAACCATGGCTGTCAAAATACCTGCGCTGAACCAGACCTCATCACCAGGTGTGATTACATGTCGGGATGCTATCCTGGATGTATTTGCAAACCAGGCTTCCTCAGGGATTCAAGCGGAGATTGTATCTGTGAAACTTTGTGCAGTAAGTTTTCCACTTATTTTAAATAAAAATAGATTTTTTAATAATTTACTTATCCTATATATGTAAAATATGTCGAAATAGAAAATATTGAATATGGACATACAATGTTCATCTAATTCAATAATATTATGTTATGCTAGTCTGTAAAATTCTATTTATATTCATACACATTTTAAAAAAAAGTACACTTCTATTCTAAAATAAGTAGTCAAGTGTGCTATGTTTGTAAAAAAATTGCGTGAGAATAAGGAAAGACATTATATAGGTAAATTATATTAAAAAGCTCTAAATCACTGTAAAATCAAAATTCGCATTGGATTATTATTGTATATTATGATTATGTTTATGATTATATATAGATTACAGGTTTAAGGTTCTTAAGTCATTTTTTTTTCTTATTTGATACTTAAATTCACTATCGTATTTTTCAGGACTGGCAATTAAATATATAAAATATTTAAATTAGTTTAAAAATGTAGGATAAAGGGATGGAAGGAGGGAGTGCCTTTATTTTGCATATATTCCCTAAATAATAAAGATGAATACAACATTTTGTTCAGGTAGGAAGAGGGTGAGATGTCCGGGAGGGTAGGGTGTATTGGGGTGGGGTTGGGTTGGGGTGGGTGGGATTGGGTAACTATATATTCCTCATGATCCTAGAGTGCAAATAAACAAAATTTATAGTGGATAGCATCAATATAATATACATTTATATCGAGGCAAGAGTGTTGGTTGGCCAGGGGAGGATGAGGGTTTCTAGGTTTTTCCTAGAGTAAGGAGTCACTATGCAAAATTTAGGTAACATTAGTCAAAGAGTGTCATATTGTATTGAAAATACAAATATACATTCAATTTTATATATGTAAGTACGTATTATATGTATTTTACATTAAAAAAGTATTAAAAATTTAGATAAATTATGCGCTTCGAAGGTAACACATAAAAAATGTGTCTATCAAAAATATAGTCATCATTGGGAAAATCAAGGAATTTCTGTATTCTGTATTCTGAGAAATCGTACATAACTTTACAAAATAAAATATTAAAAATAAATTACGAACTATTTTTCATTTGTTTCTTGAATTACAAAATAATTATATTCCGTGCTATTAAAGAGGTGCGAGTGTGGTAGAATGGAACAAGTCGAGGGTTGCGGTGATTTATTTAGAAAATCCGCAGAGCGTGATTAATAAGAAGGTATAAAATAGACATTAGAGAATTGTGGTAAATGATTTCTCCAGAATATATTAGATTATACGATGTCACCTGTGACTCGTCTTAAGTAAAGTGGTTTTTAGCAAGAAATAACTTTAAATGATTTTCTTTGTAAATCGGCGAAAGTTTCGCGACCCTCTTGTAAAACATCTCTGCTCCAGACGTATCGTCTCTTGAATCACACAAAATGTCCTTGAGTCTTCAAAATACCATTGAATTTTCCAACAGACAGGTTTCGATCGGAATTGTCGCTGATTTGATTACTTAAGGCAGGTAGGAACGGGAGGCATTCGATTATAAAGTGTTTGTATTATCTCTTATCTTTATTTCGATCTCGTGGGGTTGGCCAACCGGCTTTATATTCTTTGTAAACTGAACAATGTGTATTATTTTTTGTATAAAACAAGAAAGATATTGGACATTTTCTTTATACTGTGTTTTAAACAGAAAAATTAATGTAAAAGATTTCATATTATTAAAAAATATATATATATATAGTTTCAAAAAAAAACTCGCATTCTGTGTGCGTCTGTAAGATATTATTTTATTGTATAAGATTTTATTATATCGTGATGTTCCGAATTTTTAAAACACACTTTTGGCGAGTCTTTCGAATCAGCCGCAACCGTTGTTATTGACACAATTCTGCATCCTAATTCCCATCCATACATTTCCTCATGCTCGTCTTGGCAGTGTAAATTGTGATCTTGGCGTCAGCAGACGTCAACTTGACCGATATTTGTTCGATCTCGACATCGCGATAGTATTCATGGTGTGGACATTTCAGCTCCAGTGCAACAGCACTGTATTTGGTGATATTGTTAGTTGTTTGTGGGCCGTGGGTGATCTTGTGACATCGTCGTATTCAATTGGGATCGGAGATCGGCTCATCCGCCTACCATTTGTGTGATCTCAGAGGCGACTGCGGGGATTACGGAGACGTCATATACAAGGTAAGATGAGCAGTCCTTCCGAATCCTGGTTACCGAGATCATTGGTCCTTCGACTAGAACCCCTATCTCCTCACCGACCTCATCCTGTACCAAGGTTTCCTTACTTCTCTCCCATACCCTGCGGTGATGCCGATTTATGACCGCAATTGTCGTATTCCATTTCGCCAGACGCGCGATCCAGAGCTTACGCAATTCATTCATTTAAATCCTATCAATCCGGATTTATAGTTCGAATTCACGTGATATCCCTAATATTTTAATTAAAATGCTAGGTGCTTAAATATTTGAATGTTGATATTTTTTTAATTTATAGATATAGATATACTACTTATTGCAGTAAGTATCATAAAGCGTTGTCTAGAAAATTTCAACGACCTTTCATCTATAATAATCTGGAGACATATGTGAGCCCCGATTATCTGAGTCTATGTATTATCTATACATATTTTTTTTCAAACATTTTTTCATAAATTGGCTTACATATTATTTTAAAGAAAGATATTTTAATGAAAAAAAATCATTATTATTAATGAAATTAAATAATTTAACAGCCGCGGCTGTTCGCATTATTCTATATTATGATTATTATCCGAGGTACGCTCGGTTCACATTACCTTGTATAAACTGTGTCTTCTGCTGTGATAAATAAACCTGGTAATATCTCGGAAAAATTCGTTAGCTGGACTGATTCACCATCATTATCATCATCACTATAAAAATTCTTAACTTTCTTTTAATATTGGATCTAGAAAAAAAATAGACTACGACAAAATTTAGTTAGAAGAGATTTTTATTTTCCAACATTATATTAACAGCAGATTTTTGTTGTTTTAGAGTGCGGAGAGAATGAACAATATTCTGATTCGGGAAAAACTATTTGCGAAAATACTTGCGAAAATCCACGGAAATCCACCATGTGCAAGGCAAAAGCTGAACCTGGTTGCGGCTGCAAGGAAGGATATCTGAGGAACGAGGACGGACGCTGCGTACTTCCGGAAGACTGCGGTGAGCTGAATACACTGTCTCTCGTTAGCTAGGGATGCTCTCGAACATCTAATTGAGTAGGTGTCCTGCTATTGTTGCGGAATAACTGGACTCGGTCGCTGGTCGCTGTATGATTGTGAACCTCTTTTATATGATATATTCAACTCTTCCATAACATCAATACAATAAGTTTCAATTATCTATAAACCGTTGGTATGTAGAACTTAGTTACTATTTTTTATGATGCTAAATTTTGTACCACACAATATAAAATTGCTATCAAGATCATCATTATCCACGACGGTCCCTCGTGACAGAATCGCGATCTCTATAAATTCCCGTCCTCCTGACTATGCTCTTCCACTTTTCTCAGTATTTTAGAAGGATTTGTCTCAGGCAAATGGTTAACAGTCTGTTCTTGATATTCAGTTTCTGCAGAATGGAAACGTTTGTGCGTCTCGTCGTCCATGGTATGCGCAACATTTAGTTATGTACATAGATATAACTCTGTAGCTAAAATTACCCTCGAATGCATTAGCCATGTAAACCTCAAAGTGTTAAAAGTTAAGGTGAGACTGGTTTAAGAGTATTATTTTTTATTTTTGAGATAAACAAACAGTATAATAACAATAACTCATATAAAATATGATATATTAAAATAATACCAGTGAAGCTTCTTCGGAATTAAACAATGAAGAATAGTACATTTTAACGAACTGATAAATAAAAAGTGTTTTACACAAAAAAAACATAATAAACTAAAAAATATAATATATTTAAAAATGTGATAAACAAAAGAGTGTTTTTACACTGAACATATAAAGTGGAAAGATGGGAGGGAAATGGGGTGTTAATAGTTATTAAAAAGTTGGCGTAGTTTAATTTTAAAGGAAAGCAATTTATCGTTGAAAATGTCCAAGTTATTAGAAGAATTTACGATATTATATTTTGATCGAGAGCGGGTCACAAAACATTATTTTAAGTAATTAGTTCTGCCAAAATTTGGTTAAAATAGATTATTTTATCATGTTGGGTGGGACAGTTTAAAGTTATTTGTTATAATAAACAGGGCGTGTCAACCAAGTTATTTAAAAATTTATAGAGGTACCATAAATCTTGTGCGTTTCTTCTTTTTAAAAGGGGGGAGGGGATTTTATGGAAACACTCACTTTCTGCATAAGATTTAATGTCTAAGCGAGAACGTAAATTTCAAATATTGAAACATTTATGTTGAACATTTTCAAGTCATACGCTGTAGGTGGAATAATATGTGTTCCAATCTACCAATCCGAGTTCAATTTGACTGCGTACAAATGAGAAATATAAAATGATAAAGAGTAAACGGTGATTGGAATGGGTTAGATGTTCTAGCAATGAATCAAAGGAGTCTATAGGCCTTAGAAATTATCAACTCTACATGCAGAATAAAAGATAATCTATAATCTAAGATTATACTAAAATCCTTCACTTGAGTGCAGACGCTAAGTTTGTTACTATTATGTTGTATGCTTGCGGTTATTATTTTTGCCATTTAAATAATGAGTAAATAATGAACTATTTTTAAAGTAAGTGAAATCAATCTATCGTTTTAATGTCCTTTTATTATCACAGGGGGTTGTGGTGGTGATCCTAATGCCCAATATAGCGCCTGCGGAGACCCCTGCCCGGCCACGTGCAGCAACCCAAACGGACCCCGGTGCAAGATGTGCCTCGCTGAAGGTGGTTGCGCGTGCAAGGAAGGCTACGTCAAGAACCATAAAGGGAAATGTATACTACCTTCGGAGTGTCGTTAGTACCTACATACATAATAATGTTAACATTAATTTATTCATTAATCATTTTCATTAATCAATAACTTCAATAAAAATAATGATAGAGCAATGATATCTTGTATACGGAATAAAACTGTACCATCTTTAGGAAATTTTACAATTTAGAATATATGTTATTGAATACAAATACACAAGAAGTTGAGTGGTTAGAGTACCCAACTATGGTTCCAGAAGTCAGAGGTTTAAGCCTGCTAGCGTAAAAATCAGTTAGTCCTATTTTTATAATATTAACTCTTGCGCCAACTTTAAATATGTAACATATTTTAATGTAATTTTTATTTATTTTAATAATACCATTTTTGAATATTCAAATTAACATACGTACTAGTAATAAGTATAATAATACGTAGATGTTGAGATCTATAATTATAATATTTAAATAATTAAATAATAGTTATGGATATTTTGAATATAGTTTTACAAATGTTTTTTTCTGATAATTTCAAAACGATTTTTGGGTACATTTTTTTCATGATACTTTTTAACAAATTTATTTATCTTATTGATTATTTATTTATTATACTTTTTTAAGCTCAATGTGGACCAAATGAAGTGTTTGCCTGCGGTTCTGCATGCGATACCACCTGCGCCACGCTGGGGGATGCTTGCCCAATAGTCAATATTCAGTGTAACGACCAGTGCTACTGCGTGGATGGATACGCAAGAGACGAGAACAATGTCTGCATTCCCATCGATCAATGTCCTCGTTAGTATTATATAAAGTTCAGTCCGTGTTTATTCAGATTCTTGAGATCCCAGTATCTTGATGGTATAATATATTTAAAAATTAGAGTTTCGGTAGTAAAATGTATTTATATCTTCATCTATTGTCTCTAACTGAGTTTATATTAAAACAAAAATGTAAATAAATCAACTATTTATAGTTCTTCTAAAAAATATATAGAAAATTTTAATGATTTATTTTCAAAAATATTATTAACATTCGTTTGAGGCATACAAAATTTTAAGGCGTATACTAGGTACTGACAAATAAAGTAGTATTATAGAAAAATAATTAACGTATTAGTCAGGCAATAACGAGTTAAGCATTATAACGTTGGGTAAGTTTTTTTAAAATTTAATTATTTTAAAATTTTTACTATTTTATATAATATATTAATTACTTGGATCTGTTACAAAATTAAAGTTAAATATTTTTGTGAATCGCTGTACCTCTCTAAAAAAATGACTATCTTTTGTGCTAGAGGGACTTACACTGTAGTAATTTAATAGAGTTCGAAGTTTTATATTTGTAATCAATAATTATTTATTATCTAATTGTGTGCTTCTGAAGTGTTCATTTAATTTCTTTTTTAGTTCTTTTATATCCTTTATCTCTTTAATATCTGTAGGGAGGCTATTGAAATTTTACTTTGTAATAACAATTATTCTTTAAGTTTAAAATATCTTTATTTTATGACTAAACTTTAATTTAAAAGAGTATGTATAATTACTTTATATAATTATTATGATAATTGTTATGATAATTTTATCAATTTTTTTTTATATTGAAAACTTCATATTCAACAATTAATTTAGTAATACATGTACAATAGATTTGAGAACTAATTTATTTATGTAACAATTTAATATCTGTGTATTTTGATTCATTCAACAATCGTTATTGTTGTATCGACTTTTTCACTTTTACATTATGTTTTCGAGAGTGTGTATACTTACTAATTATATCATTACTAAATTTATTTCGTGAGCACATTATATTAAAAATATAACAATGTTATAGAATCAAATCATATGATTTTCAGCTAAGTTCGAGTGTTGCAAAAAAGAGAAATATAACGCCTGTCCAATGTCCTGCCCTCCTGAAGAGACCTGTAAAAACTATATAGAAGGACTAGCCTATTCTTGTGCCGCCGAACCAGAACCAAGAGTGTGTGTACCCAGATGTGAATGCCAAGATGGGTACATAAGAAAAATAGAAAACGGAGACTGCATCTTGCCTAAAAACTGTAAGCATTGTAACTTCATTTATAACGTTCATACAATTTAGCCATATATATAGGTTTTAATATATTTTTTTAAATTTGACTAGAATAATTTCAGAGAATAGAAAATATTACGCAAAAAAAATATTTGTGATGTTATAGCATTAGCTTTGTGATTAGACATAAATATGAATATTTAAAAAATAAAAAAACTACAATATTAAAATATTCTTCGACGTACTGATTTTTTCTGTAGACCTTTCTAGTTTATTTATAATTTGTATTAAAATACCACATAACTATGTTTCTGTAGGGGTTGTGGTTGTAGAATATTATTGACTGTGACTGTGTCAGAAGGTTTTGTGGACGTGAGACTGAAGCACCTAACATCTTCTAGTCTGCGTGTGCAATTATTTAAGTTTTGTCTAGAGCAAGGCATTAAAATGAAAGCGCACTTACAAAAGTTGGCGTTTATTGCTGGATGAATTATACAAAAACAGGTTCGATGAGTATACAGTTAAATGCGCGTATAAAGTTAAATACTGGAGCAGCTCGCTCGAGATGTCAATGACAGGACGGTCTGCGGAGAAGTGGTCTGATTAGCTTCGTGGACTCGTCCGTCACGATGTATTTCATCTGCTTATTGGTCAGTTTGGTTTCGACCCTATATGGCTGTTAGGTGAGATATATGTCGCATGCATGATCACCATATTCTGAAAAAACTGAAACAACAGAAATAATTTAATCACTTTTAAAAAAAAATTCAATTGTTTTAACGTTGATCAGTTTCAATTCTACTATATTTTCATCATGATGAAAGTATATGCTTAAATAAAGAATTAATGTTTGTAAAATAATAAATAATATCAGTTAAATACCATCTTGTTAAAAATTGAAGCAATGAAACTTAAGAGGAACCACTGAATTCAAAATAGATTGTGCGAGATTAATTATTAACTGTTAAATGTTAGAAATGTGGAGATAAAAGAGTGTATCTAACTATTTATGTATTTAAAATATTAACTAATTTACATTAAATAATTAATTATAAAGATATACATACAAATTTTATTTATCGAAAAAATATTTGTTTACTACCGGTAGCAACTAAATATTTTTTCCTATCTTTCTGATTGATTCATTAATTTATATTAAAAATACTACAGTATTTTATTCTGAAATTGCAACACCACAATAAAATAAGTGTTTTCATTAAAAAAGTTAACATTTTGTTTAAGGCTGCGACGATCCAAACGCAGAAGTAGTCGAGTGCCCCAACCCTTGCCCAGGAGGTACTTGTGAGTCTCCAGAATTCGCTCCCTGTAAAGCCGCTTGTAGGTTTAGGGGCTGTCAGTGTAAATCGGGGTATGTAAAGGATTCAGATGGAAAATGCATCAAACTTTCCAAATGCCGTAAGTATAATATTACTCAACAAGATATATTAAAATTTCTGCTTATTTTAAATTACCACTTGATTATGTTTAATTGAAAGTAATAAAATATGATTGCTCTTTACTGAGTGACGTTTTACATTAAAAATACGTTTTTTGTGGTGTTTGTTCTTTACATCATGAGCTTACGGATCATCAGTCATTTAGCAGTTTTTCGAACAAATGACAGGCCTTATTGTTTGACATAATTAACTATGTACACACAAGCTGCTTGCTAAATAATATTTTTCATTGTAAAAATCATATTTGAACAAGCAATTCAAAAACTTCATAACTTTATTTTATTGAGAAAATTTCTATAATATTTTACAGTATCACAGTAAATAAATTATCGTCGGATAAACTAATTGTATATTTTGTGTATATGTTCCGTCTCGACACAGAATTTCTCTAGTGAGACGGGCACAGTGCAAACAGATTTTTACATAATATTACATAGTTACTAATAAAAAAATAATAAAAAATTCGAATATCGTTGGATTTATTGAGAAAATGATGTCAGCATATAAATAATACTATTATATAACTCGAATATTTTAGCAACTGAACTAGTTTAAATAATCTAAGAGAAAATTTTATATTATAGAAATAATTATCGCATTTTTGGATTATTGTTTTTTTTTTACAAATTTAAAAAGATGACAAGCGACGTCCAATGGATCCGAATCTCCTCGCAATCTCCTTCATTGATTGGATACAATTAATCTTTTTTTTTACCGTATAGACTAGAAATGAATATCTTTATAGAGTTACAATACAGCTGAAACAAAATTATCTGATGGACATAAAACAAATAAATTTTCATTTTCCTTTAATATAAACCTTTATACGTTGTGAATATTCATCTTAGCAACAAAGCGTATAAAATTTTTGATAATAAAGAGTATCCAGCAGAAAATTTACAAGTTTAATATTAAATTAAAAAAAAACTGCAATGTTATTCTCATATTTTATTTATATAAAATGGAGTTTAATGATGCGGATTATATATTTTATAAACAATATCGTCTAAATGTTGTCCATTTCTCTTAAGACACTCTTGCAATCGGACTCTTAAATTTGCGAACACGCGAGAGCAAAGCATTGGTTCAATGGCAGCAACTTCACAGCGGATATTTTCTTATAAGCCCGGATTGTTCAAGGATTGTTACTGTAAACTCTCGATTTAAGGTATCTCCATAAAAAAAGTCGCGCGGCGTAAGGTCCGTGCCCAGGGTATATCTTCGTACTTGCTGATTAATTTAAATCCCCTCAGATTTTCAATTAAAACTCTAGCTGTCTATGGAGTGACCCCGTCTTGCTGAAATCGTGTTATGTTGTTGAACCCGGGAAACAGTTGCAGTTGCGGTACCAAAAACTTGTCGATCATTCGTCAATAGACGTCAGCAGTGACTGTTTTTCGCTGGTTACAAAAATAATAGCCAATTATCTCTCGGGCAGAAATTGCACACCACACTGTTGTTTTTGGACAATGCAAACGTTTTTGATGGCGATCCCTTGGGTTATCAAGGCACAAGTATCTTATGTTCTATTTATTAACATAGCCATCGATATGAAAATGTGCTTCATCAGTAAACAATATATTTCTAAGCGTTCGTGCTGTTCCAAAACATTCCAGCATCGTTCTCGCAAAGGTTTCACGTAAAGAATAGTAATTTTTGTTGAGAAACTGCATGGTTTACAGTTTGTATGGGTAAAACTGTAGTTTATTTTTCAAAATAACCTGCACTGTTGATTTTTTTATTTCAGTACAGGCTGCAATCTTCCTTATCGATTTACGCGGATTGCGCATAATTTCATGTTGAACTTGAGCCACATGTTCTGGCGTCGCTGCTGACGTTGATGGTCCCGAAGGAGTTTGGTTAACCATTGTCCGTTTTGGTCTGAACTTTTGAACCCAACACCAGATAAGTTTGTGCTCGGCCCATCACATACTCGTCGAATATTAAAGTGAATACAAAAAGCGCAACGCGCACGAACCAATGAATCACCGCACTTTAAATATTGCTCAACCGCGAACGCGCGGTTCGCTTCCAACCAGTGACTCATTGCGACTGGAAAATCCGCATATCACGCGCGTCGAACAATACCCCCCCTCCCACTTACCTCCTTGATGGTTTAAGAGCAATTATAATTAAATCTTGAAATTTTTCCGCTAGACACCTTTTACGTATCAAAAGGAAAAAAACAATACCGAAATACTGCAATCATAAATCAATTTATCCTAAACTTTAGCTCGATGAGCAACTTAGTACAGATAGATATTTTTAAATAATTTGTATTGTTGTAATTACTTTTTTTAATAATCCTATATATTTATTATATTTATATGTATTTATGCTATGCAAATCACATAAAAATATATTCATACCCATTTTGTAATATTTTTGTTTTGTTTTTTACAAAATCTTTAATTCTGTATATTTTCTATTAACCAACGTAATTTTTTCCAATGTTATTATATTTATAATTTTTCATGTTTTATTATTTTAGGTAAAAACTGATATAAAAATACGTAATGATTATTACAATAAAGACTTTGTTTCTGCATTGATAAGAAGAGACACAGTTGTATGTGCAATCACCAAGAAGACCTTTATTTGAACAAATACGAATAAGATATTTCTGTTTTTAATTCTATTTTTGCTTTAATTTTACTTTTACTTTATATATAAAAAAATTATGTTGCATAAATGTATCTACGCTATTATTAAATTAATGTGTACTTTGTCTGTCACTGCTACATATCATTTTTAAATAAGTATTATATGAACCTTTTTATTACTTGGTTTCTTATTATAAACATAATTAAATGATTTGATTTGTTTCAACCAATGTGACTTACAGGAACTTATTTCCATTACCGACAATTTGTCTTAAAATTTCATACAATATTACTAACGAACGCCAAGGCAAATGTGTTTGAAATAAAAAAAAATCGAGCGTTTAAAGTTTTTGGAAATATGTGTTATTTATAGTTTTTCTGTGAGTTTTTTATCAAGGTATGTATACAATTTTCTGTGCTTAAAATTTTTAATTTTCGTCAGATTTTTAAATATCAATGCCATTAAATACCAGTTGTAAATATTTATGACTCTTTCAATATAATATTTTTCAGCACTTGCTATATATTATTCAATGCTAATTTAAAAAATATATATATTTGAATATTAAAATGCAATTGCATATTAAAGATGCTGGATCCACAATCACGTTATTTGCATAGAAATGAAACTATTGCAATTAAGCGAGTGCAAATTGTCCCGCCATGTTGCACTACATTTGTGATGAAGAAAATAAACCAGCTCGCATGAGATGGGATGAGAATGAGCGGTCGCAATGCAGATGTTGTGTTGTATCTAACCACTTTGGTATGAAGTGTAGTAACTTTTGAATCACAAATAAAAAAAATTTTAAATGGTGACTAATGATCTTTATATAAATTAAATGCACTAATTATAAAGATATACATATAAAATCAATTTTAACGAAAAATATTGTTGTTGCTACCGGTATTTGAACCTGGATCTCTTTCATAACTAATGGTCATTCGTTGACTTTAATTTGTGCTACGTATAAATTGGTTAATATGTTTCAATATATACGAGTATTTATTTAATATTTTATTCATTTATGTATACCCCAAAATAATAATTATTTTTGCACAGGTTGTGACGACCCTAATTCTGAGCAGGTGATTTGCCCTAATTCTTGTCCTGAGCGACTTCTGAATAGCCTTTCAGGCACACATCCTTTTCCCCTTTCTTTCACTCCCTGTATTTTAATCCGCAAGTACAAGGATGTTAGTGCAAGAGAGGATATATTTAGGATATTATCTGGAAATACATCATTCTCTCCTACTGGCGTAAGAATTTTTTATTTTAATTTTAATATGTATCTATATAATATGTAAGAAATATTTTTCTATCTACCTATTTTCGTTATGCTTTTAGAGCTTCAGTTATTAAAAATTTTAAAAGGTCTATACAAAATAATACATTTACAAAATTTTCTAGTTATCTTATGAAATTAATCACTACTTCCTTACAACAATATATTCTTCAAAACTTCTGAAATACTTTTATAACGTCTGGTTGAATATCTGTCTGTTCGTACAATTCTAAACTATTTGACCAAACTAAAGCATTTTTTTCATAGTTCCTCATTAGGATGCTGCACAAAATATAGGTAAATTTAAAGGATAAAGTAAGTATACTAATAAAATAAAAATGGTGTGTTTAAAATAGCTTTAATGCTTGTTTGTGTGTAAAAAATTATTTTTTTCTAATTTTTATAGGTTAAGACAATTTTGTTTTTATTGTGTGTAGCTATGTATATATCTTGCAAGGTGAGTATTATTCCCCTCAACTTAAGAATGGTTATTATTTGAATAATAATTATTTTCGGTGTGAAGCTTTGATTGAATATTAATGAATAATACGTCAGCTTATGTTTTCTAAAAATGTGCTTACTTTTACAATAAGGAACAAGATATGTTTCAGATTAATTATTTATCTGTATATTTTTTCTTCAAGAATGTCAGTTATGATGATCTGATAAATTTACTATTTTTGTTAAATATAATAAAACATTTTGATTATTTAAAACTTTTACTTACTTTGTGATTAGATAACTTATGATTTTCTACAAAACGATAATGGGTTTCAATGTATCGGTATTTTTCTCAAGACAAACGTACTCTGAATGCCGATTGCAATCTTTAAGCATGGATTTAGGTTATACTGCTAATAACAGTGCTATAGAAGTTGGCGTTATCTTTCATAAGCTTTTTGTTAAAATGAGTTATTATATGTTTTTGAAAAACAGATAAATTCTACATGTTTTTTAAATATACCTACACGAAATAGTTAGTAGGTATCGTCTGGTACTTATGGAGTTAAAATATTATTTAAAACGTAGGTAGTAGCTGCCAATTTAGTTTGTTTCGTGTATTTTAAGAAAATAGAACGTCTAAAGATAATTATTTTTTCAAATCCAGTCAAGTAATAATTTTAACCGTTTTATTTAAAATATGTATATCCGGTTTACACTCGCGGGTCTTATTTAAAGTGAAACGTATCTATTATATTATATTTATGTAGATGTATCAAATAAATCTGTAATTATGGTAACTAACTAACTTACTATCACGCCGTTTATCTGCGGGGGTAGGCAGAGAGGATAGAGCGCCACACTCTTCTGTCCTGAGATACAGTTCTCGCCTTATCCACATTCATACATATTCTCATGCAAGTTCGCCAATTATTGAGGTTTCTAACAGGACCATTCTCCAATATCTGGTTTACCTGGTCGTGCCAAGTCCTCCGCGGACGTCCTCTATTAATGGTGCTATCAGCATTTGCGTCACATATCTTCCTTACCATTCTCTCCTCACTCATCTGTTCCATTTGACCAAACTACCATAGTGATCATTTCTTAATTTTACTCATTATACTAAGATCAACTTTACATTCTTTCCTTCTTTCTTCATTCTTTACTCTGTTATAAATAGATCTTATACACATACCTAAGCGATCTACTTTCGTTCCTCTTCTGTCAGATCCAGGCCCTACTTCCATACATCAGTGTCGGTACCAGTACTACATTGTGTACCGCTAGTTTTACCATTAGCTATAATTCTATTCGAAACGCTGTTCATTTTGTTTCCTGCAGTCACCCTCCTTTTGATATCTTTCTCAGCCTTTCCGTTTCCATCAAACACACTTCCCAAATACATAAACTCATCTACGAGTACTTGTTCCAAACATTCATTACCTACAAGTATTTTGCGCGTTGTCTTGCTTTCTTCCTTCTCAAATACCATCACTTTCGACTTGTTGACATTCATAATAAGGTCACTTTCCTTGCATACAGTTAAAGATAGCTTTTCTGATTATACAGAGTATACGCCCTTGCTAAATGATGTACTCGAGTACGTTTGTCCTGATAGTGTAGTTATATTGAAACCGATTGCAAAGCTAATTGTATGACACAATTCTAATAAGTTTAAAAAATACGTACAATGGAAAAATTTTGAATACTGTAATTATTTTGATTGCTATCAACCAAAAATGAAGGCGAATTTCACTGTTTCGATTTACATCTTACATATAATATCTCAAAAAAAACTTTTTTTTTCTGTTTTCGAGTTACATTTCTTGGTAGTCCGAAACTTCGTGTGCAGAATAATTAGTGATATCACCACTATTATCAATTATATCGTTAGCTGGGACCAAAATACAAGTTCTTTCTAAAATTAAAAAGTTCTTTCCGGATGTATATGTATAATGTATGTTGATGGCGTAAAACCCCAAAATTAACTCAATTTTAAACAATTCTACATATTTTTAGATATTATTAATTCAAAACATTGTAATTGCTTTAACCGTACAGTAGTAATATTAGTCATTGTAAACATTTTAATATTATTAAATTCTGATTTGAATAATAAATAAATTAAATGCTTACAGCGGTCAGATGCTCGGAGCCCAATCAAGAGTACAAAGAATGTGGTACGAAATGTCCAGCTACGTGTGACAACAGGAACCCAATCTGCACCGAAGAGTGTGTACCTGGCTGCTTCTGCAAGGATGGATTTATTCTGCAGAATGAAGAATGCATCGCTATTGAAAATTGCCGTAAGTCTTAGAGAGCTTTGTAAAACTTTCAGTTTAAATCATTCAACTTTGTTCCCTAACTAACTTATCGTCATGCCTTTGCTGCCAAGGTACGCAGAGATGATAGTACACCATACCCTGACATACGACTCTCGCCTCATCCACATTCATACATATAATCATGAGTCCTTGGCCATTTGTTGAGACTTATAACGGAACCATCTTCCAGTATCTGGTTAAATTAGTCATGCCATGTATTTACACAATGCGATGGGGAAATAAGAGATCCAGGAAGGGTGGAAGGAATTTAGGAGGGGCAAGAATAGGAAACAGGGGGTGGCTGAAGGACCTCCCAGAACCAAAAAACACAACCCACCTATGAAATACTTCTTCAGGTATCCGCATCTTTTTCCACTGGATCTACATGTCTTCCGGCTTCAGAACACGTACAACTCTGGTCCGCATGAAGCATTCGATGATCGCATGAAAGTGTCTAACAACACCTTACACAATAGTAATATGTACAGTACTAAATCGGTTCGCACGGTAGCAAGAAACCGATTACACGAAAACAAATAATAGCCCCGCACAGCGGTACGATAATACACAGCAGTCAATGCACCCAAGACCAGATTCACATCCAGACAGTTCAAAGATTCAACTTCAACTGTTAAACCATAGAGAACACCATACAAAAAAAAAATCGTATTCTGGTTATAGGGGAAGGGGGGTTGTAGATAGGTAGACAGAAAATATGTCGCGTTAATATTGCGCGCACACGGTGACCGGCGATTGTTGGATAGTTATACATTTCTAACACTATGTCTTCCGCGGTTTTCTGTTTCTGATACCATTAACTAGCGCCATGTGTTCTTCATAGACTTTTCTTTTCATTCATTTGTTCCACCTGACTAAGCCACCTGAGAGACTATTTTTAAACCGGTTCGCTGTACACTTACCACAGTATCTTAACCTAACCTACTATTATAAAATAAACAAAATGTATTAATGTTTATTTGAACTACTAAAATCGTAAATTGAAAATTAGTGGAGATTATTAAATTAATCATTTACGATGACAATTTCTTCCGCAAATTATAGAGATAAAAAGACAAGAATAATCTTAATCAAAATCAATCTGTAATTGATTTACGGACTCAAAGCTAATCTATCTACCAAAAAGTAGTTGTAATACATAATATCAGTTCTAAATTTGATGGGAACTTAAATGGTTGACGTGACGAAATTGTATCCCCAGATAGGAACATTTCCGATTCGTATTTAACTAATTTTTCGATAGTTTTTTCTGTGTATCTTTGTTATTGAATAATTTAATTTATTTTAAAAATATCACAAAACTTTATTCTGAAATTGTAACTTCACAATAAAATGCGAATTCATTAATATATTACCTACGAGTAGGTACCTATATGTTGCGTTGAAGTTTATTCAAACTTTATAAAATAGAGTGATTTAATCCTGGTGTCATCTAGCGTGAAATTGGGATTCATTGCAGTATAAAGTTGATTGTTTTTAAAAAGAATAACAATTATTATTTTTAGCCGAGCGTTGTCCCGGACAGAATGAGGAATACTCAGATTGCGGAGGCTGTACCATTACATGCGAAAACAAGGACACGCCCTTCGCATGCGCGGCTGTGTGCAGGCAGGGATGTTTCTGTAAGGAAGGATTTGTGAGGAAGGACGGAGTCTGCGTTCCACCGGAAGAGTGCCGTAAGCTTAAATTATTATTTGAATTTAACCAAATATTGTACTGGAAGTAACAATATTTGAGGAGTGCATATCTTTTCAAATTTTTTTGGAGCTAACTAACTAACTCACCATCAACCCGTTACCCCGCAGGAGTATAGAGCGTCACACTATTCTGTCCCGATATGCAACTCTCGCCTCATGAATTTTAGACGATTGTTGAGGCTTTTAACTTGACCATCTTTCAGTATTTGATCACTCCAAGACTTCAGACGCAGACATCCAGTATTTCTGGCAAAGCTGAACATGCATAATTTCAAATATGAATTAAATATATTAATTATAAAGATATACATATAAAATCAATTTTATCGAAAAATATTGTTGTTGCGCCACCGGGATTCGAACCTGGATCTCTTTCCTAACCGGGGAAGGTGCTTTATCCAACTAAGCTACAGCGACATTATTTTTAGCGACAATTTTCGACCCTATATGTTACCTTTTTGATATTAATACATTTAATCGTTCCATCATTTGACAGAGCCATCTACCTTATTTTTACAGAATCTCAAATACCTTTGAGTAAACTGATAGCAGACGCCAGAATTATCAATTCATTTTTATTAAATTTATTAAATCACAGACCGTCTGTTCTGAATAATTACAACTTCACAATAAGAATGTGTTCTCCTAAAAAATGCATAATTTCAATAAAACTACACTCATTTATTTGCTTCCGAGTTGCTGCGGATTATTTTCTTTTAGTGTTAATTTTCCCTCCAATGCTATCACTGTACCTACACGTCTTTCCTCTTTCTCCTTGATTAGCTTGGTTTTATAAGTGGTGTGTGTTTTGTATTGTTGAATATTATGTAAAATTAAACTAATATTTTAATTTTATGTACAGTGTGAATGTAAATTTTTAAGAAATAAATAACGACGATGGGACTGAATAGCCATTACTTTTAAATAAAAAAAATTATCCGGGGAAACGCGCTGACCATCACACCATGTTAACCTAGTAAGTTAACAACAAACTTTCGAACCTATATGTTGCAGCTCTTTTAAATAGGTTAAAGTTCCTGTTTCGAATTCCGTTGGCAACCAAAATAATTTCTGATTTAATTAAAGTTGTTGAAAAAAATGTAAACCTGACTGCGAATGAGAAGAACCGACATATTTCGCTAACTAAGCGATCCTGCATAAGCGGTGGGCAGTCATTCCCTATTATGAATAAAATAATAATAATTGAAGCTGACAATCTTCAAAAATTAATCAATGCATTTATTTCAGCCCCGAAATGCACAAAGCCCAACGAAGAGTACAAGGAATGTGGCACGGAGTGTCCGGCCACGTGTGATGACAGAAACCCATTCTGCACTAGGAACTGCGTGTCCGGTTGCTTCTGCAAGGAAGGATTCATTCTTCAAGATGGAGAGTGCATTCTTATTGAAAATTGCCGTAAGTCATAGAATGTTACATAGTATTACGTGCTGTTTCTGCAAAGATATACCTATTAACATTATTTATAAGTATTGTGTTGAATTCGACAAAAGATAGTTGTTTTAGATATTCTTATAAATTTTAAATAATTTATTAGAAAACATACAGTTAATCAACGATGGTTAAGGTAGTAACAAAAATAACAGTAAATTTAACCAATTACATGTTTTCTCTGAATTATTAAATACAATAACACTATACAGTGTGGTACATTTAAGTACGAATAATGTAAATATCAATAAATTATTAATCTGTAAAGTTCTTGGGCTATTATGCCGTGTATATTCAATCTCACTGGTCGACGTTTTGGATAGCATACAAGGTCCATCAGGGCTTATTTTGCTGACGCAACGTGTGAGTGTACCAACACATATACCGAGTAACGTTAAACTTACCATCAATACCGTATCAAAAGCAAGGTACATCATTATTGGCGTTATATTAACTACTGGCTTGCAATACTGCATCGAAAGCAAGGTACATCGTTGTTGGCGTTATATTATATTAACTACTGGATTGGTTGCTGGTTTGTTATGTATATGTATTTCATGGCAATACCGTGTTGGTGATAGAATTCAGCTTTACGTATATATTCCACCTATTGTTTATTAATCTTCTATATGACTGGTTTTGAAGCACCAGATATCATGAAGATTTCGATTTCTAAACCATAATCCACGGTGTCTAATAATGATGTTTACCGGGTATTTATAAAATTCAAGCTCACCCGTGACAAGACGTACATGGTGACTTTTCTAGGATCTTTGACTGAATTAAAAATAAATACAGAAACAGAAAATACAGAAAAATCTACTCGAAAGTTTCTGAACAGCCGTGAAAATATTTTATCAATTCATTAGTTTAATGATAGTCATAGCAAGGCAAAGTACATATTTTGCTTTACAATAAATTTTCATTCATGTTCATATCCCACAAGTTGTTAGTTTTGACAATATTTTAATTTTAAATCTGTTGTGTGCAACGATAAATCACTTCTCATAATTGCAGCATCAAGATGTCCGAAACCCAACGAAGAGTTCAAGGATTGCGGCACAAGGTGTCCGGCCACGTGTGATAATAGAAACCCGATGTGCACCATGGAATGTGTGTCCGGCTGTTTCTGCAAAGAAGGCTTTATTCTTCACGATGGAGAATGTATCTCAATCGACGATTGCCGTAAGTCAAAGAAATGTTTTGCCAAAATACAAACATTTCTATAACTAGATTGTAGCTACATATTATAAACATACTCGTATATAATTTACCGTCATTATAGTGCGTTAAAATAAAAAATAATTATAATATTTTCGTTCATTAATTATGCATTTAAGTTTTGAGATTGGACGAAAAAAATACCCGTATGTTAAAAAAATGAAACAATAACACATCCACCAAATAAATAAACATGAACTAACGCAAATTCATTGTCCCAATTTTTTTATTTTAGTGACACCCACGTGATTACTTTGGTGCCACTTACGCAAAGAGCTCCGCGACTTTTTTTTTAAATATGACTCGATTGAAACTTAAAATACTTTTGCATAAATGTGTCAATCTATCGGATTTATGTTTCGTTGTATAAATGTGTGTCCCGCAAATAATTTTCCAAACTCCTCTCCTATATATACACTTCATATCATGTCTATTCGTTTACTAATCCGTGAGCAATAACGACATTATGTGTTTGCACATCTATTTATTTTATTACGTGTATATTAACTGCATGCATACTACAATATACGAATATATAAAGTACAGAGTACAAATATTTAATCACATAATGTACGAAATATACGCCATTTTATATGTAGATAAGATTTAAGTCGTGAAAAATGTTGTGCTAAAATGTCTAGAATCTTTGATTTTCACACCCTTCTTACTCGTAGGTATTGTGACGTATTTATTTGTACCCTCTTGATCATTCTCTTGATGAAGACCATAGCATTGTTAAAGGTTCCGAAATGTTATTCTGGAATAAAATCCTACATAGTGTGATCTTCATTAACAGCATTTGAATTATTTCACTTCTTCCATAACATAATATGCTTTAACATTCGACTTTAGCCTGGGAGTTAATACAAAAAATGATTTACTACTACTAAGTTGCAAAAACTTTAATGAACTATGTGTGTAAATCATTATCACCACAAATCAACTTCAGTCAATCACATACCCACTTATTTTTTAATTTATTTTGCCTTAACCTTAATTCCAACCCTTTCTATATTGCCGTTTTGCAATCTAATTATTCCCTTTTACTTTCATCTCACTTTTATGTATAAAAAGGTACTTATGTATTTTTATTACTAATTTACATCTTATACGATGTATTCTGATATTATGCGCTTTAAACCGTTAAAATTATCAAACAAATATATAAATACTTATTTTCAGAGAACCCACTGCACTATTGAGTTAAAATATTATATTTGTTAGTTTTATTTATCTGACCCAAATAAAAGGAAACAAACTACCACAAAAAAAATTGTCTTGAATTTTATAAAACTGTGTATAAATATTACAGCCCCTCAATGCAAAGTCAATGAGGTGTTCAAAGAATGTGGCACAAAATGTCCGCCCACGTGTGACAACAGAATACCGGGCTGCACCAAGGAATGTGTCTCCGGTTGCTTCTGTGTAGATGGATTCATTCTTCATAATGGACTATGCATCCCAATTGAAAAATGCCGTAAGTCAAAGAAGTCATTAAAAAATTGTTGAAAAATGTAATCTTTTTGCCTTTTGAGTCTACTCCAGTTCAATTGGATGACTGCGTTTGTATTCATCTTTCGAGCACTGTGTCTTATTTTATTATATATGTATCCTTAAAATTTACTAATACACTCCAAAAAGTGCACAATAGATACATATGCAACAAAAGAGAGGTCTAAAAACTTAACTTAACAAATACGAAGAGACAGGAAGAATAACAGACCGAAACAGAAAACAGTGAGAATAATAAAAGAAGAGTAGTCTACATATATATAATATAATACACAAAGGAATCAAAAACATTTTATAATATGAATAATATCTTCAATTTCTAAGCTTCCAGCTAAGCTTGGCTAGGAAGTATCTCGATAAAATATTTAACGTCAAATTATATGCTAACTTCTTCATCTTTCTTCCTCCATACTTTTAAATAGTTCTCGGAACTTTATATATTGAGTTGTCTGTGATACAATAAGTGTTACGATAATATATAAAAAAACACACTTATGTATATTATTGAATTCTGCCTCCCCTAATAAGCAGTTGCCAAATCACATTTTTTTCTCAATGATGGCGATATAAATAATGTTTAATGTTTCTGAGAATATGTTTGACTTTATGAGAAGTAATTTATAATATTTTTCTAAAATATGGTTTCATTTTGAACATTAAAAGCATTTATAAATCGGTCCAAATCATTCTTAAAGTGTAATGAAAGAGAGAATGAAGAGAAATGAATTCATCGATGTTTATTATATTATTCGATATCTATTCACAGTAATAAAATAGTATAATAAGTTACAAATAAGATAAATGTAATATGTTGTAAGTATTATAAATTAAATAATATATTTACAGCTTTCAAATGTAAAGAAAACGAGGTATACGAAGAGTGCCCCTCACCTTGTCCTCCAGAAAGATCTTGTGCCAGTATGTTCTCCGGAATCGAACCCAAGTGTCCTGTCCAGCTGCATCCCGACGTCTGTATACCTAGATGTGGGTGTAAGGAAGGATACGTACGGAATGAGCAGAAAGTCTGCGTTCTCCCTGAAAAATGTAAATAAATTGATTTATTTATTCAGTAAACATAAGCGGAAAATTAAAAATCATAAAATATTTCAATTTAATGCTGAAGCCAAACCAAAGTAAAAAATTATAACATAAAACCTCAGATAATTATATGATTTTGAAACAAATAAAATTATAAACTATTACCATTTATTTTCAAAGTATTTTCTTGCAAATGTTTATTTTGTAAAATTATATATTTTTGAAGCAACGAACATTGCAATTACTTTTACAAGTTTATTAGTACGAAACGAGAATATTTAATATTAGTATTAAGCATGTTAACATTTACATTATTAAATTTAATTTTAAAAAATGTATATTATTGTACATATATTTTTATAAAAGAAATACGAAATGTACACATGTCGCAAAATTTATTTTTGAATTTCCTTCATGGTGCATTTTTTCGGCTAACAACGTTCAATCTGATACATGACGATGTCATATGTATTTATTTACTGCAATTGTGCGTATTTAATTATTAGAAAACTATAAGATATCTTTACAATAACCTAACATATATATATTATTTTACTATCTAAATTCATTCCTACATTAGCAGAAATTGAATTTCCATAGAGATTCATTATTTCACGTACCAACTTACTATTTTTTGATTTTTGAAATGCAATGAATAAAACCTATCATTTCTAGATTTTAAACACTAATATTTTTTTGTATAATACAATGAATGAAATTATGTAGTTTCAAATAACAAATGAATGACAATGATATTTGTAGTAATATTATACCAAAATCAAAAATATGATATTATTTAATTATGATATCATATAATTCAATAACATATTTATTCCAAATAAAGCTCAGAATGTTTTTATTTTTAAATACAGGCTGTACAGATCCCAACTCTGAATTGGTTGACAACCCTAACTGTTGTCCAGGAGGAACGTGCGCTAATCCTACTTTCTTTCCCTGCCGTATGAGATGCAATAAAAAGGGATGCCAATGTAAAAAAGGATTCCTGAAGAAGAGTGATAGCGATTCAACATGTATTCCAGTAAAAAGTTGTCCCAAGCCAACAGAACGCCCTACAACAACATCATCTACAACGAAGTGTTCTACTGCAAAGCCAACACAGGCCACCAAATCCACAAAATTCACTACCGTGAAGCCAACAGTAACTACCAAACCAACAAATTGCTCTACTGCAAAGCCAACAGTAGCTACTAAACCGACAAAGTGCTCCACTGCAAAGCCAACAGAGGCTACTAAACCGACAAAGTGCTCCACTGCAAAGCCAACAGAGACCACAAAACCGACAAAATGCTCCACTGCAAAGCCAACAGAGGCCACTAAATCGACAAAGTGCACTACCGCAAAACCAACTGAAGCCACCAAACCGACAAAGTGCTCTACTGCAAAGCCAACAGAGAAAACAAAACCGACAAAATGTTCCACTGCAAAGCCAACAAAATACACTAAGCCAACACCAATAATATGTTATGCACCAATAGATGAACCAATAGATGTACCATAATGTAATAATAGTGTGAAACTAATAGAGGCCTCTAAGACATAAATATCTTTATCAACCGATTCTCTCAAATAAACAAACAACTCTAAAAAACTTATTTGAATAATGTGAGGTAGACAATAAATGATTACAGCAACATAATTAAAAGTATTTATTTACAATGCGAGGTAGATAATAAACAAAACAGATATGTAATTAAAGTAATAGAAAAAACATTGGATTATTTACGAACACCACGAGTATAAACATTTACTCTAAAATGGTAATACATAGGGCAAGAAAATAAAGTTTTTTTCAGTTAATAATAACTGTTAAAAATATTTTTCAGCTCTAAGATTATAAGCCTATTCTATTCAATTTATAAACTCACCGAAGCAATAAAAGAAAAATAACAATCAATTTTTCAAAATTATCTAAAAGACTACTAATATATATATTATAATATGTTATCAAGTACTTTTCACTGAATAAAATAATTAAAATAATATGTGCATTTTTTTATTTAAAATTCAATCACTTCTCGGTACCTACCCGTAATATAAAATATTTCTTGGGAAAAAGAATCCAATCACGAAATATTAAGGAAAAGTCTTTTACTGCAAGATTTAGATCTTCTCGGTATATGTATGTCATGTGTATGTTAAATAACTTCATAATACTATCAAATACTCCACATCATCCTACATATCTATTTTCCTTTTATTCGACGTCCTTGTCGCATAGCAATCTAAAACAAATAAACGATGACAGCTGTTCGTATCGCATTGCAACATAAAACATTTATCTGCTGTTATTACCTACGTAAATAGGTGCGATTATCGCGTCAAAGTAAAAATTGTATTTATATACATAACCGCAACGATATTTAAATTTGATGATACACCATCATAGCGTAATAAGAAGTACCTAATGGAAAATGTAAGGTTTTAATAATGTTTCAGATCTCATTTGATAGGTAGCAAAACTACACCTTTAAGCACACTTATTTATATATTAAGGTGTTCTCCGCATAAGACTTTCGAATAGGATCGGATGCTGGTAGCGTTGATAGGTTCGATCACATCTAATAAATATAAATTATTATATAGTCCCCAATGTACCAGAAAGATAGGCGATATTGAGAGACGGAACTTACAAAAATGAAGACAATTCGAATATATGATTGATAGCAATCGACCTCGATAAGATTCGTTGACGAATAATACAAATATAATACAAGTACACCGAGAAAACGGGTAATGACATAACTTAAACCTAATTCAAGATTGAGAAATTCTTTTATAAGCATAGCATTATTTAACTGTTGATAATAGCAGTCGATATTGATGACACATAGCTTCGTTGAATAATAAAATGTAACACGAATAACACTGAGACAATGAGCAAGGACATACTTAAAGCTAATTCAACAGTGAGAATTTCTTATATATAATAAGCACAGAACGAATTCATTATTAATATTTAATAAACACTGAATTTACCCACTATTCTGAAGGGCCCGGTCGAGCCATTGAATTCAGAAAATATTATGCTACAGATTAGAATATAACTTATGCTAGAAATTTAGTTGCCACATATACAGAGCTAAAACGTTGTTAGATTTTTTTCTTTCTGCCTCGGCTTCATATTCATCTAGCCTAACTGGTTCTTTTTTCAAATATTAACAAGTTAAATGATTATGAAATGAAAAAATAATGCCATTGTACATAAGAAAGTTTATTTAAAGAGGAAAATTAGCATTTTACGTGAATACCTATAAATAAGGCCATTCAAAAATAATTACATTGGGATTAACATTAATTATGGGTCCATCGTGTCAGCATAAAGTTATCTGCCCTAAATTGTTTATGCTGAAGCTTGTCTGATTTAGATTTATGCAAGTCCCTCACGTAAGGGATTACCTCTCAAGAGACGCCTTCCACGTGTAGATGATGGTCCTGGATCCTGGACGTGAAGTGTGGCCAGCTGCTTGTGAGATATGGTGCCAGCGTAGGGTGATGGAGTTCAGGCTTGTAGTAGATTGACCACCAGACGATGCCAAATTATCCAAACAAACCGGGACTCTGGACGCGATATTTTTATGCAATATTTGCGTGCCGTGAACCCAATTGTATAAGATACCGTCTGCCCTGATAGCGACAGTCTGTTTTCGCTACACCAAATTATGTTGATCAAACTTTTTTATAGATCCACCGGGACCCTTTTGATACTTTCACATCACACATCACTCGAGGCGCAGAGCTTAAACTTTCACCGGAATCACAATTTATAAAGCGCTTGCTTAATATTTCAGAGACGATATTGATTTTATTTTCTACTTGAAAATTAGATCCCGTCTTTGTGGAGCGAGTTCTCCCTGCCGAAATTTGGTGTAGACTAGCCCGCATAAAGATATGCATCCCCTATTGTGGATTTGCCGACCTGACATTGGTCACGTACGCCAGTCTTCATTCCTTATCGCTGTACCCACGCTGTGTCGGTGCACCTGCGTCTAACAATACCTAGTTTTATTATACCCGTCCCTTACTTCGACTGAATGTTTATGTATCCTTGAACACCAAAATATTATTTTGGGCAATTCCGCATCCTAACAACGTCCATGGGTTGTTAAGATACAAAAATATTAAAATATCCGTAGGCCCAGGTGACACCCGAGCATTCGGTTGAAACCAGCGCAAGATCACTTGCATGAGACAGAATAAAAAGGTAAGAAATCAAAAGATGCGAACAACTTCCAAATGCGTCGACCCTTAATATAAAGGTAATCGCGTTTAACTTTCACGTTTGTAATTAATCGTAGATGTAGCCTAGTATATTGTTTTGAAACGCTTCCGGTAAAAACCATTCGCACATCCTTTAAAATAAACAAATATGTCTCTCCCTCTAATCGCTAGTAAACAAAAAGGATAACCATTGTGCTATTGGGTAAATGCCAGGATGCGATCAGAATTGAGACCCTAAGAGATTTTTAAAAGATATTAATCAATTCCGTTTAGAAAGAGCCTGGAATAAAACTAGTTTTGCCAAAGTTCTACATCTTTCTTCGAGGTAGAGTTGGTTTGGCGCCTAATAATGTTGTTTTTTTAACAGCGCCCGTGTTACTGAGGTTAATAATCGCGAGTAAAAATAATTAAATGAAAGCGATAATCTTGGTATGTCATGTAATGACAATTTTGGAAAGTCTCAAATTAACAAAGTATTGATCATTGCATAGTTCGGCGTCATAAAAATTGTGAATCAAACTAATCTGAATAAGATCACTAAACTCAATATACATGTGATATTGTTAATTTTGGGGAACCCACGCACTAGCAAAGTTTTTCTATCTTCCCTGAGGAACGTGCTAACGATTAGATCGCCAAATCTTAATTCACTATACAAGCGTTTATACTAATCACTGTGAATAAAAATATATTTAATAAACTAGATTCATTAAAACCAGATTCAAATTAATAATATGTTTAATCTCACCCATACTGGAACACTTTAAACCCTAGTGTGACCGTCATCATCAATACTGCGGCCTCCGCGACTCTATGCACAGCTGATGCTATAAACCAAGGTTAAACAAATGACCATTGATTATTATAATTGCGCGAAGGCATATCCCTTATTATTTTTTTTTTCTCTTTATTATGTGGCCTTCGCCAATTAGGCGTAACTAGCCATTAAAAGTTTTTTTTAAATATATAAATAATTAAATAAATAACCATGCGAATATCATTAATATTGGTAGTGTTAGAATGCGAAATTACCTAAAACAATATTTTTTTCAAGGATACAAAAACACTTAGTCAAAGTAAGGGACGGACGGTAATAAAAACTCGGTATTGTTAGACGCAGGTGGACCGACACAGCATGGGTACAGCGGCGAATACAGCGGCCGTAATGCGACGAACGTGATAATTTTTTTATAATAAAAATAACAATAATAAAATAATGAACATTTTAATTCCACCCCCACTCCGATTTCCGTTAACTCCAGACACACCCTTAATTACTTTCTGAAAATGTTTTTAACTTTAGTTGAATTGTATTATGGGAAGATGTTCCCGAAAACGTTCTAACGTTTAATATAATAAAATATAGTGGAATAAAACAGTGTTTCAACTCAATTTTAAAAATATCACGGAATTCCACAAAGTTTTACCAAAAACATTTAAAAAGTTTTAACATTCAGTTTATTAGTTTTAAATTAGTGTTAAGGTCCTAAGGTAAGGTGTAAGTAGCAGTTTTATAAAAAGTCTAATCTAGTGTATAACTTCTTATAAAAACGCGAAAATATGAATTATTATTGAAAGGGAAGCCTTAAGTTTACATTCACCACCCGGGAGTTTTCAAAATTTTTATTTTTTTATTATTGCATTTTTCAAAAGTTCTATATTTTAACATCGATGTAAGTATTCTTGCTTTAAAAAAAAAAATTGACCGAGATATGAAGGATCAAACACAGCACGCCAAGTGATCGGCCGCGTGCCGTCGGTAGGTTTCCTTTTTCTCGAAACCACATTTTTCAGAATGGCCTGCAATTTATTTTATCCGATATAAATAAATAACAATTGTTTAGAAAATTTCCTGTGCAAAAATTGCAGTCGATGTGTATTTAAATATTCAATTAAACAACGATATTTCGAACCAAGTAAGATTGAAAGATGCGTTATATGTTCCTGATCTACGAAATAATTTGTTATTGGTTTCAAGCGTAACTAATGATAACTACTCTGCTTTTCACAAAAATTACGCGACAGTAAATATACAGGATTTATGTCTATCACTCGGTTATGACAATGATTTATTAAAATCTGTAGAAATTCCAATATTCGGAGTTATTATTGTTGGAAGTCATTCCCGTGAGGTATTATTTTATGAAACTACGATGGATTCGTGGATTATTGGATCCTGGCAGAGTATTAACGCCTACCAGGGTCTTGGGAATTGCGATGAATGTTGGTACACGCAATTTGAATATTTACCGGCTCGGCAGAGGGATTGGTCCTGTCTGGCCGTAGATTTGGAGTTGGACGCACTGTACACTGATGTCATCCCTGTTAAAATGCAAAATTACCCAAAACAATATTTTGTTCAAGGCTACAAAAGCATTTAGCCAAAGTAAGGGACGGACGGTCATAAAAACTCGCTATTATTAGATGCTGGTGGACGGACACGGCTTGGGTGCAGCGGCGAATACAGCGGCGGTAATCCGGCAAACGTGACTGAAGTCATGTTCGCAAAATGTACCTTGAGGGATGCATCGCCATAGGCGACCAGTCCTCTCATATTCTCCGCCGTGAGAAGTGGCTCCGTAGACGCCTTAGAAGGCGAGATTTTATTTTCAATCAGAAAATAAAATCTATATCGTCTCTAAAAGTATCAAGCAAGCGCTTTATACATTGTAATTCCGGCGTAAGTTTAAACTGTGCGCCTCAAATTTAAGCTTAGACTGTGATGTTCTCTGCGATTAATCGTAAATGAGCAAGTGTTAAAAAGTTTATGAATATAATCGGTGTGGCGAGAACAAACTGTCGCTATAGCATCAGAATATCGCGTCCAGAGTCCCAGTTTGCCTGGATAATTGGGCATCATCATCATTTCATCATCAACTACAAGCCTGAACTCCGTCACCCTACGCTGGCACCGCAAGGAGCTGACCACACTTCACGTCCAGGATCCAGGACCATCCTAAGAGGTAATCCCTTACGTGAGGGATCTGAATAATCAACATCAGACAAGCGTAAATATAGACAATTTGGCAGAGAAACTAATGCTGGCATGATGAACACAAATATTTAATGTTCATTTAATTGTAATTATTGTTGAATAGCCATATTTATAAATATTAAAGTAAATTGCACATTTTCCACTTTCAACACATGCAAGTAAGTATCCTAAAATATAGAATATAAATTTTCTTACATAAAAATATTCTTTCATTTTATAACCATTTGACTTGTCAATATTTAAAAAAGAACCAGTTAGGATAGATGCCTCCCCCCCTGAACATAAAGCCGAGGCAGAAGGAAGATGTTACCTAATATCCCATTGAACATTGAAGCTTACTACGGAGATAATGCCATCGTGCTGAGTTCTGTATCTCGGCGCGATGTAGATGATGAGATAATCACTATTGAACTCTTGGAACGAAAGGTCTACCACCCCGACTATGCGAAATCGGACGATGACATGTAATCTGCTAACTGGTCTGTAAATATTGTTGTTCGTGTTAATTATGATATGAAATTGGTCACAATTACCACACACGGTTATAAATTGGTCACAATTTCATAGTTATTGCTAAGTAAAGTTCAATGTAATAAATTTTGTTCATATGACAATTAGGTTTTTATTTATTTATTAAATTTATTTAAATTATTCTTATTTTGCCACGAAGGACGAATGCAGATTTGGGAAATAGTTGGTAAGGTAAGGAGTTTTGAGGTTCGACTCCACTGGATCCACATCTCATGTTTGCCACTGAACTAGCCGGTGGAAGTGTGGAGCCTCCGGCTCCATAGTTCACAAAATATATTCAAGTTAGCTAGAAAACTGTTGAAAATAGCAAAATAATATAAGCCAGAACAACTTTAACTGAGCAAGTAAAATATTTTTATTATTTAACCACTGCTACTTTATAAACGTGTTTTTGGCCTCTAGGCGATCTTGTTTTGTAATTTACTGAAATCCGGCAAGTGGTTTCTAATATAACAATCCGCGTGGGTTTTGATCGTATTCAGCTGTCACTTTTAGTCTTCTGTCAAATTTGTCGCCAGGCTGTGAGTTCATTCGTTCATACCCTGGAGTATTATACAATAAATCATTCAATAGAAGCAAGTCCTTCATTGGAAAATAATAAATTTCTGATCGGTAGAAAATAAATATTGTTCAAAAATATATTAAATCTTGGAAAACGTTTTCTTATTGTAGAATAGTATCGCATAAATAAATATAATAATAAATAATTCCGCTTTATATTATAAAATGATTTAAGTAATTAATAATCACATGGTACATGCATTTATAAAATGGTGCGTAAAATCAGTTTATTTAAAATCATAGTCACGGGGATGGTTAAATCCAGAATATTTTATATTCTAAGTATAATATTGTAATAATATTTAAAATAATTTAACTCTTTTCATTAAATATTTCATATTTTTTACCACACGAGTCTTAATTGTAATGTTTTTATTTGTAATTAACTTTTTTTATTTTTTATTTTCTTATTCTTATTTTAGTTTTCGTAATTAAAAACTAGACCCACAAATCATATTGCTATACGTATGTCTGCAGGTACATTCAGATCTATTTTATTACATTTAATATAATCAAAATATAATAACTAATTAGTGTCACAGTTTAAACAATTTATTTCATGCTTACAAGTAAGACAGGTTATTATCGATAAGCCACCTTTTTATCATTTCTTCCAAATTGGGAGATAGAGTACTATTTTGTAAAAATCTAGTTAATTTATTTTTTAGCGTAGAAACAACAAATTCTAATGTCCTCGATCCATACTTCTTGATGATTTTGGGAATTGTTAAATTACTCAGGGTATGTCTTCGTACTTGCTGATTAATGTATTGGAAAAAATTCCCCTCAGCTTCTCCATTGAAAATCTAACTACGTGTGGAGTGGTCCTGTCAATTGTGTTCTTTTTTTGAACCCAGTAAACAGCTGCAGTAGCGGTACCAAAAACTAGTCGATCATTTGGCAATACACGTCAGCAGTGACTGTCTCTCGCTGGTTAAAAAAATGAGGGCCAATTATCCCTCGGGCAAAAAATTGCACATCATACTGTCGTTTTTTGACAATGCAAACGTTTTTGATGGCATTCCCTTGGATTGTTGGGGCACCAGTATCTCATGTTCTGTTTATTAACATAATTATCGATATAAACATGTGCATCCTCAGTTAATATAAATAGAATAATATGCAATGAATAAATAAAAAATAACATTTAATCACAAAACAAAAGAACACCCAACCAACACATTTCTTGACAATGCAAACGTTTTTGATGGCATTCCCTTGGATTGTTGGGGCACCAGTATCTCATGTTCTGTTTATTAACATAATTATCGATATAAACATGTGCATCCTCAGTTAATATAAATAGAATAATATGCAATGAATAAATAAAAAATAACATTTAATAACAAAACAAAAGAACACCCAACCAACACATTTCTTGAATTATGTTCGATGTGCGCACCGTTCCTGAATACACCTGATCCTGATGATGGACCCTGCAATGGGATCCGAAACGTCGGTCAGAAATGACAGATATACACGGCAGATAAGCCCAGAAAACTATGCATAGCAGATTCTCCTACGCATATCTGTTCTCCGTTCCTTTCTCTTAATGCATTTTATTTTAAATATAATTTGATATTTTAATATGTTCAAAATGCAGAAAATTGATAAAACAAAACTCATAATATATCGTGAGATTACTGGTAAAAATTGAGAACTAATGAAAATATCTCTTAGAAGTACACGAATATAAAATTCTGATGTATTTAGACATCAAAAGAAAAATTCCAATACATTAACCACCTTCAAGACTTTAAAAATACCTAACTAAAGAGATTAATGTATAGTTATAAAATTTATGTTATTAAATATATTCGTTATTAAAAATATAATATCAAACTTTTAATTAAAGTACTTATACATATTACAAATTAAAATTAAATTTGATCTATTTAATGTTCTATATTAAAAAGTTACGTCCAAATGTATCATCCTTCAAAAACAATTAATTAATTAATTACGTAATTTAATTAGTTACGAAACTGTTAGTAATTTTTGTATATTAACTTGTCTGTTTCGAGTGTTGATCAAAGTTTACAAAGAGCTTTGAGCAGACTTTAGTTTTCTGAACTGACTTGATTCCACTATATACGGTACAGAATGATAACGAATTTTTGTACTTCCAGAAATTTTTATAATAACGCACATACAAATAGAAGAGTAGATTAATTAAAATTAAAATAATTGAACAAAAGTAATAAGGATATAGTATAAAATTTGTGTGGATAAGATAAAAAATTATTTAACCATCAAAGTTACTTCTTAACAACAATATTATTAAGGACATACATACATTTTTATTGTGAAGATGTCATTATTCAGAACATAGGTCTGTGATATTTTAAATACTAATTAAATGTATTAATTAGAAAGATATACATATAAAATCAATTTTTTTGATAAATATTGTTGTTGCTACCGGGATTTGAACCTGGATCTCTTCCAAACCGGTGAACGTGCATTAACCGAATATGCTACAGCAACACAATGCATTGACGACAAATTTTCGAACAAATATGTTACACTTTTCAAATTGATACATCTATTGTTCTATTATTTGAGAGCCATCTTCTTTATTTTTACGGAATATCAAATACCTTTATGTAATCCGATAGGAGACGTCAGAATTAACAATTAACTTTTATTACATTTTTGACACATTGATACCACTTATATATATTATTAAGAAGAATACATTCTTATTGTGAAGTTGAAATTATTCAGAACATGGGTCTGTGTCGGTTAATGCACGTTCCCCGGATTGGAAAAGATCCAGGTTCGATTCTCGGTACCAAGAATAATATTTTTCGACAAAATTGATTTTATATGTATATCTTTCTAATTAATACATTTAATTTGTATTTAGATGATATTATCCCCTAAATATCAAAATAGTGTGCTCGTGCATAATTCTTCATGATTCTCATAAATTCGTTTTTGGTGGCAAAGATCCAAGTGGTTTCAATCCTTGCCCTGGATGACCCATCATGTCCCCAAAATTTGTTCCATGTAAAGCCCCTTAAAAATTTATAGGCTGTCGGTGCAAAATTGAATTTTTTAAGGAAACGAATGCAAACATCTTTCCCAATGCCGTTTAATTATTTTTTATATTTTGTTTTAAAGAGTTATTTAATCCTTTTACTGTGTGGTAAGTATAAACATATAATTAAAATAATTTGTTGTTTAAATAAGAACACAATTCAATTTATAGGTAGGTATGCATGCCAGTCAGCTTATAAATATAATACTTTACTTTATACAATTCTATCGTGGTTCAATTTTTATCGGAGCTAATGATTCGGGGCATATTTTAGTATTTCATTCGTTTTGTGGAGGACTGTTACCTCCACTATCGTCACCGCGGCCGCTCAGCGATTTTGAATTTGAACGCACCCAGCAAAGCGGCACTGACGTCAAATCCTATCAGCCATAAAGACACGGAGTAACTCTAATTTCACCACAGCTATCATGGCTGCATAAATGTAATTCTAAACGCTTGCTATGCATAACAATCAATCCACAGCAGATTAACTCTCTAATTATGCTACAATAATAACAAACATAATAATATATTTCAACAAAAATATCACAATTAAGCAAGCGCATAGAAATTTGAAGTAAATAAAAAAGCCTTACCTCATACTTTGAAGAATGATTTCAAAATGCGAGTATATTGTAAATATAATGCAACGTGCTGTTTGTTTGTTTGGATTCCTTTTTTAGTGAATTCTGTGTTTACTTTATTCATATTTGGAGTTTTTTTAAATATGTTAATAGCTTTCAGTATATACTCATTAATATAATTCATTTTTAATTTCGTTTGCAAGCTCATAAATCATTCGCTGAAATATTCCCACTGCTGGTGTTTGTATAAGACAACATGCGTAATACATATCAAGTATTGATATAACTGTATACAAATAATGTTTTCATTATAAAAATCATAAATGAACCTCTATATGTATATATGATTAAATATTTATCTGGTAGATAATTTTTAAAATACAGATTTACCAGCTACGAACAGTATACTGTAATTTATTTAATAAACAGAGCCCACTACGCTAAAAGGAACATTTTCAAAGATCAAATAATATTTATATTTTAAAATATTTGTAAGTTTATTATGTTTTTAAAAAAATATATAAATTTATGTTAATGAAATTTCTTGTTTGCTTTGTCTAAATTGATTTCGTCAAAAAGTGCAGCCATTATAAATCGATACGTGAAACAAGATATTGGTATTTAGGATATTTCAATTAAATTTTTTCACTGTGATTAAATAAAATAAAAAGTTCTACGAGCATATGTGCATGTGATATGTACAAAAATACTATGTACGTCATAAACTTCTAGGAAAAATCTTGGCTAATTTTAAGAATAAGTGTATTTTGGGATCTTGACAAAAAATATTTTTCCTGTAGCATTGAGTGCTCTGATTTCATAAATGAAAAGATTTTAAAAGTTAAAAGTTTCAAAATTTCACGATACATTTTGACATAATGTGAAATGATTTATCTGTGGATATGACGAATTCACTCAAATTAGTACATACTAAATTCTGAGAATTTAATTAAATTTTTATACTATTTGAGTTACACTGGTTAGTTCGGTTTGATTAGGTTAGGTTAGTTAGTTTAATCTTACAATCCGATGATGCCCACATATATTGATGATTGTGTGGATTTAAATAAAAATTCTTAGATTTTTATGATATGGTATTGATACAAAAAAAAATGGAATTGGTAGAAAAATTCATTGTCGAAAAATATCACAGTGTGTAGTAGAGCAATTAGCAGAACGTAGCAGTGAAGAGACGGCAGCCGCGCTCGACGCCGTGGATGGTATAGGATTGTTGCGGGTGACGAGTGCCAGCGGGGGCGATGAAGGCAGTGACAAGGGTAGTGACTGGGTGGCCGTAAAAATGAAATCTTCAGTGGCGTAGTGCGTCCGACGGGAAGGACAACGCAGGTGGGCTGCTACGGTTAGTAGTGCCAGCGGCGGACTTCTCAGCGGATGGCAGCGGGTCGGCTGGAGAGAAGACCAAGTGGTTCGGCGTGGATAGCGATCTTTTTAATTGCTCTTGGCCGTCTCGTCTATCCAGACAGAGGTCAGCGGCTTAAAGGGTTGTGGGTTAAATCTGCCGGCAGTGGTACGTGGAGAGTGAGTCTTTTATGTGTTTTTATTTTGTGCCGTCTCGTTTCCCGGCAGGGAGTGCCTCTTCATTTCCCCTTTGCTCTCCAGCCTTGTTAATTGTATTATTTTATATTATCTTTGTATTATATTATATTATTGTAAATATTATTTACTAGTAAAGTGAGTCAACCGGGGACAAATGACGGCAATTTTTTTTTTAGCAGCTGTGCGTATCGCCCTGTCAATATGCGGGGCGCTATCGAACAGCTGCCCAGTAGCATTAAAAAGTGCTAACCAAGCGGCGAATGGAGCCTTGAGCTTATTGCATCGATCCTGGGTGGTCGTGCTGTCTTCGTTGCCAGCAGAGCTGGGAGAGCCTCTCCTGTAGCGCCGGTGACCTATATTTGTACCGTCCGTTGGCTAACCATGGTAGGTGACGGTAGAGGGAATGTCCCCTCGTCACGGTCTCTAATGACCCATCTAAATTTTCCAGAGCATGGTAATTTTATGGAACGTTATCTGTGCATGCTCTCCCCGCACATATTAATAACCTATCAATTTAACAAAAAAATTGACAACATAAATTTAAATAAATTTTGAAAGCTGTAGTATTTTGCATTTTTTTAGTAATACTATTCAAATTTTATTAAATACGGCGAAAATGTTCCATGATTGATCTGCCATTGAACCTTAAACAAAGAAAAATAATTCATTTTAAATTTGAAAAATAACGTGGCTTTAACAGAAACAGTGGTGGGTTAAATACATTTTGAATTGACTCCAAATAGCCCCATCGCTCCAAATACTTACCGGTATGGTAAAGTAAAATATAAATTCAAAATGATAAATTAAAAAATATGTATTAATGAGATAAACAGTTCATTTTTAAATATTACAGGTGCTTCAAAATATTATGTCGTAATAAATACAAATTCCGAATGTCGAAGAGCTATCTCGTGACTCGTATCGATACTAGCGTAAAAGACAGTACAGAATTGAGCGCGAAGTAAAGAAAACTGTCCAAACTCAGTCTCCTACACTTATATTTCTTTATATATATATATGTAGATTTAGCATTCAGTACACACATAAATATTTCAATTAAAACGGATATGATGAATATACATATGTGATTTGTTGCTTTTTACGTAAGCTTATCTGTTAAAGCTTTATTCCGTATTGCGTTTTTGAAACATAAATAAATATATATATATATATATATATGTATTTCGTACACGATTAAACATCTTAAATCTAAATATTTATATTATCTTCAAATTACGTAAACTATACAGGTTGTAATACATTTAATCTACAATATTTTAGGAATGGACACGACTTTTTGTTGCATATCCCAAGAAGGTGAATATAATTAGAACGCGTGATGGATTACACAATTGTGAAAAAATACAAAATTATTTCCCTAGGTGTTTTATTAATTAATTACTCAAATTGTATTTATTTATTCGTAATGTAAGTGCATATAATCAAAATCAGACATGTCCATTTTTTATGGTTTTTGAGTTGTGTACAAATATAAAGAAAATTAATGTCTACAAGACTTCAATTGCAGATATGTTCAATAGACAATTAATTCAAACCCAGACAAATATGTTTTCAGTCAATAAGACGACAGTATTTGGTTATGTGACCTGTGGTTACTGGTCATGTTCAATATGATCCCAAATGTAACAGTTATAATATAATAGTTTTTTGCATTTTACTCGAAAACAAGTAAAGTGTAGATGTCTGCTTTTGATTCTGGACCTCACATATATATATATATGCTCTAACATAAACAATATCAATATTTTCCTTTTTACTAACTACTAGTTTATCTTGCACATATTCGCTTAGTTTAATTAAGTTTGTTTTCTACTACAAGTTGGTACAATATATTTTTTAATACGTACATAAATTCTATACTTGTATATTAATATTCCACGGTTACTGTGCAAATATAAAATGGACCCGAATAAAATAAAAACAGAAACTCTCATTTTTATGCCAAAAAATAAAGTTTTCATCGTTAAATATTTTATGATTTCCTTCTTTCTGAGTAACTCATTTATTTAACATAACGTGAAAAAAAATACGTGTGTTTTATGGAACTAGCTATATTTCATAAATTTGAAATATTAAATTTCAAGTTAATGTTGTCAATCTCAAATATTTATGAAGTTATTTTTTAATATATATGGTGGGATAAAATCCTTGGACTGTATCGATTAAACTTAATGGTTAGTTGACGCAGTTTGAATTGGAACAAGAAAGGAATAATGACAGATGGATCTGGCCTATTTTGATCTCGGTCCTATGCTGAACATCAAATTTCACCTCCAGTTGACTTGCACTTTTGTAGTTAAGAACGGAGATATCACTGCACTCCTGATGCGGAAGAACACCGTTTCTTTTTCGTAGTCCTGGATTTACGCACGGCGTTACTCTCGACCGTTAAAATAAACATGTGTTGACAGCTCGGTGTCCGAATGCAATCTCTTCCCACGTCGGCGAAATCCCTAAGTAATTAGTTGGTCAGAGTAGGAAAGGTATATTAAGGTTTATTGAAAGAACAGAATGCATAGAGAGTAGGTACTAGACTTGGGTCAACTCTATATATTTTTTAATTTAATGAATATAGTAAGTACATTTCTATGAAATGATCTCCGGTAATATTAGATTAATTTGTATATTAAGAAATTGTTTAGAGAATAATCAAATATGGACTATATAATCAAAAAGTAATATAATATACGGTTAAAAATTTATTGATTTTGTGATGATTGTATGAAATATCAATGAACCAACGATTTACTTACATAAATAGAATTATTTGAATTAATATTTCAATAATTTCTAATCAATTCAACCAAACCTAATCTATTCTAGTCAAATTTATTCAATTCTAGCCAACTTTGACGTGATTGTTGATCTATTTGTTAAGACACTCTTCTAGTGATCCAGTGGTCGGTTATTCGAGCTTCATTCTAGATCAGCAAGTTAGTTCTATACTCAGACAGAAATACAACAAATGAACAAAATGACAAAACATACAGAAATAAATACAAAAGATAAGGTGGTACAAGGTAGCCATTAAAGGGCCAAACAAAACATATACTCCCAGAGGGAAGAACGACGTGACACATGTATGGTTCGAGTGACGGCAAAATACGGTGCAGGCTATCAGTATTACGCCCACATCACACAGATGATCAGTTACACGTGTGCCCGAGGGGCAGAGGATACAGACATCAACAAGATACATTCAGCCATTATTATTAGTAATTGAAGGTGTTTTAAGTTTATGGCAGATATATGTCCGTTCTATATGTAAAGTTAGCAAATACAGTGAAAATAATAATGTCTGATCTGTTATATCTGTGTCTGCGAAGCTCGCGAACACAGATATCTGCCCACACTACCCCATTTCAATTTCCATATTTCGATAAAATCCTAGTACAGCTTTAAGTTCCTAGCACTGATCAAGTCCACATTTTCGGGCGTCCGATCATTTAACCTAGTTAGACCTCCAAGTATACGATCACCGGCATCTCTTATTATCACGCAATTCCACAAAATGTGTTCCGAAGTTTGATTCACGGTCACAGTCCGCGAGATTAAAATCGTAAAGCTTGATTTTTAATTATCCATGCTCCGTAATTATTTGCCGCTCAAACTGATTGAAGTCCGGAGGTCCCCATTTACCCTTCGTTTAAACAGCGACTCGGTTTAGAATAGAGTGAGTCCATCTACCCTGCATCGCTGTATCACATCTTTCATGCCACCTTTCTAGTGTTAAAGTTCTAAATCTCATAGCCAAATCTTTAAAAGCGCCATCCGATTGTCTGAAAGTACGGCCTAAATAGTCAACCTCAACTTCGTGTCTCAGGTTGCGACGCATCCACGTTTCTAAAATTTCGAGGTCGCAGGAAGGACACCAGCAATAACGGGAAGTGTAACCGTTGACATTGTTAACGATACATCGATATGTTGACCTTTATTAGCGGATGCTGCTATGACACCTATTCTTATTCTGTATACCTAGACTTTGGCCGCGTACGTAACTTGCGTAATAATGACCGCTTTATCGAGTCTGATGGCTGACGATTTGATACCCAAAATCTAAAATGGCCTCTTCATTTTGTTGCGCATTTACAACCATTACCTATTTTAAGTAGTTTTTTTTCAGTTTTATCCTTATACGATATCTAGTGATACAAAATTTAATGATATAACGTAAATATTAAAAAAATATAGCTTTTAATGCATAATAAAAAAATTTTGTCAATTTTATGTGAACGATTTTACACTTGGGGCGCCGAGAATAAAAATGACACAATTAAATACATATTAATATTTTTGGTATAATATATTTTTTTTAATCATATATATGGTTTTACTAATTTGTTATAGCAAATATATGTGTGCAGTATTGTCTGCCAAATAGCTAGATTTACTGGAAATCGTAGAAATTTTTATATCTAATTGGTAGTTTTGTTAGAATTTTTCGTAAATGCATAGTATTGAAATTGACTATTAAATGTTGTATCGTTAACTTATTTTTATATCAGCTTAATTCTATAGATGGCGTCGAATACGACTTATCTTAAAATCAACTTAACCTCGTAAATGGCACCACTAACGGTCGCAACTTGTTCCACAAAAGCCAGCGTTCAACTTTCATGTACCCTAAAATTCAAGTCAAAACATGTTCAAAAATGGCAACACTAACGCTCTTAATTTATGTATGAAAGGTTACCAATTTCCTTTATATATTATGTGCAACCGCAGTCGAGCATTTTTGTCGCTAACTGGAACATTAAATATTGTAGTGACTGTTAGGAGATCTACATGATTAGTTCACAGAGGACCTTGAAGGTACTAGCCAGTAAAATTCACCAGTCTAGCCTACCCATTACTTACAAGGGACCTGCATGATACGTTCGCAGCAAAACCTGGAGTAGCGACTAAAAAGAAATGACAAAACAGTGGGCTGAAATTTTAACAATCGCGTTATATTCAGGTCATCAAAAGTCATCATCATCCATTTTGAAAGATAATCCGTTAGGGTGAGTTCTTTTGACTTTATTATCAGGTTTTTAGTAAAGCTTATAATCTAGTACCTCTTATGATTGGAATATTAACCCATATAAATAATTCAACGGGTAACGTCCAGATGGGCAGATAGAAATATGGGCGATATCGAAAATTCGAGAACATCGGGAACGCTCAGCGAGATGATTTAGAGGTTTTGCACGAGCAGCCTCGAATTAACGATTCCATCCAGTAGCCCAAAAAATGTGATCAATTGAATAAAGTTACAAGAGTACATACAATCATATATTTCACTGCTACCAATATTTTTTTTAGTAATTAATAAATATTAACTTTTTTCCAACAACTGTTTACAGAAAATCAGTTCCTTCAAAGAAATGTTATAACTATAATAAATAACTAAATATCGTTAAGCATATTTTACCAATAACAGGTTAAGTTTAAAACATATATTTATTTAAAAAATAAATTGATACTTGATAATACAAAACTACTAGAATAAGTTTTAGAATAAGACTTGTATTTAGTTAAATTTAGTTGGTTGTTTACAATTTTTCGATTAATTTTACACGCTTTATTTATCTACAACGATTACAAATTATTTAATGTATGACCAACACCGTTTACATGTAAAACTGACAATCCCAATTTTTTTTATCGAAACTATGACTATTTTCTATCAAATGATAGCAAAGTCTGAAAATAATAAATAAAATAATATAATGAATAAAACAAAGTTAACAAATAAAAAGAATAGATTTTAACCACTAAGTTAATTTTGCCAATTTTAAAAATAAATTAGGTATATTGATTCATTCCACCTCTCCGCGAGTGGATTTTTGGGAATAAACATGTATATTTTATTTTATTTTATTTGAAATATTAACAACTTCTAATTTCAAATGCAATGCGAGCGTATTGCAAAAAATAATTAATGCTTGAAGAAATCCAAAACATGTGTTGGAACTCAAATCAATGTCGTCGCGAGGCTTTAATAACGGCTTACAAAAATTCAATGTTTTATGTCAATTCTTGTGTTTGTAGAAATATAAGGGCGTCAGTTTCTAATTTTTCTAAAGGTGGCACAGTTCATGGTGAGTGATTAATTATTAATATACAAAACATGCTTCTCTTCCTCCAAAAAGTTCAAATAAAGTGCTATTGATTGTGTTTTCAACTGCTTGACAGATGGCAATTATGCTGTTGAGGGTTTCAACAGACTCCCACAAATAAGCGTAACATGCTCGGCGAAACTAAGTTTGGGTGTTTTTGACCTATGTGCGGGGAATATTCTTCCTCCATCTTCAACCATAGGAATTTATGATGAATAATTTAATACGAACGGATGATTTTATTAACTTTATAATATTTTCTTAAGGAAACTAATATAGGATAGTTACATTAATTTATTCTATGATTTGTTTACGGGATATCCATGATAATAACACAAAATAAATTGCTTCTCTATAAAGTTATATAAAGTTATTCCATTTTTATATAAAGGATATTACATAAAATAGAATAAAATTTTCTAAGAAATAATAAATAGTGTTCTTAATTTTTTTGGAATTCCATTTTAATAATCTGTCTCTGACAAGCACTGACTAAAATTGTCAAATCAGGTAGTAAATCATCAAAAACTAAAAAATAAATAAAAACATTTTAAATATGAATTAAATATATTAATTATAAAGATATACATATAAAATCAATTTTATCGAAAAATATTGTTGTTGCGCCACCGGGATTCGACCCTGGATCTCTTTCCTAACCGGGGAAGGTGCTTTATCCAACGCGCAACAACAATATTTTTCGATAAAATTGATTTTATATGTATATCTTTATAATTAATATATTTAATTCATATTTAAAATAAACATTTTATTACGTAAGTGACATTACACCTCTCACCAAACGCACTTCATAGTGCACACTGAATCCAAGGTACAGCGCTGTATGCAATGCTCGCTCGCTACGATTGCACGATCGTCTGACGGAGTAACTGCGAATGTTACGGCCAATAGTTATATGATCAATAATTTCGCTTTACTCGTTGTCTAATTTGAATAAAATGAACTGCTCTCAACTCTTTTGAATAAACCCTTGAATAAATTGAAAAATTAAAAACGTTTTTTTATCATTGCTGATGTCTCACAAGGCAACGTCTTAATTTCTTAGTATTATGTACAGCACGCCATAGGTCTTCGACCTTGACAGTGCCAAGTTCAATACCGGCTGCTCATTTCCCACTTTTATATTCGTAGACGACATTGTCATATGTGACTTCCGTGACAAGTATGTGTCACCAGCGGGAGGTGTCATGGTTTAATATCAATCTGTAAGCTTACTGGCCTCGACTCGTCTTTACAGGACCCAGGTCTCCATGTACAGATGTCGCCTACGTCTTCAATTAACTGGATTTATATTTATCAGATATTCTTTAATACGTAGGGTAAAGTGAGCAATACTAAAGTTTACCTTGCTAATATTTTGTAGTTTAGCTAACCCCACGAATAACTAAAAAAGAAGTGTTCTTAAAAAAAATCAAGAATTAACCCAGCACATAACCTCACTTGTAGTAATATGCATAAAAAACGTATGACTAGACAAATTATGAATATTTTCACTTTGAAAACATGACACAACTCCAAAAAACCTGCACGGTAACAACCCAATGGTGATTTTGGGGGTGGATAGCAGACCAGCAGACCAGTAGGAACCCCGAAAAAAATTAAAGTTTAGTGTTGCATACAAGCATACGGAACAAAATCAGGATAGGAACAAAAAGGTACTCACCACCGATCCGGATTCTGCTGGCATCTCCAAAAGACACAAGGTATAGACATATGTCTCAGAGATTTTATATAACGGTGTTCTAACCGTTCCGTTACAAGCTCTCTGATCGACTCGACTTGCATTGTCGGGCGGGGAAGGGAAAGGGGGGGGGGATAGTGCATTATTATAGTTGTTGAGTAAACAAAACAGTTTATTTGGAAGCAAACAAAATCAGATCTAGTAAAACACTAAAAAAACAAATAATAAGAAAGCAGAAAATAAAGTTATCCCAACTTAAATAGATTCAAGGATGCTGATTCTGAATAATACAATAGGTACTTAGCAAAATTGCTCTATCACTCCTCTCGATAGCTAGTTGCGATGATTCATACAAATGATATTTAATAAATTAATTATTAATATAAAAAAAAAAAAAAGTAATCTATTTATTATACGTCTTTTGTCTCTATGCTGCAGCAGATAGTATCATTGTCGACAAATTTTCGAACCCACATGTTAAATTAATACTTCTACCGTTCCAATATTTGAAAGCCTTCTACTTTGTTTTTAAGGAATCTCAAATACCTTTGAGTAAACCGATAGCAGTCGCCAGAATTAACAATTCATTTTTATTAAATTTTTATAAATATTGATACAACTAATATATTATTAGGAGAACACATTCTTATTGTGAAGTTGTAGTTATTCAGAACATAAGATGTATATGTTCCTAGATAAATACAGAGGTTTTAAATTAAAACAAACCTTCTAGATCAATTAGTAGTCTTAGTGGGCTGAGTTATTTGAGAGCTTTAAGAAATGTTGAATACTATGCAAGGAAGGGAGCAGATTACACAATCGGAGGAATACGAAAACTTGGGAAAATATTTTCTTTCCCACGTCGTACTTGGAAACTTTTACCCAAGAAATATTTTTTTTCTAGGTGGGTGTGTAGAGAAATGAACGACATCTGTCATTAAGTTTCAAATTAAAACACATGTTTTGTTAAGATAATTTTATTATGTGATAATTATTTATTATATAATCAGTGCTATTATACATAATTTTGAGATATTTATATTATAACACGTATTTAATATCAACTAAATTTAATAGATTAGGTTAGCAAAGTTAGAATAGTAAGATATTATATATTTTTTACGCCCGTAATTAACTGCAGATAGCAGATATATAATTAAAAAAAAACCTTTTCTTTGTAGATTTTGGTTAATTTTTTTTCACCCTGATGTAGAAAAGGGTATTTTACGTATATTATATTTCAAAGTGGTTAAAAACAAAGTTAATGAATTATTTATTATACATATTATTAGTCGTACGTTAGCAATAATTTTCATTTAAGAAACTATTATTAATCATAAAAATAATAATTTTACTCTATCATCCCTCGGTATCGTATTCTTTGGAAGCTACATATCAGCAACTCAGAGATGTCACAATAACTATTTAGAATTGAGAACAGAACAGCCTGAAGTTTAATTTCCTTTAGATTTATAACAGAAAATATAGCACTGATATACATTGAAAGGTATTTGAAACAGTCTTCACCATTTAGATTTAAGGTTGTCAACTAAAATATCAAGTTTAATAAATGTGTCAAAAGATTAAATACACAAAACGAATAATATATATTTTTAAGAATAAAATACAGAATGATAAATTGGTAGTTGTAATTTAATAAATGTAATTCTTATAATGATGTAAGTATTATATTATGTACCTGTTACCATTTATTGTCTTATATTGTTAGAATTATAACCCGTTATAAATATAAGAATCCAATTAATAATTGTAATGGATTATATTACATTATATAAACAACATTACGTAAAAATACTTTAAAACGTAAGCAAACTAAAAATATCATATTTATGTCATATGATACTACTTAATAATCCATTTTAAGACTCAATTTTCTATACAAATAAAATTTTATATTTTTGTATTTTCCTAATATTGATTATATCATAATATAATGTGTATAAAACTAAATTTTTTGCTGTAAGCATATTATTATTTTGAACATAAATAATTTATTATTTAAACATTTCTATTGGAATGTCGTTTGGAAGTCAATACATACGGCATTTAAAATACATTTATTTGTAATTTGTATTTTTTGAAATTAAATATTAAATTTTTCTCCCAGAATGTGTCTTTTTTAAGCTTGGCTTCCTAGCGTTTCTGTCATTTAATTGTTTAATATCATGTTTCCTTTGCTTGTCGGTATTTTTAAATAAAATATTACATTTTTAATTAAGGAAATCTATTTTTTTTATTCATTGATGGTGGAATCGTTCACGGTGTTTGTGAACTTGATTGGGGTGTATCGGTGGTAGATGTAGAGGTTATGTCTGTAAATTAAATGTAGCAAACAAAATTCAGCCAAATCATAATAATTGATGAATTTATAAGGCAATAATTTAGGGGATTAAAAATAAAACCGACACTTTCCAATTGACGAAATTGACAAAAACGTATTTTTAATTGATTTTACAGCCTGAGTGGAGATTTTAAAATTGGTATGCTTTTGATAAAATGCTTTTACAACTTACAAATATGATTGCAAGAGCAGTAATTTAAAGTTATTATTAGTTGGCAAAATTGTCGTAATCCCGAATTATAATATTTAAACACTTCACTCTCTATTTTCGTCAATCAGATGGTGGCAAATTATTAAATTAGCATATATTTATTTATTATCATTGTTTTATTAACCACTTAATTGAGTTTAAATACATCTACCAGTTTCGAAAATTATTGTTTTTTTACCAGAATATATATTTTTTAAATCTATTTAAAAAAAACAATTATTTAAAAAAAATAATTTAGTACCTAACTCAAATTGTTACTTAATACAAATTTACTTGAATAATTGTTAGGTTAAAATTTTATAGTGGGACTCGTAGTTAAATTTAGTTGGTTGTTTATAATTTTTTGATTAGTTTTACACGCTTTATTTATCTCCAACGATTCCAAATTATTTAATTTATGACCAACACCGTTTATATGCAAAATTGACAATCCCAATTTTTTTGAGATGTTTGAACAATAATGGGTTTTCATGATTTTGATAAAAAATTGGGATTGTCAATTTTGCATATAAACGGTGTTGGTCACAAATTAAATAATTTGGAATCGTTGGAGATAAATAAAGCGTGTAAAACTAATCAAAAAATTATAAACAACCAACTAAATTTAACTACGAGTCCCATTCTAAAATTTTTTCCCTAAAAATTATTCCAGTAAATTTGTATTAAGTAACGATTTGAGTTAGGTACTAAATTTATAATTTAAATAATTGTTTTTATTTTTTTTAAATAGATTTTTTTTAAATAGATTCTGGCTAAGAAACAATAATATATGTTTTAGTTATTCATGACATCCTTAAGAAGAAAATGGTATTTTCCGAAACCGGTAGATGTATTTAAACTCAATTAAGTGGTTAATAAAACAAAGATAATAAATAAAAATATGTATTTAAACCACAAAGTTAATATTGATAAGATAAGTATTATTAAATTAGCATTAACATAAGTATAACAAAATTTAACAAATATATTTTAATGAACTTACCACACTGATCTCTAAAAACGCATTCATTTTGTTCATTCCTGACCGTTCCTGGTTTACACCTGCAGGCTTTTGCCACACAATTTTCTAAACAAGTTAAGTTGACTCCTGGACAGGTCTCGTCACATGGAACAGGGCAGTCGACCAGCTCAGCAAAAGGGTCATCACAGCCTGTGTAGATTTAAGAGTCGTCAATTTTTTATTATGTTCCTCACCTCTATCGAACTACAGAATTTATCACAGTTTCTATATATTATATATTTGATAACTTTTAATATTATTATATATTTGATACCGGGGCTGTATGCTATTATCCCTTAAATCAAATATAAATTCGTAATAATATCATCATGACTTGAAGTTACGTAGCGAAGAACAGAAAAACCAAGAATAAAGCAAATAATGTATGGAGGCTAATCGCCTCCACAATTATCATTACCGCCGATGACCCCTGAATGCACCATGCATGTACCTGGGTGTCTAGCTAGGCTCTCACCAGCCGCAAAAGCACGCCCAAAGGCAGGCAATATGTGCCAATAACATGTGTTGGCAGCCACCCGGAAATCCAGTTAATGAGTGCCACTCCTCTTGCGGTTGCCTTCCCGTCAAGATCTCTAGCACACACTCTCAGGAATAGACTTTTTATTGCATATTTTCTAACCGTAATTATGCTCAAGCAACAATAAATTTCTGTCAACTGTAAGAAGTTACGTAAGTAACTCACACTCCGTAATCATATTCAACAGAACATGTAAGCGTTGGGTGAAATATGTGGAGGATATCAGGCGGTCACACATATAACCTTCTGATTCTTACAACATGTGTACCGAATTATAACATTTAATCATAACAGCATCTTCATATATCATGTACGTGTACATGTTCATTACTCAACCATTATATTATTTACCTAAACTTATGCAGTTTTAGGATTAAATATCCTTCGTACCTAAAGCCTTTTTGATTAATTGTTAAACATAAAACTAATTATTTTTTATATAGGCCTAGATAGAATGCTGGAACCAATTACCAAAATTACATTACAAAACTATATTTAGTTTCTTTAAACTTACTAAATCTTCATTATTATTCCATTAGAATTACGTAAATTCATAAATTAAATCCAATGCGAAGAATCTGTACTTTTATTCTGAATGTATTAAATAAATGTTAAGTACTCACAAGAATCTGGTAACACACAACTTCTATTGCGGTGCCTCATAAAACCTTGTTGACATTCACACCGTGGTGAACATGGAGTGCCAGGACGAGGTGAGGAGCACGACGGAAAAATTCCTTCTATAAGGAAGTAGCAATTTTGTTCAAATGAACAAAAGTATGGACATGGATTATAGACCTCATTTTTATTGCAGGTACCAACTAGAAAAAGGAATTATAAGTCATGTTACTGAAAAAATACGGAGATAAAAATAACATGTTTTTTATCGTAATAATAAATACTCGACAGCTAAAATGTTAACTTAATTGTCCCGATGATGAAATAATTAATAAAATAGCTTTACATAATTGATCGATTGCAATATCCTAGATCTTTATGGAAACCATTAATCTAAGGGGTAAACAAAATATTCTTTCGACATTTAGAGAGAGGGATACATCTTCCATTTCTATAGTTGACGTAGCCTTTCTTGTACTGACAGCCTATATCTTCAGAGCCAAAATAGGTTCGTTGTGGGCAGAGCGAAAACTATGGCCATTCGTAAGTACCTCCAGGACAAACGTTAGGACAGTCTACCATCTCTGCATTAGGATCATCACACTCTGAATAAAATAATTTTTATGATTTTTCAATTATTATTTTATTTCATTCCTTTACGAGACTGTTACAGTCACATGATAATTTCTTAAACATCTAATTGGTTTCTTAAAAATATATATTTTTTAAATTATTAAAAATAAATCAAGTACCTATGTTAAATTGTTTCGACGATGAAAGATGTGGAAACTGCCAATGATACAAATTAGTACATTTTTTTAGGAATAAAATTGTTGTTAAATTTTTAAATTAGAATTTTTTTAAATTTCAGGAGTGGTTAAATTTAGTTGGTTATTTGTAATATTACCTATGTTTAATTTTACACAATTATTTTATTTTTAATAATTATGAATTATTATATACAAATATTTATATACAATATATACAAAATATCCTTATTTTTTATGTTTTTAGGACCGCAGTGCTAAGGATTAATACTAGGTTAACAAACATTGACTTTTAAGAAATGTCATAATTCAAAGGGAAAAAAACCTTAATCAACAAACCTTTGATTGTGAGAGACAAAATCATATTTCCACCTTGGATATAAAGTTGAGGCTTATGAAACAATTTGTGAAGGCTTTAAATCGAGATGAACTTTGTTTTGGCTACTTGAAACAAAAACTTTATGGGATTAGCACAGAAAAACTCGAGGCTGGAATATTTTATGGTACTCGGATAAGGCAACTTATTAAAGATTAACAATTTATGGAATCAATAAACGAGATTGAATCTAACGCTTAGTGTTCATTTGTTCAAGTAAAAAAAAAATCTTGGAAATTACAAGGCAGAGAATAATATAGAATTAGTGGAAAATATACTATATAATAACATAAGCATAAAAGTTCACTACCTCCATAACCAATTTAATCAGTTTCAAGAAAACCTAGGTGATTTTGGTGAAGAACAGGGCGAATGATGCCATCAGGACATTAAAACTTTGTAAGATCGATATCAAGGAAAGTGGGATAGCCACATGGTGGCTGAATACTGTTGAAGTCTTCAGCGAGACTGTCCGTGTAAACTTCGTATAAAAGAAAATTTTTAAGTGTTTAAAGTACATTTATCTTCTGTGTGAAATAAATACCAAACGTTGTACTTTTTGTTTTATTCACTAGCAGTTAGAGTAAATAGTAATAGTATTAAAATGAAATATAGCGTATTTCAAAAATTAGATCTGTGAGCCGTATTGACTAGTTTAATATTGTTTATTTTTTATAATCGTGTTATTTAATTTTGTATTGTACCCGTTTTGTATTTACATCATTCGTCAACGTAACAATTTAAGTTAAGTACTAGATTTATTTTTAAATAGATTTTTTTTTAAAATTAATTTTTAAAAACAATCGAAAACCGTTTATGGTTTTAGTTAGATAATTTGACATCCTGGTGAAGAAAATGGTACGATTGTTGTATTAAAATAACTAGCTATGTGGTTAAAAACAAAGTAAAATACAGTCCACTACCTCAGCGTTTAGATCTTCACAACCTTTGCAAGTAATTAATTATTGTAGCTTCAATTCAATATTATACGCCAATATCCTTAATTGAAGATAAGTACATTGCACGTGATAAAACAATGTCATTCTTCGATCATAGCTAGACTTAGTTAGACTAATATCACAGAATTGTGGCGTGTATTTATTTTGAATTGTTAGTAAATTATTAAATAAAATAAAACCTGGAAGTGTTGATGCCGTTGCAGCTGTTAATTCGGTTGTTGGTTCGACTGTTGTAGCTGTAAGAAAATCATAATTTATCCAAAAATAATATAAAATTACGTATAAATAATATAACCTTTGGCGTTTTAGTTGATTAAAAAAATTTTCAATTATTTTGGCGACGTAGGACAATATTTTAATGAAATCCTTAGACTGTCTTCATAAAACTGGTTTATTTGAGGAACAGTTGAAGAGATTGATCACTGTTCAACGGACAAGCGGCACCTTAAGGTAGATGGACTTGATGGAGCCGCAAGAGAGAGAGGCCGGGGGGTCCTCCGGTGTTGGACCATTACGCGATGCTTGGGAATGTTTGTGTTACTCCCCGGTTGCCCTTCTGTTCCCCGGCTTCTTTATTTTTCTAATATTTCCGGTAAATTTTAATATTTTTTTTGTATTGATAATAATGATTTTATTTTGTTTATTATTTTTAATTGTATTGTACTTTTTGTAAAATTTTATTCAATAAATATGGGAATTTTTTTCATGTTTCTTCTGGCAATGGGGAATGTTTTATGGTTGGAGACCGCATGTCGTAGTTTAGTTGCTTTTAAGCTAAACTGCATTTTACATTCAATGGATTAAGGTGGATTAATGATGGATAAATTTAATTAAATCGTTGTCGGCTAGTGGGAAATAAATTTAATTTTTCAACAGCGGAAAGCAATCAACTGAAGCCAATTAGCCCCACTAAATATATAGTTAATTACAGTTAATACACAAAAGTAAAATAAAACTATTTAATTGTTATATAGCAAGAGTTTCAAAATAATTTAGTTAACCCATTCGCTGCGAGTGACTCATATATGAGTCGTGTCTTACATGCCCACAGCGCGGGTGACTCAAATATGAGTCGCCGTGTTTCACTCACGGTTAGTGCGTACATACGCGCTGAAGAGCAGTGAAAATCATACCAAAATTATTTGAAATCTTTATCCTACCGATATCTGTCACAAACAAACACGAAATAATAAGTCCTCGTATCATTCAGCATCGCTCAGTTATACAATATTGTATTAATATCAATTAGCGAAGTTAAACATTTTCAAAATTAAGTTACTTCCTTAAATAAAAATAATATATAGTATTTGTCATCCTTATTATTTGTTGAAACCGTAAAAGTATTATGAAAATGGGTCGATAGAAAAATCTAGAACTTAATTAAAATAATAATAATTCTTACGACACTCGGAAAGAAGGATGCAATTCCCATTAGCATCCTTAACATAGCCTGCCTTGCACTGACATCCTAATTGGTTAAGGCAGAAGGGGCGAGGGCAAACGGAAAACTCTGGCTCCTCGCAAGTACCCCCAGGACAAGGATTAGGGCAAATCACCAGCTCGGCATTAGGGTCAATACAAGCTGCACAAATAATAATTATGTTGGGATATTACACCACACAATTATTGGATATGCAATATAATAATATATTAAATCGCATTTACCAATCATCAGAACTTATTTCTATTTTTCCTGATATTATGAAGACAAGCTTACGCCTTAAGTTATTCTATGGTCAACGGATGATCATTACTAATTGTGTTAATAGTATTTTGATCAACTTTTTCCTCTTTACAAACACTTCAGTAATACAGAAAAGTGTTTTTATTATATATTTGATAAACAACAAAATGGTTAGATACCATATTAAATCCGAACTACAAACGCTAATAATCACTGCACTCTCAATATTATTAATAAATATGGTAGTCTCTTGGTGGTGACACGTGATTATTTTATATTTTCGTAGAAAGCAATCATTCTGTGTTTTGACATATTAGATTAAATAAAATACAATCACTTTGTATAAAACCACAAATTTTATTAAACGCCAACTGGTTTCGTTTAGTTTAGTATAAATACAAAAATAGTGCACTCTTGTATTTATTGTTAGTTTTAACTACGCCCTGACGAAGCTTGAGCTAAGCGAAACCGATTGGCGTTTAATAAAATTCGTAGTTTTATACAATGTGATTGTATATAATTTAATGATTATATTAATTAAAAATTTATACTACACATACAACAATTTTTTTTTTATCAGGACTAAAGTTGTAAATGACGGACGCCTATTCTACTCCCCGCTGTACTGTCTGAATAGGTTGCTTCTCTTTATATAATTTATTTAATTTAGTGGACTGACTTAATATAACTAAAACCAAACTATGTATAATAGCGACAAAAATAAAATCTCTAATAATTATTTGAGTGAAAAATAAAAATTCAATTGAGTTTTTATTTTTGTACTGATTAATTGAAAGCTGTATTCAAGTACAGAGTTTAATTAATTTGTCATAATTAAATTCGATTTCGCTACAGCATGCCGGAATATTTTGTTGTGCGATATCGTTTAATCGTAATTGTTACATTTTCGAGCGCACGGTGTGATCGCGGGTCAAGGGCGATATTCGCAGGCGATTAATGAGATGAATAATATGTTGGCACCTGGATGTGTCGATGTCAGTATCGGTGTCGACGTGGGGGTTGTGTTTGCTGAAAAAATCATAATATTGTTTTAAAAATCAGGCAGAAGAATCTCGAATGATGTCAGAATAATATCATAACATGACAATAAAAATACATTTGTTTAATTAAGAAGGGTTCCTTTTCTAACAAATAATTTTTAAAACACCTGTGTTTTATGTCTGCATAAATATAATACATATTTGACAGGAAACCAAATATTTGGACAATTTATTATTAGAAGAACACATTTATATTGTGATGTAATTATAATGTGATATTTATAAATATGAATTAAATATATTAATATCAAAAAGGTAAAATATAGCTTCGAAAAATTGGCGCTAAAAATATCGTCGCTGTAGAATAGTTGGGTAATGCACCTTCCCCGGTTTGGTAAGAGATCCACATTCAAATCCCGGCGGCGGTTTCTAAAGAAATAAGGTGTTACATAATAATTATCTACCCACAACATATTCGTTATCAGAAACAACTACTTTTGCAATTCTAATTTTAAATTTATTTGAAGATATGACTGGACTTTTAGGTTCACTATTTTAGAAAAATGTATATTCAGAACAAAATGGTCCTAAAAGCCTTCGTGATTCTCTTTAATGAAATGAATGACTTTTTATATTAAATTTTTCATTTATAACGAACAGATTAAGTGAGGATTTTATTAAGAATGATGAATATTAATATCATTGAATGCTATATTTATTGAAATGAACCTTACTGCAGATACGGGGTAAAGAAACCTGTCGAGTCATATGTATGATATCGGAGTTATCCCCGATTTGTGAGTCACAATTATTAAATTAGTATTAACATAATTGTAACAATATTTAAAAAATATATTTTAATGAACTTACCACACTGATAACTAAAAACGCATTCATTTTGTTCATTCCTGACCGTTCCTGGTTTACACCTGCAGGCTTTTGCCACACAATTTTCTAAACAAGTTAAGTTGACTCCTGGACAGGTCTCGTCACATGGAACAGGGCAGTCGACCAGCTCAGCAAAAGGGTCATCACAGCCTGTGTAGATTTAAGAGTCGTCAATTTTTTATTATGTTCCTTACCTCTATCGAACTATAGAATTTATCACAGTTTCTAAATACTTAAACATTCAACATTATTATATATTTGATACTGGGGCTGTAAACTTTTTATTGCATATTTTCTAACCGTAATTATGCTCAAGCAACAATAAGTTTTTGTCAACTGTAAGAAGTTAAGTAAGTAACTCACACTCCGTAATCATATTCAACAGAACATGTAAGCGCTGGGTGAAATATGTGGAGGATATCAGGCGGTCACACATATAACAATTAATCATAACAGAATCTTCACATATCTCCATAGATGCATAGTGTGTACATGTTCATTACTCAACCATTATATTATTTACCTAAATTTGTGCAGTTTTAGGATTAAATATCCTTCGTACCTAAAGCCTTTTTGATTAATTGTTAAACATAAAACTAATTATTTATTTTTTATTTTTTATTTATTATCTTTGTTGTATTAACCACTAAAATTAGTTTAAGTACATCTACCGGTTAAAAAATAGCAGTTAATAACGGGTATAATACAGGTTTGATAGACACTATTTTAAAAAATAAATTAAAAGAATATAATAATCAATTTTTATATAAATCACAGATAAAACATAATGATAATAATGATTATTGGCTTAGGATTTTATACATAAATAACTTTTCTAATCAAATATCTAAACACCTACCACGAAACATAAGACTGGCATTTTATACAAATAATAGTATAGGAAATTTACTCATAAATTCTAAAGACAAAGATGATAAATTTAACAATTCTGGTGTCTATAAACTTAGTTGCAAGGATTGTGCTGCATTTTATATTGGTAAAACGGGTATAAATTTTAATATAAGAGTAAGGGAGCATTTGAGATGTTTGAACAATAGTGGGTTTTCAGAATTTCCTAATCATTTGATAGAAAAGATTTTGATAAAAAATTGGGATTGTCAATTTTGCATATAAACGGTGTTGGTCACAAATTAAATAATTTGGAATCATTGGAGATAAATAAAGCGTGTAAAACTAATCAAAAAATTATAAACAACCAACTAAATTTAACTACGAGTCCCATTCTAAAATTTTTTCCTAAAAATTATTCCAGTAAATTTGTATTAAGTAATGATTTGAGTTAGGTACTAAAGATAAATAGATTTTTTTAAAAGAGATTCTGTCAAAGAAACAATATATGTTTTAGTTGTCAAAGAAACAATATATGTTTTAGTTAGTTATGACATCCTGAAGAAGAAAATTGTATTTTTCGAAACCGGTAGATGTATTTAAACTCATTTTAGTGGTTAATAAAACAAAGATAATAAATAAAAATATGAATCTTAACCACAAAGATAATATTGCTGATTTTAAAAGTATAAAACTAATTATTTTTTATTTAGGCCTAGATAGAATGCTGGAACCAATTACCAAAATTACATTACAAAACTATATTTAGTTTCTTTAGACTTACTAAATCTTCATTATTCTTCCATTAGAGATACGTAAATTAATAAATTAAATACAATGCGAAGAATCTGTACTTTTATTCTGAATGTATTAAACAAATGTTAAGTACTCACAAGAATCTGGTAACACACAACTTCTATTGCGGTGCCTCATAAAACCTTGTTGACATTCACACCGTGGTGAACATGGAGTGCCAGGACGAGGTGAGGAGCACGACGGAAAAATTCCTTCTATAAGGAAGTAGCAATTTTGTTCAAATGAACAAAAGTATGGACATGGATTATAGACCTCATTTTTGTTGCAGGTACCAACTAGAAAAAGGAATTATAAGTCATGTTACTGAAAAAATACGGAGATAAAAATAACATGTTTTTATCGTAATAATAATAATGATAATTTCTTAAACGTCTAATTGGTTTCTTAAAAATATATATTTTTTAAATTATTAAAAATAAATCAAGTTAAATTGTTTCGACGATGAAAGATGTGGAAACTGCCGATGATACAAATTAGTACATTTTTTTAGGAATAAAATTGTTGTTAAATTTTTTAATTTGAATTTTTAAAATTTCAGGAGTGGTTAAATTTAGTTGTTTATTTGTAATATTATGTTTAATTTTACACAATTATTTTATATTTAATAATTATGAATAATTATATACAAATATTTATATACAATATATATAAAACATCCGTATTTTTTATGTCTTTGGGACCGCAGTGCTAAGGATTAATACTAGGTTAACAGATATTGACTTTTAAGAAATGTCATAATTCAAAGGGAAAAAAAACTTAATCAACAAACCTTTGGTTGCGAGAGAGAAAATCATATTTCCACCTTGGATATAAAGTTGAGACTTATGAAACAATTTGTGAAGGCTTTAAATCGAGATGGACTTTGTTTTGGCTACTTGAAACAAAAACTTTATGGGATTAGCACAGAAAAACTCAAAGCCGGAATATTTTATGGTCCTCGGATAAGGCAACTTATTAAAGATTAACAATTTACCGATTCAATAAACGAGATTGAATCTAACGCTTAGTGTTCATTTGTTCAAGTAGTAAAAAAATTCTTGGAAATTACAAGGCAGAAAATTACATAAAATTAGTGGAAAATATACTTTCCAACTTAAATATTCTCGGTGAGCATAAAAGTTTCCAGAAAACCTAGGTGATTGTAGTGAAGAACAGGGGGAAAGATTCTATCAGGACATTAAAACTATAGAAGGTCGATATCAAGGAATGTGGGATAGCCACATAGTGGCTGACTGCTGTTGGAGTCTTCAGCGAGACTGTTCCTGTAAACTTCGTATAAAAGAAAAATTTTAAGTGAAAAGTGTTGAAAGTACATCTATCTACTGTGAAATAAATACCTTACTTTGTTTTTTTTGTTTGATTAACTAGCAGTTAGAGTAAATAGTAATAGTAATAAAGTGAAATGTACATAAGTTAAAAATAAGATGATTTTTTTTCAAAAATAGGCTAATACAGCGTATCTCAAAAATTAGATCTGATAGACTAAACCTGATAGATATTTTGGATTCTGCACCCCAAAATTGCCTAAAAATAGTCGCTGACATCAAAACGTGTGTTGGCCAGTGAATTATTATTAATATTATATTTTATTTGTGAGCTGTAAAGACTAGTATCATTTTGTTTTTTTTTTTAAATCGTGTCTTTTAATTTTGCATTGCACCCCTTTTGTATTTACATATTTCTACCCTAGTACCAGATTAATTTTTAAATATTTTTTTTCTTCTTTAAATTGATTTTTAAAAACATTAGAAAACCGTATATGGTTTTAGTTAAATAATTTGATATCCTGGTGAAGAAAATGGTACGGTTGTTGAATTAAAATAAATAGCTAAGTGGTTAAAAACAAAGTTAAATACAGTCCACTACCTCAGCGTTTAGATCTTCACAACCTTTGCAAGTAATTAATTATTGTAGCTTCAATTCAATATTATACGCCAATATCCTTAATTGAAGATAAATACATTGCACGTGATAAAACATTGTCATTCTTGGATCATAGCTTGACTTAGTTGGACTAATATCACAGAATTGTGTCGTGTATTTATTTTGAATTGTTAGTAAATTATTAAATAAAATAAAACCTGGAAGTGTTGATGCCGTTGCAGCTGTTAACTTAGTTGTTGGTGTGACTGTTGTAGCTGTAAAAAAATTTATCCAAAAATAATACAAAATTACTTTCTAAATAATATAACTTTTAGCGTTTTAAAAAAAATTCAATTGATTTTGGCGACTTAAGACAATATTTTAATGAAATCCTTAGACTGTCTCCATAAAACTGGTTTATTCGAGGAACAGTTGAAGAGATTGATCACTGTTCAACGGACAAGCGGCATCTTAGGGTAGATAGACTTGATGAAGCCATGAGAGAGAGAATCCGGGGGATGTTTGTGTTACTCCGCGGTTGCCCTTATGTTCCCCGGCTTCCATATGAGTGTATACCTTTATTTTTCTATTATTTCCGGTAAATTTCAATTTTTTTTTGTATTGATAATAATGATTTTATTTTGTTTATTATTTTTAAAATGTAAAATTTTATTTATGGGTATTTTTTTCGTGTTTCTTCGGACAATGAGGGATGATTTTTGGTTGGAGAGCGTGTGTCGTGGATTAGTTGCTTTTAAGCTAAACTGAGTTTCACATTCAATGAACAAAAGTGGAGAAACTTTATTAAATCGTTGTCGGCTAGCGGGAAATAAATATTTTATTGATAACAATTAGCGGAGTTTAAAATTTTCAAAATTAAATTACTTCTTTGAATAAAAAAAATACATAGAATTTGTCATCTTTATTATTTGTTGAAACCGTAAAAGTATTATAAAAATGGGTGGATAGAAAAATCTAGAACTTTATTAAAATTAAAAATAATAATTCTAACGACACTGGGAAAGGAGAATGCAATTCCCATTAGCATTCTTAACACAGCCTGCTTTACACTGACATCCTAGTTTATTAAAGAAGTAGCGGTGAGGGCAAAGGGAAAACTCTGGCTGCTCGCAAATGCCCCCAGGACAAGGATTAGGGCAAATCACCAACCCGGCATTAGGGTCAACACAAGCTGCAAAAATTATAATTATGTTGGGACATTACATCACACAATTCTTGGATATGCAATAAAATAATATATTACAGCGCGTTTTAAAACCTCCTGTTAATGTGCAGACAACCTTATGTGAAGTTATTCTACGGAAAACAGGTGACCGTTACTGTTTGCGAAAGTGTGTTGATCAACTTTTTCCTCTCTCTACAAACACTTCAGTAATGCAGAAAAGTGGTTTTATTATATATTTGATAAACACCAAAATGGTTAGATATCATATAAAATCCGAACTATAAACGCTAATGAACACTGCACTGCATACGACAATTTTTTTTTATTAGTACTAAAGTTGTAAATGACAGACGTCCCTTCTATTACCCACTGCACTGTCTGCATATAACTAAAAAAAAACTATGTATAATAGTGATAAAAATAAAATCACAAATAAATATTTGAGTGAATAATAAAAAATCAATTGAGTTTATATTTTTGTACAAATTAATTGAACTTTGTATAGAAGTACAATTATTTAAATTTAAACTCATATATTTAAATATAATTTATCTCAAGCGCACGGGTCATTTTTCTAGTTCTTGAATGTGTCGATACAGCATGCCGTAATATTCTGTTGTGCAATATCGTTTATTCGTAACTGTTTCATTTCCTCCGAGCGCACGGCGTGATTGTGGGTCGAGGGCGATATTCTCGGGCGATTAATGAGATTAATAATATGTTGGCACCTGGACGTGTTGATGTCAGTATCGGTGTCGACGTGGGGATTGTGGTTGATACACATAAAACCAAAAGATATTTCATGCATTCGATTTTTTAAAAATTTAAATAACACTTTATCATTGTAAATTATGGCATATTTTTGTTTTTTTTTAAATATAATTTACACTGTGATATATTAAGTATAAAAGTAAAATATATATACTCGTATATAAGACTATTTCAAAAATTATTACCAGAATGTTTGTTTTAAAAGTAAACCTGTACCAATAGATTGCACCCGATTGAGAAATTTATTTATGGTGGCAATATGTGCGACATTATTTTATTACTTACATTTGTGAAGTAATATTTTAACAAATTATTTTGCAGCAATTTTATAGTACTTTTTTTTATACAGATATTCCATTATACTCTCCACGGCGACCAAAATGGCAGCAAAAAGTTTTAATTTAAAAATACCAAAAAATCATTATTACATATCATTATACAAATAAACATTATATTGAAGTTTAAATCTGAAATGTATATTTAAAAAAGGGAAAAAATATTAATGCTTCTTATTTGTACCTCAGTGTTCCTAAATCATACTTAATTATTTTTTTATTATTAGACTTTTTTGACGTACATGTTTTTGTTGTAATGGAGATGAATATAAAATATTATAACATAACATGATAAACATAATATTCAATTATATTGATACAATTATATAAAAGAAAAGATTAACTGAGTGTACAACTTTTCACAGATTTCAAAGTACCAAATATAATAGACATAGTCAAAAAAATTCAATAATCCAAATTTTCAATATTAAAAATCTATTAAACTTTAGAAGCGAATTCCGATCTATAAGATTTAGAGACCAAATTGATATTCCAAAACTAAAATATACCGCAACCCAAAATCACTATATTTATCAAAGTATCCAATTTTTAACAATCTTCTCATCACAATTAGAACAATTAAAGACTACTATCAATTTGTATCTGAAGTAAAAAAATATATACACAGAATAACTGAAACATAAATTATCTCACATATACTCCTTCTCTATACACGAGTCCTCTCATAGGGAAGAAATAAATGTTAAATGAAATATATATATTGAAGCGTGATATAATTTCGTTCATTGAGCAGTGCATCATACTTACGTGGACATTGTTTGATGGGAATGCAGACATTATTTTGGTCTCTTGCATACCCATCGATGCAGTAACATTTGTCGTTACACCGAATATTGACAATAGGGCAAACATCCCCCAGCGTAGCGCAGGTGGTGTCGCACGCAGAACCGCAGGCAAACACTTCATTTGGTCCACATTTATCTAAGAGAAGTACATACATTGAATAAATCAAATGAAAAGTAGGTATAATTAAAAAATGTCATTAGGGGCTCTATGGTGTACCATGTAAAATAATAGATTGTTACGTTATTTTGAATTATGTAATAAAATTAGTAATGTAGGTAAGAAAAGTAAATTCGACTATCGCGTTTCGGTTATTTTCTCGTTCACTGAAAATTTTCAAATGCAACTTTTTATTGGCCAAAGAGTTTGAATTGTGATAATAGGACCAACAGCACTTAGAAGCAAGATTGATTCTCCGATCTTTAGTGTATAAATTGTAAAACCATGTATAGGAGATACAGTTGTTAAGTATTGCTATAAAGGAATGTGTGTAAAATAAATACCTACGATGCATCATTGTCTATGTTTCATATTGCTAACTGACTACCATAACGAGATATTATCAAGGTGAATAATTTATTTAATCCAATAGGTTTAACTATTATTCAGTGGCATTTATAACTGTCAAATTTGACGTACCTGTGATTCAAATAAGATCATCAACTGAGTACTATTGATAGTACCTGTAGATCCTATCAAATAAATTTAGTTGGTTATGATTTTTTAGGCTATCTAAAACCTCATTTCTTGACCCGTCGCGATAACAGGCATTTCAAGAGCTTTTCTAATTTTCAAATTATACGTATTGTCATTAAAATTATGTTATAGGAAAACTTGTTTTAGATTAACAACATTTGAAGAGATTATTTAGTTTATTATTAATGATAACATTATTATATGGATACTTACGACATTTCGAAGGTAGTACACACTTTCCGTGATGGTTCTTGACAAAACCTTCCTTGCACCTGCAACCGCCTTCAGCGAGGCACAGCTGGCATCGGGGCCCGGTGGGGTTCCGACACGTAGCCGGGCACGGGTCTCCGCAGAAACTGAATTGGGCGTTGGGATCACCGCCACAACCTCCTGTAATAATAAAGGGCACTAAAAATTTGTTTTCTTTAGTGATGGTCCCGTCTGTTTGGTCAAAATTACAACATTTGGTCAAGATAAAATGATTGTTCGTAGACGACTGGTGCTATAAATATTATTAGTGAATTTAAAATTGTATCACATCTTCCTTACCATGCGTGCCTCAAATACATAAGCCATCAAGATGGACCATTATAAGTCTCTATAATTATTATTTTATTTTTTTTATTTTTTCAAATGGGAATTAATCTTAGTAAGCACGTTGATCGCTATATTTACAGTAAACCACAATATTTCTCGGTGTAGCTTAGTTTTATTTATTTATTATTATTATTACTATACACGCCTTATTTAGACAGTAACATAATTTGTATAATAACAGAAAATTTCATGAGAAGTGCAATTCACAAAGAAAAGAAATAATGTCAGCATGTTTTTTCATAATAAAAATTAAAAATAAATAATACAAAATATGAAGTAAAGCAATTTATTTGTCACCATTGAGTTGAAACACAAAAAATTGTAATAATGTAGTCCTATAAAGCGTTAAATTTACATATCTGCATATTCATTCCCTAAAGAATGCAATCTGGGGAATGCGGAGTTGGCTAATGTATGAGTTCAGACATTACCACTGAATAGAACAATGAATTGTGTCTCGATGATCTCAATGGTGCGTTAAAGTCAAGCAGATTAACAATGAAGATCTATCTATGAGACTAGCAATGAAGGTCTATCATACCATTGATGATCCTGTATAGAAATGTAAAGTCGATCATCGTACGTCTCACTGATAATTTTAATAATTTCAGACGGCTAAGGAGATAATCATAATTGATATCTTCAGAGCGTATATTTAATTTAAAATTAATGAATCTTAGAAACTTTCTCTGGATTCTTTCAACCGCCGTAGAGTGAACAATAAAGTATGGCGACCATATGAACGAATTATATTCTACCTGAGATCTGACTAGATAAGTGTAGAGGACTTTATATGTATGCAGGTTTGAAAAGATTTTGCAGTCCGCAAAACAAATCTCAACATGTTGAGACCTTTATTAGTTATCGAATCAATGTAGGGAATGAATGATAATTTATTTTAAAGTATTACACCCAGATAATCTTCCTAAATGATAACAAGTCTATTTAAATATTTTTTATTTATTTTCGTACATTTTTGACATGATGCATTCTGATTCTATATTCTTGACTTTTTTCAATTCCCGGGACTCGAGAATTAAAATGATCAAGTTCCAGGAATCGAGACCATTAATATTATTTAATTTAAGAAAAAACACATTTTAATAAATATTTGTATGTATGATGTACCTACAGTAGCTATCAAGTTATTTTGATTAAATAATTATCAGTAGTTTTTTTTAAATAAAATTAAGTTTCATTTATAAATTGATTACAAAAAACAAATACAAAACACAAACAACTTAAAAAAATATACCAAAAAAAACAATTAATAATAATAACCTTTTTCAAATAATTACATCCTATCTGTTTGTCAAAAGATTGCGCAAGAAATGCATACTCCCGTCGCTCCGATTGTTAAGACCTCTTTACAGACGAAGTAATGGATGCAATTGCGCCTTGTTTTGCGCTCTCTTCAAGCTCCAAAAAGCGGTAACATTCACACGCATAAATGATCAATACAATAACAAAAAATCCCAGGGGTGCCAATCAATGAAACAAAGACTAGTATTAAGATCTATCTTTGTACAATAAATTTACTGCATCATTTGTAAGTGATTTTTGTTTTTATAAAACAAATATCAGATATCTCACAGAGACAAAGCTATTTTATTATATTTAATGGAAAATATATAAAAATCCATATAAAAAAAAATCAGACTCTAATAGTGATGACATATATGTTGTTTAAAAAAATAAATTAATTAATTATCAAATTTGGTCCATAAATGGCGATGATGTTGTGGTACTCGAAGCGAGTCCACATACTAACATATATACAACTTTCAAAAATTTAATAAATGTGGAGATTGAGCGGTGAGAATTGGTGAACGTCATATATATATTGTGATTACTTAAGCCAGTCGAAGACAGATCGTAAGCCCTATATTTCCATATATTTTCCATTAAATATAATAAAAAATAGCTTTGTCTCTATAAGATATAAAATATTTGTTTAATAACAGTACATTTGTAGGTTGAAATACAGTAATTGGGTGTTCTTGAACATATTCAAGTATTGCTAATATATTTTTATAGCTTGGCGCCTATCACATGTTCATATTCACATATATTTCAATACAAATTCTAAAATCACAAAATCCTTCCTGAAACATTAAAACATGAAGGTATTTGGGTGAATATTGGGTATCTATATCCTCACACACACCACATCTTCAAATTTCTGATCTGTGGTCAACATTCATCACATAAGCATCCATCATTGATAACCCCTAAAAAGCTTTGATAAACTCGACGATAATACAAGATGGAGAAAATTAACTTTGTTAAACATGATGATATTGTAAAGTGGACAATAAAGAGCTCTTTTAAACTCAACAAAATTGCAAGGTGGAAAATAAACAGCTTCGATAAACTCGACAATAAAACAACCAAGGTTTAAAATCGACTTTGGAGTAGTGTGAATTGCATCCCATAACTGGTGTACACATACTTATAAATAAGCTTATAACAAGAACTTTTGTTTATTTGCAAATATTCTCAAAGAAAAGAGTATGGATATTTCTCTAATCAACTTGCCTAGGAGGCAACACAGAAGGGTACAAGGTATTTTCAGAGCCGGTAACCTTTATACGATTCCTGCCTTATTATTAAGTTATTAACAACGTATGGATGAATAATTTGTACTTATGTTTGTTCTGTAGTTTAACAGAAATACGTACTTACATGTTTCATTCAATTTATTAGAGTAAGGTTAGAAAATTTATTTGGAATATGCATCGAAATGAGACAGTGGAATTTGATTTTAATGCGAACACAGCTAATAGTTCGGATGAATAAAAGAGAGTAAAGAGATTAGATTCTGATTTCTGCACTCAGTCTGTGTGTTGACATCCTTCAATGGTGGCTCGGTACCGCATCACCGGGTATGTCCGATTCCCCTGATACGTACTCGTAACCGTAAACCGATCATCACAAACCTAGCCGACATACCGTTGGCAAGAACATCCCTATCAAACTATAAGTTTATTAAAAATATTCAACTTACCACAGTTTTCGGGTAGTACGCAAAATCCGTCCTTATTCCTCAGATATCCCACCTTGCAGCCGCACCCTGGCTTAGCCTTTGCCTTGCACTTGGTGGATTTCCGCGGATCCTCGCAAGTGTTGGCGCAGATAGATATCCCCGAATTAGAATATTGTTCATTTTTTCTGCACTCTAAAAGAATAAAATTATTATCAATGTGGTATTTGGAAAATAAACAAATTGAACATCCATTTTTTTCTTTAGTGAAGCAATATGAAAATTGATATTAATATGAAAATTCTTTATTAGAAATAACGCCTACAGAGATGATTAATATTACAGATATTCATTCCGATTTAAACATTGGCATAGAGGCCGCCCGACTCCATGGAACATCTTTGATAGTTAATCAATTTAGAAAATGTCTATTATTCCTCATTTCATAGTTCATAGCGGGATCGCTCTGAGCCCACGTTACGCGGAATCGCCGAGTAATGTTATAACAATACATAGCTCATTTAAATTTGCGTATTTTATAATGTTACAAGTAAAACTTGTTCATCTTTGTGCTACACCATTCACTAGTTTTAACAATGGAGATAATTATATTCTGTAAGATATAAAATGTTCACATGCGTCAAGACGCATCATAGAAATAACATTGGATCAGACAGCATGGACATCCTCTCAACCCTGGGGTAAATCTTCGTTTTGAATATTCATCGCGTTTTCAATGGATTACTAGCCGAAGGAGAGAATACCAAACTTATTATTATTATTATTAAAGGCATTAAGTATATCGCAATATACTTTAATGCCTTTGCGAGTTTTGGTTTTACAGACGATTTCTCGCTTGATAACATAGTCAAGTATTTTAGTAAATAGAAAACAACATAATACGTTAATAGATTAGAAGAACGTCGTAAGTTTATATTCAATATTTTTTGTTTTAAGTTCGTACGATAAATAAATATATTTTTTAATTTATTTAATATAAGTTAAAATACTTACTGCACAAAAATTCACGGATACATTTTCCGTTTGGATCTCTAAGGAAGCCTGGTTTGCAAATGCATCCAGGATAGCATCCCGCTACGTAATCACATCTGGTGATGAGGTCTGGCTCAGCGCAGGTGTTTTGACAGCCATGATTGTTGCACTTGCTGAATACCTCATTGACCTTACAAGTATCTGAAATATACACTTCCTGTAATTTTCAGATTATTATAAATTGTAAAATAGCTAAATCTTATTACAGAAGCTGTATGCAAAATAATGTATACAATAATATACAAAACATAATGTACAAATTAAATGTATAATTTAGAAAGATATACAGAAAAATTAAATTTATCGAAAAAATGTTTTTGTTGCTACCGGGATAAATAAAATTTTCCTGTATATCTTTCTAATTGAAACATTTAATTTGTATTAAAATACTATAGAACTATGTTCTAAAAAGCTGCAACGTCACTATAATAATGTGTTCTCTTTAATAATTTAATTTAATGTAATAATGAATGAATATATTAAATTAATAAATAAAAATTAATAAATTTTTTTAAAGAACTTTGTTTAGTTTAGAAAGAAGACGGAGGATAAATATTTGTATTTGTGAATGAGTGAATGAATGAATTTTTTCATTCACAAATATAAATATTTATTCTCTGGCTTCTTTCAAAACTAAACAAAATTCTTTCCTAACATCTGACATATATCTGTTAGTGTAATTTATTCGTAACTAATAAAACTGAGTTTAGGCGTATATGTGGCAAATCCATTTATGATAGTCAGGAATGAAGAAATTAGGAAAGAATGTTCACAATGGAGTCCTAGTACTAATACTGATATATGGAAGTGAAGAGGAACGAAAGTACACTGAATGCAGTGGAAATGAGATCACTTCGGCGTATATGTGGTAAATCCATTTGTGACAGAATAAAAAATAAATAAATTATTTTTAAAATGTAAAGATGAGTTTGGCATAGTGAATAGTATTAAAAAATGATCGCTTTGGTGGTGTGGCCGTATGGAACGATTGAGTAATGAGAGAATAGTAAGATAAATATATGATAACACCAAAAATAAAAGGACTCGGCACGGCCAGGTAAACTAGATATCGTAAGATAGTCCTGGTAGAAGCATTAAAGAAAAAGTTTTAAAACTCAATATAAATACTAAAAATATTTTTAAAATCACAGATGTTAATCATTAATTCTAAAATCGGCGTTCAAATAATTAATAGTCAGTATTTCGAATAAATCGCCAAAAAACATTTCTTTAACCAAGGCCAGTACAAAAACAATTTATAATATAATGAACATTGAAATGCAATGATATTAAATTTGAACCTCTTATTCATGTCTACGACAAATCAAAAATAACAAATTCACATCTTAATTAATGCCAAGATCATTTAAAGGGGGCATTTATTTAAGTTTCATTATCTTTTTATGATGTGTAAATATGCCGTAGAAATATTTTTTCATTCATTTTCCATTAAATACCAAATACAGCTATTTGCACTAAATTCTAAATTATATACTTACTAATTTGACACACCAATCATTGATGTTAAACATACCGCATTTTTTAGGGATAACGCAGGCTCCCTTGGAGTTCCTCAAGTACCCCTCGGCGCAGATACACCCTGGATTGCAAATTCCTTTGCAGACTTGCGCAATATTTGGATTAGCGCACGTGTTCTGGCAGCCATTGTTTCCGCACTCTGAGTACACTTCATGCATGGGACATTTCACTAAAGTAAAATAATAAAAGCGTTATTCTGTCCAAAAATTATAATATGAAAAATTGTATTATCTGGACCAGATAAATAATGTAATAAAACAAAGGAAGGGAAAAGTAGGTGTGAATCGTGAGAAAAATGAACGACAAGGAAATGTTTAAATATCTTATTCTTCTCTTCTTTAGCTTGATTGTATTCATTGCTGGACATAGGCCTTCTTCTTTTCCTTCCACGACTACCTCCTCTTCCTTCCTCTTTTAAGTTTCCTCGAAGTTATGTATTTATCAAATTCGTAAATAAGCTTCATAAATCTAGGTACAACAGATTTTAGATTAAGCATTAAAAAGTTTCAAACATAGAAAGTTTTGGAAAAAATATATTCGCATAGAGCCGGAAAGTTATACAAATACTGCGGTCTGTATCCCAAAATTTGGTCAATTTAATATTCCAACTTATAAATGAAAAAATCTTTTTACAATATTTTATTACGATATCGTGGTTTAGCATATATAAATAAAATACATTTATTCTCATTATATGTATATATATATACATAAATTATTATTGTCGTGACTTAAATTTACTTCCATATTTTTCATGACAGTTAAATAACTAATCGTGCTAAGCGTGAATAAAATACCCACTGATATGCTATAGTAATACACGATGTAATTATAATATTTATAGCTTACAATCGATATTATTTTTTGGTGACGTAATAACTTATACTCCTAATATTTTTCCACGTGTTAGCATAAGAAAATTTGAAAATCCTCTAGCTCTTTTCTAAGAAATATCCAGTTCATAATGATCGTTATTAATATAATATATATTAGCATTTTTTTCTTCTTTTAGATAATACGAATTTAATAATATATAACGTAAATTCACATGAAGAGATTCGTTTTATTTTCTTTAGTAAAATCATATATATTTACGAGAACCTAAAAATAAATGATATTAACTCATTGATCATGGGGCCGGAAATCATCAATCGGTTTCATCTTACAAAGCAGTGGCGCAGTTGAATAAATATTTTTTTCATTTTTAAACGATAATTGTATATAACTAATTAGTCATTTATCTTTATAAATATGTTTGAAAATAAAAAGTAATTCGAATCAAATTTAAATCACCTAGTGACTAACGCAGTTAGTCGATGAATTTCAAATAATCACGATTAGACTGCGATTCTTAAAAAAAATCACATACCTTTAATAAATTTAAAGTGAATCTATAAATAAAATACGTGATAAATATATGATACCCCACTCTGGTTCTGGAACTGGAGCTGGTTCTGGGGCAGGTTTCAGAGCTGGCTTTTCAACTGGGGATGGGTAGTTCCCCGCCAAGACATGAGTTGCCAGCTGACAGACCACCAAAATGGCTGACGTTGCGATCACCCTCGAGGGTGTCATATTGCAATGGAGTCAAGACTACCAGAGTATTTAATGTCGCGAGCAACTGTTCTACGGATAAGCATAAATTATAATTTTTCAATTACGATTTACGATTTCAGCTTCGATATATATTTGAAAACAATGTTATTCTAGCCTAGGCACAAACGAACTGAGCATTTTATTAAACGCAAGCCTTGTTTTATATGGTCGAGTTTTTATCAGCGCGTTTAATAATTGCACTTATTTAATTTACAGTGAATTTATATTATCAAATAGTTACAGAATAAATTAATTTATATTTAAAGTAAAGTTTTGTTAATGTTTAAATGATAAAAAACTTTTATTATAAAACACCCAATAAAATATTAAATAAACCTTGTTTTAGACAATTATGATTAATTTTTGATACCAATTAGATTCACAGAATAAATTAAAAAGAGTTTACAACATTGGCAATAGTTTGTGAACTAATATTTAAAATATTTCAATATTATTTTTATCTACTTTATGATTACAAAAATAATAATAAGAAGAAAAATATCTAACTATAATTAACGTTGGAGCTACATAATATGTATATTCTAGATGATATTTTATCGTATCGAATATTTTTATAAATGTACAAGAAAATGCATTTCAATATTATTTGATTTAAGCACGTTAAATATTGTATACCAGTAGAGGAATTGACAATCTGACTTCTTATTCGGAGTGACATACTACGGAGCACACATTTATATATATTATTAATTTATTTATGAATTTATTAACGCCCTTATGGGTTTTTACAAAATAGGTTTGGTATAAAACATAATAAAAAATACATGCCCAGCCACATAAGTAGCATAGAATACATATATATATATATATTTATATAAAAATAGAAATTGAAAAATTATCAAAACAAACTAAAAAATAAAGGTTCAAGACAGAAAAAATAAAAATTTAGGTTTAACACAGAATGCCTGAGTATTAAAATCAGTTGTATCTTTGACTCAGAACAGCATCAAAAACGTCACTCTTATATCTACAATAACAAAATCGTTCCCAAGCCTGTGAAGTCTTTGTGTTGGTGCATTCCTATAAAAATTAGTAAATTATGAATTGAATTTACATGGAATAGCACTGACGACCTAGTTCTCCGCCCAAGAACGTGGTATACAATCAGTTCAGTTAAATTAAGGGCATCCACTATTCCATTTACTATTTTAAACAAAAATAATAATTCATTAAAGTTTTCTACACGACAAGTTAAGTTACTTAAGTTACAGCAGGTATTCTCAGTTTGACGTTTATAAACCTTAAAAATGTATGCTGAACCCTTTCTAATTTTAATTTGTGCACTTTATAGAATGGAGACCAGATAGTTGAGTTGAATCCTAAATTGCTACGAACCACAGCGGTGTATAAAAATTTAAGCTATTTAAGTGAATTGATATCTTTCACCGTTCTTAATACAAAACCAAGACATTTCATAGCTTTATTCGTAATTTCGTTAATGTGTGGACGAATGATAGTTTTTCATCAAGTAATATGCTAAGATCTTTAATTTGAGATACTTTTTTAAGAGTAACGCCCGCGCCAGGATTCATCTCTCCGCCTCCCCGCTCGTTGCAGTGGAGTTATATTATATATTTTCAATAATTAATATAAATTAAATTAATAATCTAGAAAAATATACAAAAAAAATCAATTTATCGAAAAAATATTTTTCTTGCTACCGGGATTCGAACCTGGACCTTTTTCTATTCGGAATAAACGTGTTTTTTCTGTATATCATTCTACAATAGTTAATTAATTTAATTTGTATTAAAAAATCACAGAACTGTGTTCTCAAAAACTTTAACTTCACAATAATAATGTGTTCTTAAAAATAGTTTATTCATATATGATGGCAATAATATTTTTTGGAATTTATTATTTTTTCTTAAAACAAATTTATTTACCAGCCAGATTCACATTGCATCGGTTGAATCAGAATAAATAATTTCTCTAACTCTGAAGAAAGGCGTTTCGATAATTGTATTTGTGGACTAACCCTTTTTGGGGATTTTTTTTAGTAGAGCCATAAGCCGTAGTCAAAAATGTGTATGTTTTAAAAATTTTAGCGTTAATCCTTGTTTGCATTTTAAATTTGATAAACTGAAATTTGCGCGACGTGCGGTTACGGTTGTATTGCAATTGAATTTACAATACAAACCATAAAATATTATTTGAAAAATACAATTTCAGTAGAATCTCATCTTACGTACATAATATGAGGCACTATGCCTAAATGAATGCTGTCAACATCATGTTATATGACTGTAAATTCACCCTTTTCAATTTCAGTCATCATTTTTTTGCCGTTTAGAGCTGAATGAACTACAGACTACTTCATTCACATCGCACGCATCGGCTTTAAATTTAATGGCCAATTAACCTCAGTTTTCTTTACGAGTTTAAATATAATTATCAATCATTTTAATTTTAATAGAATAATGTATTAATTTCATAGATAATCAATTAAATGTACTATGTCTAATTCCATAAAAATGAATCCAATCACTTTTTAATAATTGTACATTATATGTGTGGTACTATTGTTTAATATAAACGATTATATGAAATATTTATAAAGCAGTAAAATTATATTATTTGGCGGTGTATGTTCAGGGCCATCCCTATTTAATAGGCATCGCCTTTTGGCGGTACTTTTAAGGGGCGGCAAATTTAAGATTAAAATAATGATCAAAAAATCTACTAGCACGTTATTATTTTATTTTAAATATTGACAACTTCTGACTTCAAATGCTTAATTAATGCTTGAAGAAATCCAAAACATGTGATGGAACTCAAACCAATGTGTTTAATGTCGTTGCGAGGCTTTAATAACGGCTTACAAAAATTCAATACTTTATGTCAATTATTGTGCTTGTAGAAATATAAGGGCGTCAGTTTCTAATTTTTCTAAGGGTAGCACAGTTCATGGTGAGTGATTAATTATTAATATACAAAACATGTTTCTCTTTCTCCAAAAAGTTCAAATGAAGTGCTATTAATTGTGTTCTCAACAGCTTGACAGATGGCAATTATGCTGTTGAGGGTTTCAACAGACTCCCACAAATAAGCGTAACATGCTCGGCGAAACTTAGTTTGGGTGTTTTTGACCTATATGCGGGGAATATTCTTCTTCCATTTTTAACAATACGAATTTATTTTGAATAATTTAATACGAACAGATGATTTTATTAACTTTATATTATTTTCTTAAGGAAACTAATATAGAATAGTTACATTAATTTATTCTATGATTTGTTCTCGGGATATCCATGCTAAGAACATAAAATGAATTGCTTCTCTTTGAAGTTATTCCATTTTTATATAAAGGATATTACATAAAATAGAATAAAATTTTCTAGGAAATAATATTTATCGTTCTTTAATTTTTTGGAATTCAGTATTAATAATCTGTCTTTCACAAGCACTGACCAAAATTGTCAAATCGGGTAGTAAATCATCAATAACTAAAAACATTTTATTACGTAAGTGACATTACACTTCTCACCAACCGCACTTCATAGTGCACACTGCATCAAAGGTACAACGCTGTATGCAATACTCGCTCGCTACGATCGCACGATCGTCTGACGGAGTAACTGAGAATGTTACGGCTAATAGTTATATGGTCAATAACTTCGCCTTACTTGTTGTCTAATTTTGATAAAATGAACTGCTCTCAACTCGTCTGAATGAACTCTTGAATAAATTGAAAAATTTAAAACGTTTTTTTATCATTGCTGATGTCTCACAAGACACCGTCTTAATTTCTCAGTATTATGTACAGTACGCCAAAGATCTTTGACTTTGACAGTGCCGAGTTCACCACCGGCTGCTCATTTCCCACTTTTATATTCGTAGACGACATTGTCATATGTGACTTTCGTGTCAAGTGTCACCAGCGGGCGGTTTCATGGTTTCATATCAATCTGCAAGCTTACGTACGTTATCAAAACTATGACCGATATACAAACGGCGAGAATTATTTTGTATTTTTGAAATCTTTAATATGGTTAAGTTTACGAATCGAGGTTGTGAACATCATTCAATTAAATTGTGAACCTTACAATTTTTCAGGACCTTTGTGAGAGTTTGGGTTTCTAAGTGGGAAATAGTTAGGGGTTTCAACCAAATTTAATCAATAATCCAAATTTTCAAAATTAAAAATCAATTAAACTTTAGAAGCTATAATTCCGATCTATAAGATTTAGAGACCAAATTGATATTCCAAAACTAAAATATACCGCAACCCAAAATCACTGTATTTATCAAAGCATCAATTTTTTTAATAATCTTACGATCACAATTAGAACAATTACAGACTACTATCAATTTGTATCTGAAGTGAAAAAGTATATACACAGACTAACTGAAACATAAATTATCTCGTATATACTCCTTCTCTATACACGAGTCATACTCTCATAGAGAAGAAATAAATGTTAAATGAAATATGTATATATCCTACTGATAATTCTAAATTGTATTATATTTTCTAATATTAAAATAAAAAAAATTAAAAATACTAGTAATATCAATATCAAGGCTTTTCTTTGTTTGTTTCTCCAATCAACGGGAACGAATGGCGAGCGGTGGTGCTCTGATGACAAGTCAGATCGTTATTATGTTGTTTTGTCTTTTTCCCTTTTACGGGGGTATGTTTTCTATTTTTTTCCTCTGCACTACAGCTCCATCTACCACGTTGTCTTCCTACTTTGCTATGGTATATGCCTGAAATTATGTAACTCTGAGATTTTTTTTTGCCATTTTTGATTTTATTTAACTGATTTTTGTATGTTAGTATTTCTTATCTACTATGTTTTTTGTGATGATATTAATGATTCTGTTTACACATTGTAATGTTTTCCTTAAATATGTTTTGATTACTTTTCTGAATAAATTTAAAGGTCGGGAATAATGAGGGTGTTTGCGATGGCGGCTATGCGGCTCCGTATTGTCACTTAAGTGATAGACGTAATTGCACAGCTGCTTATTGCCATTAAAAAAATGCCAACCTGGCGGCGAATGAGAAGGACCATATATGAGCTTTTGCGGTTCTGGGTAAGCGGCGGGTCCACCCTCACTGGATCTTACAAGGCATTCGGATTGTCCACGGGTCGAGTAGACACCCAACAAACTGAGCCATGGAAAATAAATTAAAAATTTACATGATAATATCATTATTATATATTGTACTTCCGCATCTATTTCTATGAATTTCTGGACGTTTAAGACGTATTGGATGTATTGGATCCGTATGGCTATATTATGCTTGATTAAGCGACCAGGTCTGTGAGACGCGAGCAAGGCAAAAACGAAAATGTTTTTAATAAATTAAATCTGTCATATTTTTTTATCTATACTATCTATGGTATATCATAGAATAAAGCACTTTCCAAAATGTCAAAACAAATTTTTTGCTATGTTGTTTATCCGATTCTGTATACCATTTTTGTGTTTATTATTGTCTATCCGCGAACAAAAGTGTAATAATTTTTATAACACCGAGTTTTTATTTACGTGTGGTTTGCTTTGGGGAAAGCTCTAATACTGATATTTATATTATATTGAGACCCTGACCGCGCAGCGAACTATTGACCGTGAAGCGGCCACAATAGTTGACCGCAGGGCCTAGCATCGTATTACGTATGCTAGTATAACGTATGACAGACTAACCCTTGGGCTTATAACTCTAAAGTTAGTCGATGCTATTGTATCATGTACTGCATCTACAAGTTTTTTACTTTGTCAACATAACTTATTTTTCTGATTTGTTAGGTCTAATAAAGTTTGCAAATATCGGAACTGTCAAATAAGTAGAGATTAGTATACGCGTATATTATGTAAATCGGTGTTTACGACATCGTCAAATCGGGCGCAGAGGCAAGACTCGTTGAGGCGAGCCACGGAACAGAACTGGCCGCGACTCGTCTCTACAGGACCCTGGTCTCCGTGTCCAGATGTCGCCTATGTCTTCGATCAACTGGTTTTTATTTGTCAGTTATTCTTAGATACGTTGGGCAAAGTTAGCAATACTAAAGATTACCTTGCTAATATTTTGTAGTTTACCTAACCCCACGAATAACTAAAAAATAAATGTTCTTTAAAAAATCCAAAAGTAACACAGCACATAACCATACTTGTAGTAATATATATATATAAAACATATCACTAGACAAATTATGAGTATTTTCTCTTTGAAAAAGTTACTTACCACCGATCCGAATTCTGCTGGCACCTCCAAAAAGTGGACTGTATATTGTTGATTTTACATATTATTTCGTCAAAGGTTCCGACACAAGGTATAGACGCATAAGTCTCAGAGATTTTTTATAACGGTGTCCGAACCGTTGCATTACAAGTTCGCCGATCGACTGGACTGACGTTTTCGAGCAGGGAAGGGAAAGGGAGGCATAGTGCATTATTCTTATTGTTGAGTAAACAAAACAGTTTGTTTGGAAGCAAACAAAATCAGATCTAATAAAAACACTAAAAAAATAAATAATAAGAAAAGAGAAAAAAAAATTTATCCTAACTTAAATAGAATCAAGGATGCTGATTCTTAATAATAGGTACTAAGCAAAATTGCTCTATCACTTTAAAGTTACATTTGTTATGTTATGTTTGTATTAATTAGAAAGATATACACATATTCAATTTTATCAAAAAATATACTGTTGTTGCATTTTTCAACTATACTACAGCAGATGGTACCATTGTCGACATATTTTCGAACCCAAATGTTACATTTTTCAAATTAATAAATCTACCGTTCCATTATTTGAAAGCCATCAACTTTGTTTTTACGAAATCTCAAATACCTTTGAGTAAACTGATAGTAGACGCCTGAATTAACAATTCATTTTTATTAAATTTTTAGATGTATTGATACAACTAATATATTATTAGGAGAACACATTCTTATTGTAAAGTTGTAATTTTTCAAAACATAACCTGTATCTGTAAATAAATAAATATAGAGGTTTTAAATTAAAACAAACATTCTAGATCAATTAATAGTATTAGTGGGCTGAGTTATTTGACAGCTTTAAGAAATGTTGAATACTATGCAAGGAAGGGAGCAGATTACACAATCGGAGGAATACGAAAACTTGGGAAAATATTTTCTTTCCCACGTCGTACTTGGAAACTTTTACCCAAGAAATATTTTTTTTCCTAGGTGGTTGTGTAGAGAAATGAACGACGCAGTCATTTAGTTTTAAATTAAAAAACATATTTTGTTAAAATAATTTTATTATGTGAGAATTTTTTTTTATATAATTAGTGCTATTCTACATAATTTTGAGATATTTATATTAAAACACATATTTAATATCAATTAAATTTAATAGATTAGGTTAGCAGAGTTAGAATAGTAAGATATTATATATTTTTTAAGCCTGTAATTAACTGCAGATAGCAGACATATAAATTTTTTTTAAAAACTTTTTTTGTAGATTTTGGTTAATTTTTTTATCACCCTGATGTAGAAAAAGGTATTTTACGTATATTATATTTCTCAGTGGTTAAAAACAAAGTTAATGAATTATTTATTATACATATTATTAGTCGTACGTTAGCAATAATTTTCATTTAAGAAACTATTATTAATCATAAAAATAATAACTTTACTCTATCATCCCTCAGTATCGTGTTCTTTGGAAGCTACATATCAGCAAGTCAGGGATGTCACAATAACTATTTAGAATTGAGAACAGAACAGCCTGAAGTTTAAATTCTTTTAGATTTATAACAGAAAAGATAGCACTGATATACATTGAAAGGTATTTGAAACAGTCTTCACCATTTAGATTTAAGGTTGTCAACTAAAATATCAAGTTTAATAAATGTGTCAAAAGATTAAATTCATAAAATGAATAATATATATTTTTAAGAATAAAATACAGAATGATAAATTGGTAGTTGTAATTTGATAAATGTAATTCTTATAATGATGTAGGTATTATATTATGTACCTGTTACCATTTATTGTCTTATATTGCTAGAATTATAACCCATTATATAAATATAAGAATCCAATTACATACATAATTATTAATTGTATTAGATTATGTTATATTATATATACAACTGATGATAAAAATACTTGGAAACGTGAGAAAATTAAAAATATCATATTTATGTCACATGATAATACTTAATATTTCATTTTAAGACTCAATTTTCTATACGGAGAAAATTTGAATCAAATGTTATGTTTGTATTTTCATAAAATTTATTGCTGTAAGCATATTATTATTATGTACATAAATAATTTCTTATTTAATCATTTATATTGAAATATTGTTTGGACGTCAATACATACGTGCATTTAAAATCTTTTTTTTTTGTTATTTGTATTTTTTGTAATAAGGTTTTTCTCCTAGAATGTGTCAATTTTTGTAGCTTGGCTTCCTAGCATTTCTATCACTTAATTGTTTAATATTATATTTCCTTTGCTTGTCGGTATTTTTAAATAATATAATACGATTTTAATTAAGGAAATCTATTTTTTTTGATACATTGATGGTGGAATCGTTCACGGTGTTTGTGAACTTGATTGGGGTGTATCGGTGGTAGATGTAGAGGTTATGTCTGTAAATTAAATGTAGCAAACAGAATTCAGCCAAATCATAATAATTGATTGATATATAAGGCAATAATTTTGGGGAATAAAAATTCAACCGACACTTTCCAATTGACGAAATTGACAAACACGTATTTTTAATTGATTTTACAGCCTGAGTGGAGATTTTAAAATTGGTATGCTGTTGATAAAATGCTTTTAATACTTACAAATATGATTGCAAGAGCAGTAATTTAAAATTATTATTAGTTAGAAAAATTGTCGTAATCACGAATTATAATACTCAAACACTTCACTCTCTATTTTCGTCAATTATTAAATTAGCGTGGCAAATTATTAAATTAGCATTAACATAAGTATAACAAAATTTAATAAATATATTTTAATGAACTTACCACACTGATCTCTAAAAAAAATGCATTCATTTTGTTTATTCCTGATCATTCCTGGTTTACACCTGCAGGCTTTTACCAAACAATATTCTAAACAAGGTAAGTTGACTCCTGGACAGGTCTCGTCACATGGAGCAGGGCAGTCGACCAGCTCAGCGAAAGGGTCATCACAGCCTGTGTAGATTTTAAGAGTCGTCAAGTTTTTATTATGTTCCTCACCCATATCGAATTACAGAATTCATCAGAATTTCTAAATACTTAAACATTATTATATATTTCACACAGGGGCTGTATGCCAGCCACCACCACCACCACCACCCCTTTGATCAAAGATCAATTCGTAATAATTCAAAGTACTTTACGGGTTTCTACAAAAAAAATTATAAAGATATGTGCAGCTCGTACAAAATAATTCACCATAGTAAGTACAATGCAGTAGAAGTACAAAAGTTATGTCGGAATATATATTTATATAAAAAAATATGTCTGTATATTATTTTAAAAATTGACAGATACAAAAATTTATAGTTAATATATATATATATATATATTAACTTGAGTAGAAGTATATATTATGTGAGTAAGAAGAATATAAAAAGGAAACATAAAATCATCACGCCGTTTCTCCGCAAGGGTAGGCAGAGAGGATAGAGTGCCACACTCCTCTTTGATACACAATTTTCGCCTCATCCGCATTCATACATCTTTTTATACAAGCTCGCTGATTGTTAGGGCTTCTAACAGAACCATTCTCGAATAGTGTGAGCTCGCTCTTCACGCAACCATTATGTTATTTACCTACACTCGAGCACTTTCATCATTAAATATCCTTCGTATAATAAAGCCTTTTTGATTAATAATTAGACACAAAACTAATTATTTTTTAAATAAGTCTAAATAGGACGCTGCAACGAGTTATCCAAAAACACATTATAAAACCATATTTGGTTTCTTCTGACTTACTAAATCTTCTGTATTATGCCATTAGAATTACGTAAATGCACAAATGAAATCCATCGCGACGAATCTGTCCTTTTATTTTGAATGTATTAAATAAATGTTAAGTACTCACAAGCATCTGGTACCACACAACTTCCATTGAAGTGCCTGTTAAAACCTATCAAACATTGACAGTTAGGAATACATGGATCATCAGGACGGGGTGAAGAGCACGACGGAATAATTCCTTCTATAAGTAAGTTGCAATCTTGTTCGAATTCGCAACGGTTTGGACATGCATTGTAGAACTCATTTTTATTGCAGCTTTGGGCTAGAACAAGAAATTATGTCATGCTTCTGAAAAAATATGAAGATTTAAAAACAATGTTTTTTATCGTAAAAAGGAATACTCGAGAGCTAAAATTATATCATTCATTAAACAGGTTTACAAAATTGATCGATTGTAAAATGTTAGAGCTTAAATCTATGAAAGTAAGGGGTAAAGATAAAAAAATATTCTTACAGCATTGAGAAATAGGGATACATCTTCCATTTTTATATTTGACGTAGCCTTTCTTACACTGACAACCGAGTTCAGTGCCTAAACAGGTTCGCTGCGTGCAGAGCGAAAACTCTGGCTGCTCACAAGTACCTCCAGGACAAAGGTTAGGACAGTCCACTAGCTCTGCATTAGGATCTTCACATTCTGAATTGAAGAATTTCTATGGTATTGGTGCAATTATAATTTTTTAATTATTACTTAATTTCATTTCTTCACGAGACTCTTACAGTCATATGATAATATTTAAAAAGTTTAATCTACGACTAGCCTGCCCGCACCAGCAATCGCACGGTCGCAAACGTACTCTGCAGAGACGCAGTACTGCACTTAAAAAAAATACACCTTTTCTCTCGGTATCCCAGAATTGGAAAAAACAGAGCCAACGTACAAAACCAACAACCCAAGAGGAGGTTAGGTTACTCACTACGTAAAAAAAAAATATCGCATTTAAACTAATTTAATATAATCAAAAAATCCTATGTGGTGGAAACAGAAGAAGAAGAAGAATAAATATTGAATCCTTTTTTTTTAATGCGTAGTACAATCAGCTATCAGCAGAATTTTTCAAAATTGATATCGCACTTAAACTAAATAATATAATCAAAAAACTCAGATTCAACCGACGTTTTTTTATAACAACAAATCTAGAAGTATGACATATGTACATAATTTGTTTAAATCAAATGACTATACTACTAGGGAGAAAATATTTTTGTACATTATAATGTATAATTATTACATTTATTAACGCTTTCAGTGTTGCCTATGTTTACTAATTCAATAAGTTATTCCTTAACAGCGTTTGTTTGAATCTACTAATTGCGATTTAATTTTAGTTATTTAAAATTATTTTATATACTCGAATATATTTTAACGAAAATTTTTGTTAACATTGAAGACGTCTTTCCTTCGGCGTTTTTATTTCTGTAAAAATAAACGGTTCAGTAGGATCCAAAGGTAGCAACCGATAGCCATTAGTTAATATTACTCTACGTAAATAATGTTCATGTATTAACATTTTTGATATAGAAAAATGCTTTAATTTCAGTTTAAAATTGCATAACTTATGTTATTTACTTATTAACAAAAATCTACGGGTTATTATTTTGAAAAAATTAAAATACACGCAATTGTCTCAAATGTCAACGTCTAAACAGTTGAAGCATTTTTATTGTCATTCATATCAAAACTAATCGGTCCAGAATACAGATTTGTCAATATAAAAAAATGTCATTATGTGATTTGAATTGCAGATTTATTTTCTTTCATATCGAAACACGTCTTTATTTTGCCATATTTTACGAATAAATTGAGTTTTGTCGCGGTTGTTAAATTTGCATTTGAAACAGATTAAGGACTTCATTTTTTTTAATGCGTAATACACTCAGCTACGAGTAGAATTGTTCAAAATTTATATCGCACTTAAATTAAACAATATAATTTTAAAAAAACAGTGTTGTGGAAACAGAAGAAGAAGGAGAATTAAAGACTACTTTTTTTAAATACGTAATACATTCAGCTATGCGTAGAATCTTTCAAAATTAAAATCGCACTTAAACTATTCAATATAATCAAAAAACCCAGTGTGGTGGGAACAGAAGAAGTAGTATAATTATAGAATCCTTTATTTAAATGCGTAATACATTCTGCTATCAGTAGAATATTTAATAATTAGAATCGCACTTAAACTAACCAAATATTAAAAAACGTAAATACGAAATAAAATTCATACCTTTCAAACGTCACAAAAATCGCGCCAAATTGTACTAATTATCCCATTGTAATAAGTGTCGAAGAAAACAGCTGATCTTCATCCGCCATTCTGAATATACTATCTTACGGCAGGCGGTCACTTGTTTATAATCATGTGAACAATGGCCGCCTTATTGTTTATGATCATGTGCACAATTATATCGGCCATTTTTTTTTTGCTTGACCAATGATCGCCATTAGTTACTGATTAGAAGAATAACAGGGCTACGTTTACTTCCGAACTATAAACTATATGTAAACTAAAATACATCGCAAATGAAAACACATTTTGAAAATAGGCTTTTTTATTCTTTCAGTTTTTCAAAATGTATAAACGCCATTGTGTTCTATATACAGTAAAAAATTCTATTAATAGGTAAATTTGACATGCATTTTTAAAAAAAGACCTTAATTCTTCTTCTTCTGTTCCACCATCACATTTGTTTTTTTAAGATTTTCTCAGTAATTTTATGTTCAATATTTAAATTTTAAAGTTCTGTTGATAGACAAACCTGAAACGCATTGATATTTTAACTTTCTCACTTCTTCTTCTTATTATTTTTTTATGGTTTTATCAAAGAGTATTAACGAATTTATTTATTTTTTTAATCTGGAAATTGACAACAGAGTACGGCGTCTCTGCAGGGTACGTTTGCGACCGTGCGACAGCTGGTGCGGCAGGCTAGTATGTATTAAAAATATAACAGACAAAAGTTATAAAATATTGTTCATAGAATTATTTTTAAACATTTTAATTATACTACAACATATTTCACACAGAACACAAAAAATAACATAATACATATACCAGCTCGACGTTAGGGTCAACACAAGCTGCAAAAATTATAATTATTTTGGGATATTACACCACACAATTATTGGATATGCAATAAAATAATATATTAAATCGCATTTACCAATCATCAGAATTATTTCTATTCTTCCTGATATTATGAAGACAAGCTTACTCCTTAAGTTATTCTATGGGCAACGAATGACCATTACTAATTGCGTTAATGGTATGTTGATCAACTTTTTCCACTCTCTTCAAACACTTCAGTAATACAGAAAAGTGTTTTTATTATATATTTGATAAACAACAAAATAGTTAGATATCATGTAAAATCCGAACTATAAACGCTAATGAACACTGCACTCTCAATATTACTGTCTCAATATTTTTAATAAATATGTTAATTAGTCTCTTGGTGGTGACACGTGATTATTTTATATTTTCGTAGAAAGCAATCACTCTGTGGTTTGACATATTAGATAAAATAAAACACAATCACTTTGTATAAAACCACAAATTTTATTAAACGCCAACTGGTTTCGTTTAGTTTAGTATAAATACTAAAATAGTGCACTCTTATATTTATTGTTAGTTTTAAATACGCTCTGACGAAGCTTGAGCTAAGCGAAACAGATTGGCGTTTAATAAAATTCGTGGTTTTATACAATGTGATTGTATTTTATTTAATGATTATTTTAATTAAAAATTTATACTACACATACAACAATTTTTTTTTTATCAGGACTAAAGTTGTAAATGACGGACGCCTATTCTACTCCCCGCTGTACTGTCTGAATAGGTCGCTTCTCTTTATATAATTTATTTAATTTAGTGGACTAACTTAATATAACTAAAACCAAACTATGTATAATAGCGACAAAAATAAAATCTCTAATAATTATTTGAGTGAAAAATAAAAATTCAATTGAGTTTTTATTTTTGTACTGATTAATTGAAAGCTGTATTCAAGTACAGAGTTTAATTAATTTGTCATAATTAAATTCGATTTCGCTACAGCATGCCGGAATATTTTGTTGTGCGATATCGTTTAATCGTAATTGTTACATTTTCGAGCGCACGGTGTGATCGCGGGTCAAGGGCGATATTCGCCGGCGATTAATGAGATGAATAATATGTTGGCACCTGGATGTGTCGATGTCAGTATCGGTGTCGACGTGGAGGCTGTGTTTGCTGAAAAAATCATAATATTGTTTTAAAAGTCGGCCAAAAAAATCTCAAATAATATCAGAAAAATATTATGATATGTCAGAATAAAAATACATTTCTTTAATTAAGAAGGATTCTCTTTCATAAAAAATAAATTTTAAAACGCCCATATTTAATATCTGCATAAATATAATACATGTCTGATAAGGAACCAAATATCTGAACAATTTATTTTTATTCGATGTAATTAAGACGTGTTGAAAATATAATAAATTAACGTAGTTCAGTAACAATTACATCCAATATTTAAAGGGTTCAGGGGAACAATTGTCAAAAAAAATTTTTTTGCCATTTCGTTTTTAGATATTACACAGAAAACGTAATACTTCAAAGCTTTCAAAATAAACATATAAAACCAAAAGATATTTTTATTTTCATTGTGGAAAAACATTGGCAGAAATTGTTGGTAATGAAATTACATTCAAGATTGTCCAACCACAACACTGTGAAAATATTACATTTTCATGATAAGACACTTTAGTTAAAACAATTCAAAACACAAATTTTAGCACAGGTACATAAAAAAATATTTTTTTTAAAATTTAATTTGAGCAGTGACATAAATAATTTCCGTTTTTTTTTTTACATACATTTTTTTGAGTCACCTTGCTGTATGTGATCATGCATTATTATGGGTACCCAAACTCCCAATTTAATAACTTTCTCTAATTTTTCGAGGTGGCGGTAAACAGTGACGTATTGATTGTGACGTATTGAGCTTCTATGTTAACTCTCTTATTGTTTGACGTGGATTTTGTTCCAATATTGTCTTCAAAATGTCGTCATCAAAGTCTGAAGGCGGAACCGCCCTCGGTTTGTCTTTCAAAGTCACGTCTCCAGACCGAAATTTGACAAACCAATTTCTAACTAATCTACGGTTATCATTCCTTTTCCGGACACATGGCATATTTTTTGAGCCGTGTATGCAGCACTATTGCTTTGTTTAAATTCCCAAAGTATCGCATGGAGAAAGTGTATATTTTAATTCTCAATTTTTAACGTTTTTTTATTTTAAATATAACGTGCACAACACTACACTCATGTTCAAAGATTAACCAAACGTTTAATTGTGTAACGGAAAAAATAATCCCTTATTTGCGCTACTCGTTGTGTGCGTAAACAACTATAGTAGGTACTATCTACTTGAGCGGAAGTTATTATTGACTCAACCTAATATATTAAGTAATATAATATGAAGGAAACCCCAAAGAGTACCACCCTATCACGGAATCGTTTTGAGAGTTGTTTACTCTCGCTTCGATTACACTCAACAAAAACTCCCAAGCTTTTCTGGAATATATTTTAAAGTTAGTTAACTTCAGTGTTAACTTTTTTTTCGTTTATTAGATATATGGTACAATTATTACATTCAGTCATTAACTGATATAGGTTGACTCCGGTATCATCGTACCAGAGCCATACCTATACAATATGTATCTATTTGACGTGAGACTCGTTATAATATTAAATTTAGAAGGCAGCCAGAGAGAAGCTATTAGAAGTCATGTAAGTCATGAGGGTAAACGTCATATTTATGTGTTGAAGTCGCTGAACTCAGTCATAGTCCGGCAGAAATTCACACTATCCAGATTGTCAGAGGGTGCGAGAGAGTCAGTGGAATACTTCGTTAGGACTTCCTAACCACCGCTCTTACCGGCATCGTTCATCCCAGTAACCCCCAAGGGGACGCACACCTAATAAGTTTCCGGTAAAGTCCGAGATTCCTTTCATTTATACTTTTACTTTTTAATACCGCAAACATGATCCCATATGCATCATTCATAATCACACAGTCCCAGAGGATGTGCTCCGGCGTAAGAATATAAGTGAAATATATAATATATACTTGACTATTCCAAAAGTTGTTACCGGAATGTTATGTTTAAATAGAAACCAATAGATACCGCCCGATTGAGAAATTGATTTACGATCGCAATACTTTTGACAAAATATATTATTAAATCTTAATATTTTTTATCATCATCCCTCTATATCGTATTCTTTGGAAGCTACATATCAGCACATGCAAATCGGGGATGACAATATCAATTTACAATTGAGAACAGAACAACCTGAAGTATAAATTCCTATAGATTTTTAACAGAAAATACAGCATTGATATACATTGAGAGGTGTTTGAAACAGTCTTCACCATTTAGATTTAAGGTTGTCAACTAAAATGTCAAGTTTAATAAACGTGTCAAAAGATTAAATACACAAAACGAATAATATATATTTTTTAAGAATTAAATACGGAATGATAAATTGGTAGTTGTAATTTGATAAATGTAATTCTTATAATGATGTAAGTATTATATTATGTACCTGTTACCATTTACTGTCTTATATAGCTAGAACTATAACCCATTATATAAATACAAGAATTCAATTACACAAATAATTAATAATTGTAATTGATTATGTTATATCATATGAGAAAATTAAAAATATCATATTTATGTCACATGATAGTACTTAATAATTGGAGATTCCGTAAAAATAAGGTAGATGGCTCTTTCAAATAATGGAACGATTAACTGTATTAATATCAAAAAAGGTAACATATGTCGCTAAACATATCGTCGCAGTAGCATAGTTGAATAATGCACCTTCCCCGGTTTGGAAAGAGATCCAGGTTTGAATCCCGGTGGCGCAACAACAATATTTTTCGATAAAATTGATTGTATATGTATCTTTCCATATAATATATTTAATTCATATTCAAATGTTATATGTTTGTATTTTCCTAAAATTGATTAAATCGTAATATTATATAAATGTGTATAAAACAAAATTTATCGCTGTAAGCATATTATTATTTTGTACATAAATAATTTTTTATTTAATAATTTATATTGGAATATTGTTTGGACGTCAATACATACATGCATTTAATTTTTTGTTTTGTTATAATTCTTTCTTTGGGGGAGGATGTCTAGATCGTACAAATTTCGGACTAGTTGACTTCTGCTTACGTCAAGGTCACTATTCACACTGAAGACAAGCAGTAAGAAAAAGGATTGGTGTGAATTTGGACGCGAAAGGTATCAATAATATGATCGTGACCGATTCTCAAGACGCGCCAAAAATGTGTTCTATGAATACGAAACAATATCTCATAATTAATTTTCGATGAAAATCATCTTCATTTACAGAACGTTACAGATTTTTCTGTAAAAATGTAATCACAATGTGTTTGAGGGTGAGGGTAATATCGGTGTTTCAGACAAACTAACTTTTATTTTACTGGTGGAATTTTACCTTATTTTGCGCCTTCTCCGCATTTCTTTTCTAAATAGTATTATAATAAATGATAAATTGTATTTAATCCCACTTACGACAGTCTTTTACTGAGACGCATGTTCTGTTGGTGGAACTTATCCACGCGTATCCCCAAATGCAGAAGCAGCCGCGGAAGCATTTATCGAAGTTTTTACATTCCTCGTCGAAGGGACAGATAGGCGGGCAGTCCATACAGTCAATATACACTTCATGTGGCTTCGGGCACCTCGGATCTTCCATTTTTGTAAGAAAAAATAAAATTTATTTTAAAAACATTTTAATAATAATTTCACAGTTAGCATCTGCATTGTTCATTAATTGAAAATGAAAATTCGTCTTGTATGTTTTCACGCCTGTCAGTGATAACAGAGTTGTTCTGCAGTGAGTCAGTTCTCAACGTAGTCGATGATTTTGAGATACATTTCAGTGACTAAATTCTGATTATTAAGCACAACACATTCTGATTGTGAAGTTTTAATTATTCAGAACATAGATCTGTGATATTTTAAATACTAATTAAATGTATTAATTAAAAATATATACATATAAAACCAATTGTATCGAAAAATATTGTTGTTGCTAGCGGGACAACAATATTTTTCGATTAAATTGATTTTATATTTATCTTTATTTTCTATTTATATATATATCTTTCTAATAAATACATTTAATTAGTATTTACTGCATTTTGACATTTTAGTTTCCCCATCAATGTAAATGATATTCCAAAATCATCAACGCTTGCAAGAAAGTATGTGTGAATTCTGAGCTGTCAACATCAATCCTGCCACCGGTCGCTGAAAAGACGTTTGCCTGAGTCACCACACAGAGCCGTGTACCAATATCTTTTTTTTATCTTATTATCTGTATTACCAATATCTTTTATTATCTGTTATATTATTACCAATATCTTTTGTTATCTGTTACTGTCGTGTCTAAATAATGCCTTTGCGTTTTCTATGCAAACTTCTTATTTTTCAATTTTTACTCATTGAGCCACATTACAAATAGCAATCTCTTGTTCAACATTTCCACGAAAAAGAATCGCGCTAATTAACCAATTTTAATCACTCTATGGGAATAAAGCTGTTACTGTTATATTAATTTTTAAAAAAAGGTGCATTGCACAACCAGTGTTCGAACATAATTATGTATGGATCGCCGATCGCGTAAATATAATTCTCGCCTATTCCTTATCCATTACCCGCTCCCCCTATACCAGAATATGATATTTTTCTATGGATGTATTCTCAATGGTTTTTTTTAATCAGTTGAAGTTGAATCTCTGAACTGACATATATCATTTTACCATTGGGAATATTGACTGGTATTAAGTTCATTCTGCTATGTGGGAACGAATTATTGGCTTGTTAAGTGTCGTCCTGTTGCTTGTGGGGCTAATACTGTTTGTATGTCGTCGGTTTCTCGCTACCGTGCGAGCCAATTAATGCTTTCATCGTGCACGGTGATTGCTGACAGTTCGCGCTATCAGCGAAATGTATATTCAAGAGTGTTTTGTGCGGGCAACAGAGTACGTGTTGGAGCCAGAAGACTAGTGGATCTAGTGGAAGAAGATTCAGATACCGAAAAAAACATTTCACGGGTGGGTCGTGTTTTCTGATTCTGGGTGGTCCTTCAGCCGCCAATTCCTGTTCTCTACTCTTGTCCTCCCGAATTCCTTTCACCCTTTCTGCTCTTATTTTCCTATCCACATTTACTAATAAATATGTGCTTTAATATTTGCCATTGTATATACTATGCTATTTTTGTGAACGTTCGTGTATTGAAACCATACTGGATATTTTTCTTAGTTAGTTTATTGCTTAGGAATTTGGATTTGGGAGTATTTTCAGCCACAGGAACCCTAGGCAGCTCTTTAGGTCGCCCATATAAGCAATTACAGGACGTTATTTCATTTAGATTGTATTTAAGTTATAACGATAAAGAATTAAAAGTTTTTCATTTTTATTTTTATCTTTGTTTTATTAACTACTTATTGAGTAAAAATACATCTCCCGGTTTCAAAAAATATCATTTTCTTCTTCAGGATGTCAATAACTAAACAAAAATATACGTTATTATTTATTTAACAGAATCTATTTTTAAAAAACAATAATTATTTAAAAAATTAATTTAGTACCTAACTCAAATTGTTACTTGATGATACAAAAATTTTAGAATGGGACTTGCAGTTAAATTTTGTTGGTTCTTTATAATTTTTTGATTAATTTTACACGCTTTATTTATCTCCAACGATTCAAAACTATTTAATTTATGACCGACACCGTTTACTTGCAAAATTGACAATACCAATTTTTTTATCGAAAGCATGTCCATTTTCTATCAAATGCTTAACAAATTCTGAAAACCCACTATTGTTCAAACATCTCAAATGCTCCTGTACTCTTATATTAAAATTTTGACCCATTTCACTACTATAAAATGCAGCACAATCCTTGTAACTAAGTTTATAGACACCAGAATTGTTAAATTTACCATCTTTGTTTTTAGAATTTATGAGTAAATTTCCTATATTATTATTTGCATAAAATTCCGGTCTAATATTTCAGTGTAGGTGTTTCGGTCTAATATTTCGGTGTAGGTTCGGTATAGATGGTAAAATATATTTATGTATAAAATCCTATACCAGTAATCATTATTAATTATCATTTTTATTTCATCTGTGATTTATATAAAAATTGACAATTATATATTTTTATTTTATTTTCTAAAATAGTGTTTATTAAACCTATATTATACCCGTTATTAATCGCTATCTTTTTAATTGTAATCAATTCAATATTGAAATTTCATATTGACATAGGAATATTGACTAAACGATGTATCGGAGTGGAACCTTAAATGCTTGTGTGATAATGGATGATTAGATTAATTATGTATGATAGTATCTGTTAAAGTTGGTTTTCTAAAATTTTTTAATTCAATTTCATTATTATTTTTAATCAATGTTAGATCCAAAAAATACACCATAAATAAATAAATAAATTAATTAATTAATTGAGTAATGGTCAATTAATTTTACTCAATAAATGGTTAATAAAACAAAGTTAAAAATAAAAATAATGAATTTTAAGCATAAAGTTAATTTTGCCAATTTAAAAAAAAAAAAAACTTAATGTTTACTCGTTTTCAATACATCTTCTTGAAACGTTATTCTGTGCACTTGTTTGTTTTTAATAAATATTGTTTCAATCAATTTGTCTCCATTCGCAAAATCTCACTTGCCGCCACATAAAAAATAATTTAATTGAAAACTTTCTATACATAGCTGAGATCGATAATTTTATGAATTAACTCACCAAGGTTCCATAATAGAGTTTTACTGTTGATCTACATTATGACATTTCAAAATTGCGCGGCAGTCCGAGCGCTACATTACCGATCCGAGTGGAGGCGGGCGGAAAGAGAGAGAGAAGTCAGAACGAGAAGGGGGGGAGGGGGAGCCGGCGAGGCGCCGAACGACGCTCCACCGACAATATGGAGAGATTGGGAAAAAGGATACATTCGCATCATGAACCCATCATGGTTGAAGGCAGAAGGAGAATCTCGGTTGGTAGCTGTGTGGACCGGCGCGGGAGAAATGGATCATTTAACAACCTAGGCATCGATGGCGAGAGATAATTTTGGCAGGGCTGCCACATCATTCATTCAATATTCAAGTAACTCCTTAACCTTGTAATAATCATAGAATTAATTTCAAATTCATGACAAACTAGTGTCTTCGCCCGGAGGAAAGAACGATGACAAGTGGAAAATATAAAAATACACAAATCGTGCAAATATATTGTCGGGTATATGTTGTAATCATGAATAAATTGTACGTTTCATATATAAACCAAGTGTTTCATTTGTTTAAGATCATTATGTAATATAAAATAAAAATGTAAAAACTTACCGCAATCTTCAACAAGCTTACAACTATGATTCACAGATCGCCAGTATGACTCTGAACATATACATCCGCTATGATCATGACAAATAAGAAATCCAAATTCGCAAGAGATTTCACAAAACGGGTAAGGTGCATAATACTCTGGAAACTGGCATGCGGCTCCTGAAAAAAATAATTGTTTTATTATTAAAAAGTAGTTATAACATCTGACTTCGAATATTATCTGTGACGTATCTATGGTGAAAGATGGTACGAGTGAGTGTGTGAAAGAGATAAATAACGTTGCGCCGCGGTCAGCGCTCTCCTTTTACTCCAGACCGTGATACCGTAAGCATCTAATATTGACCTGTATAATATTGTATAGAAGTATTTGAAATAAATACTTTTGTTACCACAAACTGGGTATTATTTCGACCCAATGTCCCGCACACAAAGGGAACAGCATCTTCAGCATAGTACGAGATATCACATTATCATGTAGTGTAAAATAGATGCCTTCAAAATATGACGGAAAAATGCCTCAATCCCGCAACAAATCAAACCATAGCAAGCCTATGTATCAAAGTGACAGCCAAGAAAATGAGATTATCCTGGGCACAACTTTGCATCGAAGAAGATCTGGTGGAGTGCCATAACGGTAGATAGACACGTTGCATCTGAATGGTTAGATCGTATTCAGGAAAGAAGATCAGTACATTTGATGATTTTATGAAAAAAATTGACACCGTCGTAAACCCTGTAATTACGCATATTTCCAAATATTTTCCATTAAATATAATAAAAAATAGTTTCGTCTCTATGAGATATCAATTATTTTTTTATTAACAGTACCTTTGTAGGTGAATATCCTGTAATTGTGTGTTCTTGAACGAATTCAAGTATTGCTAATAATATACTGAACAAAATAAGAAAATGTATAAAAATTGAAAAATATTGATTTTTCACGCGTATTCTAGTATGATGTGTTAAAAATATTATACAAATAAAGAATATTGCTTGTAATAATTCCAAAAAAAATATTAGATTCTCATTGTGACATATATGCTGTATCAGGGAAATGAATTATCAAATTTAGTCCATAGATGGCAATAGTGTACTCGAAGCGAGTCCACATATTAACATATATACAACATTCAAAAATTTGATAGATATGGAGATTGATGGGTGAGATTGGTGAACGTTATATTTATATAAAGTGATCACTTAAGCCAGCCGATGACAGGTCGTAAGCCCTGAAATTACCCATACTTCCATAAATATAATAAAAAATAGCTTTGTCTCTATGAGATAACTATTATTTGTTTGTCTAATAAGTATTTGCGGTATTGTTTTAAACAAATTTTCAACAACATTCAATCGATGATGTATTTTCCATTATTGTTAAGGAATTCATCCCATCTTTCAAGCAATTTGTGAATGTCTTTTCTATAAAAAAAATATATTTATTTGGTATCAAAATAGTTATTGAGCCAAGCTCATCATTGTTGTTGAACGCAACACCATGCATTTGATTGGAGAGCAACCAAAAATGGTGATAATCTGACGGAGCGAGGTCGGGGCACCTGGATGACAATTTTAAACTCGATTAAAGGTGAATAGTAGTATCTGTCGAAAAGGTTTGTAATTCTCATCGACACTCCATTATTTATGCCCATAAATTAATAAAAACTTTAAGGTGACACTGACGTATAAGAGCATAAGTATAGCATGACGTATAAGTAATTTTTTGTCAACAAAACCGAAATAGCGGGAAAATAGGATTTAAATAATCGCAAAAACTTATTAAGCAGTCCAATTTTAATCTACATTTTCCATGATTAGTTACTTCACACCACATAACAAATATGTCGACAATCAAAATAAAATTTAAGTATAAAATTATTCCCAAAGAAAAACTAGAAAATAACAATTTTCAACAGATATTGGGTAAATGTTAGTTATCAATTATTTTTTGTAGGTAACGTCCTCTATTTGTATAAACCTTTCTCAATAATGAAGTACTCGCAGCTATTCAGTTTAAAAATACTTTTTAATGAAATGTATCCGATGTATTCATTGAGAGTGAACTCTTCAGGAACAAAAGTAAATGTTAGAGACGAAGGAGTGATTAGGTTTGATATAACAGTAAATAATAAGTAAATAAATTTGTATACACTAACACTTTTCATAGTTTGGGTAACCGGTTCAGTTAATATCCCGGAATGTTTTAAAACCGGACTAATCGATAACCTACTTGTAAAAACACATAATGATAACCGGTTCCAAAAAAAAAAATACTCCGTGTTTTTTAATAAATAAAATTAATTCAAATTTCAATTTATTTTGTGTAATTTTGAAAAATGCATGTTTTTTACATAAAAATAAACAGCTCAAAATAGACTTGACTGTATAAAGGGAAAAAACTATCATCTATTTAATAATATTAAGTTTGTTTTGAAATTTACAACGTTTTTTGCACTTAATTCATTTTTTATTCTCTAAAAATTGCAATATCGATGTCTGCATATATTTCTTCTTCGGCCTTTTCTCTTGATACATTTCTTTGTAGCAACGAATTTCATTGCTACATTCAATAGTGCGATCAACTCCCGTAATATGCTCTGACAAGGTTGCAACCACTACAATAATTATTGATAGTTGTTCAGTTGTTAATTCTATGTATCCTAAGATGTATCGTATCGCATAATTTAAAAAGTACATAAAAATAAACAGCTCAAAAGAGACTTGACTGTATAAAGAGAAAACACTATCATCTATTAAATAACATTAAGTTTGTTTTGAAATTTACAATTCGAACTATATTTAATCCGGATTGATCGAGGCCGGACTATGCAAAGTATTACTATATTTAGGAAGTACACATACTAGGGACGGTAAAGTTGAGAATTATTGTACATCAAAAGGATAATGAAATAAAGAAAGGGCTGCTGAGATGGTTTGATTATGTGGTGAAGTGGTGAGTGTCGAAATCTTCAGAAACACAGGGCGTCCACAAAAAATCTGGTGTAACTAAATAAACCAACTACTGGAGGATGGACCTATTAAAAGCTTCAATAAACAATGACCGAGCAAGAGTGCGGCATTCTATTATTTCTCCCTACCTCGGCGAAGAATCTGCGTGATGGTAAGTTAGTCAATCTTCATTTTAACTAAACAGTTCCACACTGATTAAACACCACAAACACTTATTGTTAACTAATGTATTGAAACGTAGAAAAAAATGGTTTGATTTTGTATCTTTGAAAAGCGATCGTTATGAACATGACATTTCTAAAGAAATAAGGTGTTACATAATAATTATCTACCCACAATATATTCGTTATCAGAAACAACTACTTTAGCAATTTCAATTTTAAATTTATTTGAAGATATAACTGGACTTTTAGGTTCACAATTTTGGAAAAATGTATCTTCAGAACAAAATGGTCCTAAAAACCTTTGTGATTCTCTTCAATGAAATGAATGAATTTTTGGATTCAATTTTTCATTTTTAATAAACAGAGTAAATTAGGGTTTTATTTATTAGATTATATCATTGAATGCTATATTTATTGAAATGAATCTTACTGCAGATAGGGGGTATGGAAACAAGACGAGTCAATTGTATGATATCGGAGTTATCCCCAATTTATGAGTCACGATTATTAAATAAGTATTAACATAATTTAAACAATATTTAAAAAATATATTTTAATGAACTTACTACAGTGAAAATTAAAAACGCATTCATTTCGTTCATTCCTGACCGTTCCTGGTTTACACCTGCAGGCTTTTGCCACACAATTTTCTGAACAAGTTGAGTTAACTCCTGGACAGGTCTCGTCACATGGAGCAGGGCAGTCGACCAGCTCAGCGAAAGAGTCATCACAGCCTGTGTAGATTTAAGAGTCGTCAATTTTTTATTATGTTCCTCACCTCTATCGAACTACAGAATTTATCACAGTTTCTAAATACTTAAACTTTCAACAATATTATATATTTGATATTGGGGCTGTATGCTATTACCCCTTAAATCAAATATCAATTCGTAATAATAACATCATGACTTGAAGTAACGTAACGGAGAACAGAACAACCAATTATCATCACCTTCGATGACCCCTGAATGCACTTTCAGGATTAAATATCCTTCGTACCTACAAAAAAGCCTTTTTGATTAATTGTTAAATAAAAAACTAATTATTTTTTATATAGGCCTAGATAGAATTCCGGAACCAGTTACTAAAATTACATTACATAACTATATTTGGTTTCTTATGACTTACTACATCTCTATATTATTCCATTAGAATTACGTAAATTCACAAATGAAATCCATTGCGAAAAATTACTCCTTTTAATCTGAATGCATCAAATAAATGTTAAGTACTCACAAGAATCTGGTAACACACAACTTCTATTGCGGTGCCTGATAAAACCTTGTTGACATTCACACCGTGGTGAACATGGAGTGCCAGGAAGAGGTGAAATGCACGACGGAAAAATTCCTTCCATAAGTAAGTAGCAAGTTTGTTCAAATGAACAAAAGTCTGGACATGGATTATAGACCTCATTTTTATGGCAGATGCCAGCTAGAAAAATGAATTATATGTCACGCTTTTGAAAAAATACGGATATACAGTCACATGATAATTTCTTAAACATCTAATTCGTTTCTTAAAAATATATATTTTTTAAATTATTAAAAATAAATCAAGTACCTATTTTAAATTGTTTCGACGATGAAAGATGTAGAAACTGCCAATGATACAAATTAGTACATTTTTTTATGAAAAAAATTGTTGTTAAATTTTTTAATTTGAATTTTTAAAATTTCAGGAGTGGTTAAATTTAGTTGGTTATTTGTAATATTATGTTTAATTTTACACAATTATTTTATATTTAATAATTATGAATTATATACAATATTTATATACAATATATACAAAACATCCCTATTTTTTATGTCTTTGGGACCGCAGGGCGAAGGATTAATACTAGGTTAACAGACATTGACTTTTAAGAAATGTCATAATTCAAAGGGAAAAAAAACTTAATCAACAAACCTTTGGTTGCGAGAGAGAAAATCATATTTCCACCTTGGATATAAAGTTGAGGCTTATGAAACAATTTGTGAAGGCTTTAAATCGAGATGGACTTTGTTTTGGCTACTTGAAACAAAAACTTTATGGGATTAGCACAGAAAAACTCAAAGCCGGAATATTTTATGGTCCTCGGATAAGGCAACTTATTAAAGATCAACAATTTGCCAAATCAATAAACGAGATTGAATCTAACGCTTAGTGTTCATTTGTTCAAGTAGTAAAAAAATTCTTGGAAATTACAAGGCAGAAAATTACATAGAATTAGTGGAAAATATACTTTTCAACTTAAATATTCTCGGTGAGCATAAAAGTTTACTACCTCCACAACCACTTAAATCAGTTTCCAGAAAACCTGGGTAATTTTAGTGAAGAACAGGTGGAAAGATTCCATCAGGACATTAAAACTATGGAAGGTCGATATCAAGGAAGGTGGGATAGCCACATAGTAGCTGACGTCTGTTGGAGTCTTCAGCGAGACTGTTCCTGTAAACTTCGTATAAAAAAAAAAATTTAAGTGAAAAGTGTTGAAAGTACATCTATCTACTGTGAAATAAATACCTAACTTTGTATTTTTTGTTTTATTAACTAGCAGTTAGAGTAAATAGTAATCAAATGAAATGTACATAAGTTAAAAATAAGATGATTTTTTTTCAAAAATTGGCTAATACAGCGTATCTCAAAAATTAGATCTGATAGACTAAACCTGATAGATATTTTGGATTCTGCACCCCAAAATTGCCTAAAAATAGTCGCTGACATCAAAACGTGTGTTGCCCAGTGAATTATTATTAATATTATGTTTTAGTTGTGAGCTGTATTGTCTAGTATCATTTTGTTTGTTTTTTAAAATCGTGTCTTTTAATCTTGCATTGTATTTACATCTTTCTACCCTAGTACTAGATTTATTTTTAAATATTTTTTTTTCTTCTTTAAATTGATTTATAAATACATTAAAAAACCGTGTATGATTTTAGTTAGATAATTTGACATCCTGGTGAAGAAAATGGTTCGATTGTTGTATCAAAATAACTAATTAAGTGGTTAAAAACAAAGTTAAATACAGTCCACTACCTCAGCGTTTGGAACTTCACAACCTTTGCAAGTAATTAATTATTGTAGCTTCAATTCAATTCAATATTATACGCCAATATCCTTAATTGAAGATAAGTACATTGCACGTGATAAAACAATGTCATTCTTCGATCATAGCTAGACTTAGTTAGACTAATATCACAGAATTGTGGCGTGTATTTATTTTGAATTGTTAGTAAATTATTAAATAAAATAAAACCTGGAAGTGTTGATGCCGTTGCAGTTGTTAACTCATTTGTTGTTGTAGCTAAAAGAAAATCATTATTTATCAAAAATAATACAAAATTACTTGTAAATAATATAACCATTAGCGCTTTAGTTCATTATAAAATTTTTCAATTGACTTTGGCGACCTAAGACAATATTTTAATGAAATTCTTAGAGTGTCTCCATAAAACTGGCTTATTCGAAGAATAGTTAAAGAGATTGATCACTGTTCAACGGACAAGCGGCATCTCAGGGTAGATGGACTTGATGAAGCCATGAGAGAGAGAGGCCGGGGGATGTTTGTGTTACTCCGCGGTTGCCCTTATGTTCCCCGGCTTCCATGTGAGTATATATCTTTATTTTTCTAATATTTTCGGTAAATTTCAATATTTTTTTTGTATTGATAATAATGATTTTATTTTGTTTATTATTTTTAAAATGTAAAATTTTATTTATGGGTATTTTTTTCGTGTTTCTTCGGACAATGAGGGATGATTTTTGGTTGGAGAGCGTGCGTCGTGGATTAGTTGCTTTTCAGATAAACTGAGTTTCACATTCAACGAACGAAGGTGGATTAATGATGGAGAAACTTTATTAAATCGTTGTCGGCTAGTGGGAAAGAAATTTTATTTTTTAACAGCGGAAAGCAATCAACTGAAGCCAATTAGCCCCACTAAATATATAGTTACATTAAAGTTAATATACAAAAATAAAACAAAACTAATTCATTGTTATATAGCAAGAGTTTGAAAATAATTTAGTTAACCCATTCCCTGCGGGTGACTCAAATATGAGTCGCCGTGTTTCACCCACGGCTAGTGCGTACATATGCACTGAAGAGCAATGAAAATCATACTAAAATTATTTGGAATCTTTATCCTACCGAGATCTGTCAATATTTATCACGAATTATTAGCCATCTTATAAAGAAACACGAAATAACAAGTCCTCGTATCATTCAGCATCGCTCAGTTATTCAAATACTCCCGCCTCAGTCCGCGCGCTCGAGTTCAAGGTCCTATCAACTTGCTAACGTCCTAACGGATATAATATTTAGACGCGAATGAAATATTGTCTTAAATTTACCAACATGGTATTTAAAACTTTTTGCGTTGTAGTGTACATTGTGAAATTTCAAAAAGAACGCGCGAAGACCGAGGGCGCCATCTACCGATGCGAGTAGGCGCGGCCGGTGGTGAGAGTAGTGGGGGACTTCAGTGCGAGCGCGCGGCGGAGGTGGAGCTCCGGACGGCGTCTCGCCAGGCAGAATGGCGAAAAGAAATTGAAAAGATAAGATTGAACGAGGCGTGGTGGATCCAAGAGTGTCGACGCCTTGATCTACCTGCGCGTGAGAACAATCTCTTTGCTGGGACTGGCGGGGAGTCTTCATGTAAGCGATGGTAGACGGATGGGTTCGACGGACTCCACAGAGACAAGATGGTATAGGAGTAACTAGGGAGAAAGAGATCACTTCTGGTACGGGGTGTGGCGCCTGGACCCCGTGACTCAACTGGGTAGAAATCGAGGTGTGCTAAATCGGTGACATTGTGTGTCCTCACTAGGAGGAGAATTTAAAATGAAGAAAGAAGATGCCAAAGACAGTTATCGTGTTTAGAATGTCGGGTTGTTATGTTTTATGTGATTAAATTGTTCTTAGTGTATGAAAGTGTTTTGCATTATTCAGACCACCCACATCCATCTGAGACAGGCATTCCAACATCAATGTTTTTCAACCCACAGACTGAGTCTAGCTGGTGGCGTGGTGCTCTGGCATACCATCCACTGGTGACAGCGCACGACGTAACAACATATTATAAATTTTTAAACTTTTTCAACTCATGAACTTATGAATTTGTTTCTTTGTTAATAGCGTTATCCGAGAATATCATTTAAAAGTTATTTTTTATCATAAAAATATTTTGTGTTGTTTAAATATTTAACAATCGTTTAAAATGAATAAACCAAATATGTCAGAACGTCATTTTAAACTTTGATATCAATCAACCAAGTTACGTTAGTTTAATTATGTTTGGCGCCGATTTATTGCAATTAAAGTTTAAACAGTTCCTGTCAAAACGTCGCCGATTCTTCGTAAAAATATTTGTTTCCTATGATGTCGAGACAGATTTAATTTTATAATTTACATCGTCAAATAAACGGAAATAAATAATGATAGTCAAGGTCTAGGTATCTCGGGTAACTGATGCTACAACTTTATTGATAAGACTCAAATCTATAACCAGCCAACATATGCTGTTGTCATTAAGTCGCGTCGTAAGTGTCGTGTATGCGTAACTTCAAAAATGAAACTCAGTTTATGCGTGTATAATGAAATGCGTTTCAAAATATAGAGTTAAACGTAATGTCACTATTTAAAAACTTGTAAATATTGTATACAGAACTTATATTCACTATTTTTGTTTTAATCTCAATTAGTTTATCTTATAATATTGAATTTAAATGAGATCATTATTTAGAATTTATTTGATTTATTTAACAATTTTTTAAAATCTGTTAATTGTTGGGGCCCTAAAAGTACTATAAATAATTCTTACGACATTGAGAGAGAGGAATGCAAAGTCCATCGCTTTCCTTAACATAGCCTGCCTTGCATTGACATCCATTTTCGTTAAAACGACACGGCATTGTAGGGCAGATGGAAAACTCTGGCTGCTCGCAGGTTCCTCCAGGACAATAGTTAGGACAGTGCACCAGCTCGGCATTTGGATCATCACAACCTGTGCAAAAAATTAATTAATGTTGCTTTCATTCGAAATAGAATAGGTCGATATGTATAATATTATACTAATAATACAGTATTCATATGATCAATAAATGTCAGTCATGAATCATCGCCATAAATATAAGAATGTCTTATTTTTAAATTGTGTATAAATTATTATATGTATCTGAAAAAACAGTCGTTGATATAGGTGTAGAAGTTGATACTGGTGTAGGTATTGATTCAAGTGTCGATTCAGTTGTCTGGGCTGTAATAAAATTATAAATATCAAAAAATATTGCAAAATCATTCATTTTAATGGCGACCATTCTTTATTTCAAATTTATTTATGTGACTTTAAGATGATATTTTATGAAATCCTCAGATTGTCTTCGTAAATATTCAAGTAAAGCAAAGTGAAGCAACATGTAAACACGTATTTTGCAAAGGAAAAAATGTAAATAGACTCGAAATTTCATATATATTTTCTTTTATTAAACAAAACAAAAATACATTTTAAGGGTATTGGACATAGAATCTAAACATTATAACAAATTACTTACATCCTAATATATTTCGCATGAATGTGAAAAAGATAGCCCTAATACGTAAACGAGAATAATATTAAAATTAAATGAATGACAAAAAGAAAGACAAAATTAAATAAAAGTTATTAACACACTAACTAACTAAGTAAGTGATATGAACCGATGTTAGCCAATATTGTATTAATATCAATTAGCGGAGTTTAAAATTTTCAAAATTAAATTACTTCGTTAAATAAAAAAAATATATAGAATTTGTCATCTTTATTATTTGTTGAAACCGTAAAAGTATTATAAAAATGGGTGGATAGAAAAATCTAGAACTTTATTAAAATTAAAAATAATAATTCTAACGACACTGGGAAAGGAGAATGCAATTCCCATTAGCATTTTTAACATAGCCTGCTTTACACTGACATCCTAGTTTATTAAAGAAGTAGCGGTGAGGGCAAAGGGAAAACTCTGGCTGCTCGCAAATGCCCCCAGGACAAGGATTAGGGCAAATCACCAACCCGGCATTAGGGTCAACACAAGCTGCAAAAATTATAATTATGTTGGGACATTACATCACACAATTCTTGGATATGCAATAAAATAATATATTACAGCGCGTTTTAAAACCTCCTGTTAATGTGCAGACAACCTTATGTGAAGTTATTCTACGGACAACAGGTGACCGTTACTATTTGCGATAGTGTGTTGATCAACTTTTTCCTCTCTCTACAAACACTTCAGTAATGCAGAAAAGTGTTTTTATTATATATTTGATAAACACCAAAATGGTTAGATACCATATAAAATCCGAACTAATGAACACTGCACTGCATACGACAATTTTTTTTTATTAGTACTAAAGTTGTGAATGACAGACGTCCCTTCTATTTCCCACTGCACTGTCTGCATATAACTAAAACCAAACTATGTATAATAGTGATAAAAATAAAATCACAAATAATTATTTGAGTGAATAATAAAAAATCAATAGCGCTTTTATTTTTGTACAAATTAATTGAATCTGTATATAAGTACAATTATTTTAATTTAAACTCATCTATTTACGTCTCATCTCAAGGGCACAGGTAAATTTTCTAATTCTTGAATGTGTCGATACAGCATGCCGTAATATTTTTTTGTGCAATATCGTTTATTCGTAATTGTTTCATTTCATCCGAGCGCACGGCGTGATTGTGGGTCGAGGGCGATATTCTCGGGCGATTAATGAGATTAATAATATGTTGGCACCTGGACGTGTTGATGTCAGTATCGGTGTCGACGTGGGGGTTGTGGTTGATGATACAGTGGTGTTTGCTGAAAAAAATATAATCTTATTTTAAAAATCGGCCAAAAAAATCTCAAATAATGTCAGAAAAATATTATGATATGTCAGAATAAAAATACATTTCTTTAATTAAGAAGGATTCTCTTTCATAAAAAATATATTTTAAAACGCGCATATTTAATATCTGCATAAATATAATACATGTTTGACAGGGAGTTAAATATCTGGACAATTTATTTTTATTCGAAATGAATAAGACGTACTGAAAATATAATAAAGTAATGGAGTTCAGTAACAGTTAAATTCAATACTTAAAGGGTTTATAGGCACAATCGTCAAAAAAAAGTGGTAATTTTGTTCATAGATATTACATAGAAAATGTAATATTTCGAAGCTTTCAACATAAACACATAAAACCAAAAGATATTTCATGCATTCGATTTTTTTAAAATTTAAATAATACTTTATCATTGTAACTTATGGCATATTTTTATGTTTTTTTAAAATGTAATTTACACTGTGATATATTAAGTATAAAAGTAAAATATATAGTATATAAGACTATTCCAAAAATTGTTACTAGAATGTTTGGTTTAAAAATAAACCTGTACCAATAGATTGCACCCGATTGAGAAATTTATTTATGGTGGTAAACTTCAATTTTCCGCAAAACTTTTAAATAAATATTTTATGGGTACATAAATATTCATTTATTTCATTTGTGAAGTAATATTTTAACAAATTATTTTGCAGCAATTTTATTTTATTATACAGATATTCCATTTTACTCTTCACGGCGACCAAAATGGCAGCAAAAAAGGATTGATTGGTTTATAATCCAATCAAGGAAGAGGAAGCGAAGACTCGTTTGTGTCGGAAATCCAATCCCTGGTCATTTTTTCAGGTTTTTAATCAATCATAAATCAACATTTTATTAATTATTACTGGAATGTACTGTGAACTGAACTGTACGGTGAACGCATAAATTTATCAATTTAAAAAAATATATTTGTTTTAAGTCCAAATATGTTTATCTGAACGAGGGAACTGCGCATAATTTGAACAACTAGATGATATAAGGTTATTCATAAAGTCTTAACGTTATTACTAGGGATAAATGTACATATTGAATAATACACAATTCAAAGTAGTATATCTAATAATGTTGTGGTTACGGTACTTTTGGCAACGTGATGAACATGAAACTTTATTTTATAATTTTGACAAAAGCGTCTAAGCTCCTAACTTATATTCGCTTTGGGAAAGCGCATGTTTTATACTGGTACGAATTAGGAAAACTCTGAATAATATTGGATAATTTTTATAGCGCCATTTTCGTAAAAGATTTCACCTCGAGAGCGCTTTACATATAAACTATTTGTAGTTTTACATTATTTTTGTTTTAAAAATTAAATTTTATTATTTAAAGCGCCTAATTCTAAAACCCCCTAAAACAACTTTAGAATTATGTATGAACATGTGTATTTTGAAAACAAATGTATAAAATATTTGTTTTCACATCAGGATTTTTTTAAATTCAACAGGCGTTATGATTAGCTGATTTCATTTTATGGTGAAAAGCGACTTATACTCTGTCTGCTTTAGGGTATTTTGTAACGAAGCCTGATTTTGAACGTGCAATATCAAAGATGCAATTTTAAACAATTTATTCTGCATTAAGCAGACCAAAAAATCTACAAAACTGCACATTTAAATCGTAATTACCCCAGATTCGTTAAAATTAACAATAATTAATCGAATAAAATATTCGCTTACAAAAATAAGTTTTATATGTTATATAAATAATTAATAAAAATATATTTTTACACATAATTAGTTTTAACAATAAAACTTAAAAAACTATAATTATAATAATAAATTTGGTGAAATAACTAAATTATTAAAAAAAAAAACAATAATTTATCGAATAAAATATCATCTTACAAAAATAAATTAAAACAATACGCTGAATTTCGAAGAAGAATAATGAAAATTTTAATTTTCGTACTTCACATCTCCCAATTATCTGACTTTAAATATGTTTTGATATATTTTTTCGACAGCATTTATTGTATTGTACGAGTATTAATAATTATTGTTAAAAGGCTTTTAAAAATGTAATAATAAATGTATCAATTATAAAAATATACAGATATAATATCTAAATTTGTCGTCATCATCGGTTGCTGTAGTGGAATGTAATGTTTCACCAGATAGAAAGAGGTCCAGGTTTGAATCCCGGTAGCAACGAAATATTTTTTCGATAAATTAATTTTTTCTGTCTTTCCAATTAATTAATTTTATTTGTATTGTTTTTAAACATTGTGTACTATTTTTTACAGAACACAAATTTTAATTCTTAATTATAATAATTAATTAACGTAATTGATCGAAAATCTTAGACAGTTTATACATAGCAAAAATATAAAAATATTTTACCAAATAATAAATTAGAAATTTGATGAAGACATGGAGCCATTTAACAAAGTAAACTCTGAACTATAAACATGCGATTATATCATCATGGCTCTGGGACTTCAAAGATTTGAATAAGCAGAACTAAACTTTGCATCATACTTACGTGGACATTGTTTGATGGGAATGCAGACATTATTTTTGTCTCTTGCATACCCATCGATGCAGTAACATTTGTCGTTACACCGAATATTGACAATAGGGCAAACATCCCCAAGCGTAGCGCAGGTGGTGTCGCACGCAGAACCGCAGGCAAACACTTCATTTGGTCCACATTTATCTAAAAGAAGTACATACATTGAATAAATCAAATGAAAAGTAGGTATAATTTAAAAATGTCGCTAGGGGCTCTATGGTGTACCATGTAAAATAATAGATTGTTACGTTATTTTGAATTATGTAATAAAATTAGTAATGTAGGTAAGTAAAGTAAATTCGACTATCGCGTTTCGGTTATTTTCTCATTCACTGAAAATTTTCAAATGCACCTTTTTATTGGCCAAAGAGTTTGAATTGTGATAATAGGACCAACAGCACTTGGAAGCAAGATTGATTCTCCGATCTTTAGTGTATAAATTGTAAAACCATGTATAGGAGATACAGTTGTTAAGTATTGCTATAAAGGAATGTGTGTAAAATAAATACCTACGATGCGTCATTGTCTATGTTTCATATTGCTAACTGACTACCATAACGAGATATTATGAAGGTGAATATTTAATCCAATAAGTTAATCTTTTATTCAGTGGCATTTGTAACTGTCAAACTTGACGTACCTGTGATACAAATAAGATCATCAACTGAGTACTATTGAAACACCTGTAGATCCTATCAAATAAATTAAGTTAGTTATGTTTTTTTAGGCTATCTAAAACCCCAACAAGCATTTCAAGAATTTTGCTAATTTTCAAATTATGTTATAGGAAAACTGCATTCATATATGGGTACTTACGACATTTCGAGGGTGGTACACACTTTCCGTGATGGTTCTTGACAAAACCTTCCTTGCACCTGCAACAGCCTTCAGCGAGGCACAGCTGGCATCGGGGCCCGGTGGGGTTCCGACACGTAGCCGGGCACGGGTCTCCGCAGAAACTGAATTGGGCGTTGGGATCACCGCCACAACCTCCTGTAATAATAAAGGGCACTAAAAATTTGTTTTCTTCAGTGATGGTCCCGTCTGTTTGGTCAAGATTACAAAATTTGGTCAAGAGAGAATAATTGTTCATAAGCGACTGGTGCTATAAATATTTTTAGTGAATTTAAAATTGCATCACATCTTCCTTACCATTCATGCTTCAAATGTATAAGCCATGAAGATGGCCCATTATGAGTCTCTATAATTATTTAATTTATTTTTTATTGTTTCAAATGGGAATTAATCTTAGTAAGCACGTTGATCGCTATCTTTGCTGTAATCCATAATACTTCACAATGTACCTTTGTACTGTGAACCAATATTTATTTATTTACAAACCTTGGAGGCATCACAGAAGGGTACACGGTATTTTATGAGCCGGTAACCTTAATATGATTTCTGCCTTATTATTAAGTTATTATCAAAGTATGGGTGGATAATTTGTACTTATGTTTGTTCTGTAATTTAACAGATATACGTATTTACATGTTTCACTTAATTTATTAGAGCAAGGTTAGAAAATTTATTTAGAATATGCATCGAAATGAAGCGGTAGAATTGAAGTGAACACAGTTATTAGTTCGGGTGAATAAAATAGAGTAAAAAGATTAGATTCTTATTTCTGCACTCAGTGTGTGTGTTGACATCTTTTAATGGTGGCTCGGTACCGCGTCACCGGGTGCATCCGACTTTCCTGATAAGACATCGTCACAAACCTAGCCGACATATCGTTGACAAGAACATCTTTATCAAACTATCAGCTTATTAAAAATATTCAACTTACCACAGTTTTCGGGAAGTACGCAACATCCGTCCTTATTCCTCAGATATCCTACCTTGCATCCGCACCCTGGCTTAGCCTTTGCCTTGCACTTGGTAGATTTCCGCGGATCCTCGCAAGTGTTGGCGCAGATAGTTTTTCCCGAATTAGAATATGTTTCATTTTTTCCGCACTCTAAAAGAATAAAATTATTATCAATGTGGTATTTGGAAAATAAACAAATTGAATATCCAATTTTTCTTTTAGTGAGGCAATATGAAAAAATGACATTAATATGAAAATGCTGTATTAGAAATAACGCCTACAAAGATGATGAATATTCATTCCGATTTAAACATTGGCATGGAGGCCGCCCGACTCCATAGAACATAGATAGTTAATAAACTTAGAAAATGTATATTATTCCTCATTTCATAGTTCATAGCGGGATCGCTTGAGTGCACGTTACGCGGAATCGCCGAGTAAGGTTGTAATAATACATAGCTCATTTAAATTTGCATATTTTATAATGTTACAAGTAAAACTTGTTCATTTTTGTGCTGCACCATTCACTAGTTTTAATAATGGAGATAATTATATTCTGTAAGATATAAAATGTTCACATGCGTCAAGACGCATCATAGAAATAACATTGGATCAGACAGCATGAACATTCTCTCAACAATGGGGTAAATCTTCGTTTTGAATATTCATCGCGTTTTCAATGGATTACTAGCCGAAGGAGAGAATACCAAATATATTATTATTATTATTAAAGGCATTAAGTATATCGCAATATACTTTAATGCCTTTGCGAGTTTTGGTTTTACAGATGATTTCTCGCTTGATAAAATAGTCAAGTATTTTAGTAAATAGAAAATAACATAAAACGTTAATAGATTAGAAGAACGTCTTAAGTTTATATTAAATATTTTTTGTTTTAAGATCGTACGATAAATAAATATATTTTTAAAATTTATTTACCCTAAATTCTTGTCTATAAGCCGGACTCGTATATAAGCCGGAGACCAAAAACCATAAGAATTTTAAAATAGAAATCTTATCATAGATAAGCCGGACTCATAGATAAGCCGAACTTACTAAAACTAAGCCCCGTCGCATATTGAATCCAGCTTGCAGCCACGCACGGTGCGCTCGAACGCTTTTTACGACTCGACCTCACATCACAAAAGAAGTCAAAGAAAGGGTGGCAAAGTATTCATAGTTGGCTGTTATTCCTGGGGAACTGACATCTAAATTACAGCCACTGGATCTAAGCGTTAATAAATCTTTTAAAGCCAAAATGCGTGAGAAATGGGAGGACTGGATGGTCAATGATTATCATTCGTTCACTAAGTCTGGATCAATCAAAAGGGCCTCTTATGCTGAAGTATGTCAATGGATTGACAGATGTTGGGTGTGAAGTAACGCGGATTTGTTTTTTTGCTTGTTTACATTAAAAATGGATTTAAGCGCGATATCTGCGAATATCCACACGAGCGCTAACAACTGTGACTAATAGTGAAGAAGAATCTGAAGAAGAAACCGAAGATCAAATCGAATATGAAATTCCAGAATCCTTTAACGAGATGTTTGACCTGTTTAATACTGAATCTGATGAAGAATTTGATGGCTTTAATTAATAATTATTATTTTTTTTAATAAAAATTAATTTTTAAAAATGTACAACTTTTTTTAATAAAATTGATTTTGTGTATAAGCCGATATTCTATTTTTGCATTTTCACTACTTTTTTTCCTAGATAAGCCGCGGCTTATAGACTAGAACTTAGGGTAATATAAATTAAAATACTTACTGCACAAAAATTCACGGATACATTTTCCGTTTGGATCTCTAAGGAAGCCTGGTTTGCAAATGCATCCAGGATAGCATCCCGCTACGTAATCACATCTGGTGATGAGGTCTGGCTCAGCGCAGGTGTTTTGACAGCCATGATTGTTGCACTTGCTGAATACCTCATTAACCTTACAAGTATCTGAAATATACACTTCCTGTAATTCTCAGATTATTATATATTGTCATATAGCTAAATCTTATACAGAAGCTGTATGCAAAATAATGATACAAATTAAATGTATAATTAAAAAAAAAAAAAGAAAATTAAATTTATTGGAAAAATGTTTTTGTTGCTACCGGGATAAATAGAATTTTCCTGTATATCTTTCTAATTGATACATTTAATTTATATTAAAATACCACAGAAACTGCAACTTCACTATAATAATGTATTCTCATTAATAATTTAATTCATTGTAATAATGAATGAATAAATTAAATTAATAATAAAATGAATATTGAAATACAGTAATATTAAATTTGAACCTCTTATTTATGTCTACGACAAATCAAAAATAACAAATTCACATCTTAATTAATGCCAAGATCATTTAAAGGGAGCATTTATTTAAGTTTCATTATCTTTTTATAATGTGTAAATATCCCGTAGAAATATTTTTTAATTCATTTTCCATTAAGTACCAAATACAGCTATTTGCACTAAATTTTTAATTATTTACTTACTAATTTGACACACCAATCATTGCTTGTTAAATTTACCGCATTTTTTAGGGATAACGCAGGCTCCTTTGGAGTTCCTCAAGTACCCCTCGGCGCAGATACACCCTGGATTGCAGATTGCTTTGCAGACTTGCGCAATATTTGGATTAGCGCACGTGTTCTGGCAGCCATTGTTTCCGCACTCTGAGTACACTTCATGCTTGTGACATTTCACTAAAGTAAAATAATAAAAGCGTTATTTTGTCCAAAAATAACAATATGAAAAATTTGAATATCTGGATCGGATAAATAATGTAATAAAACAAGAGAAGAGTGGAAGTAGTTGTGAATCATGAGAAATTGGAACGACAAGGAAAGGTTGAAATTTCTTATTCTTCTCTTTTTAGCTTGATTGTATTCATTGCTGGACATAGGCCTCCTTCTTTTCCTTCCACGACTTCCTCCTTCCTTTCTCATCAACGCAAGTCACAGGTCTTCTTAACATCGTCAATCCAGCAAGATTCGTACTTCAGCTTGGCGACGGAAACTTTTTGGTGAAAAAAAAAAAATGGCGGGGAAGGGAGGAATGTAATCAAATGAAACAAAGCTGTAAAGAAGGGTATATAAGGGGTTGTTTTGGAATAGAATAAGGCGGATGGAAATTAGAAAGTAAGAGAGCGGCTGGCTACATCGAGATATTCTGATATTGTATTGCATACAAAAAATGGGGATTCGTTCCCCAAAAATTTGTGCATATTGATCAATTGGAGTGTACTTTATAACTATCGAACAACTTTTGTGAAAACTTATCATTCTGTACCCATACATAAAATAATTCGAATCAACCATTTAAAATGTGTTGCTTTATTTATACTTGTCACAACTTATTTTGACAAGATAGAACTCCACCTAAAGATAATGTTAATCAAAAAAGTATTATGTTTTACTTACTTACAATTTTGGAATTCGTTGCTTCGACAACAAACTTACACGAAATTAGAGATATGACAATTCTTCGTGACATTTTGTTACTCAATCTAAATAACTTCAAATTACTTTTTTTTTTAATTCTTGCAGAATGACCCGCTTCAGAAAAAGGAATTAACTGTTTCACTTAAGTTAAAATTTTTGAATAAAGAAAATCATTACAGTTCATAATTGTTTGAATAATTATTTTTACCCTGGATAAAACAAACACGTACATTGCTGTGTTATTTATCACGATATACGCCAAAATAATCATATTTCGTCATTTTATATTGAACCGTGCGTGCTAAAATTTTGTGTTAATTTATTCCAATAATTTCCAAGAAGTCCTGTTACGATCCATAAAACTTTCACATAAATATATAATGTTAACTAATGTGTGTCCTAAAAGAAAAAGATAATAATTTGTAAATATAATGCAATTTAAACTAAATATCGTAAAAATAATAGAAATTATGAAAATGTAATGGAAACTTATGCAAATGTAAAGCAAAAAAAATAAAAGGGCGGTGGATAAAATTATGTCCTGAATTTTTTTTGTGGGGTTCTGTTTTCCACCACCAATTAAAGATGATTTAGTAGTTACCTTAATTCTCACACAATAAGGTAGTTGCACTTTTTATTTTATTATTAACATCCGTGAATATCTATAAAATCATGGTAATCAACATTCTAATAATTAATATAAATAACTTTGTTTTAATTCTGAAATCGGTTGGTTATAAATTCGAGTAATCATATATACAACAATAATTACAATTAATTATAAAATGTCTAATCACAAAATTATTTTATACTTTTAAAATCAGCAATGTTATCTTTGTGGTTAAGATTTATATTTTTATTTATTATCTTTGTTTTATTAACCACTAAAATGAGTTTAAATACATCTACCGGTTTCGAAAAATACCATTTTCTTCTTCAGGATGTCATAACTAACTAAAACATATATTGTTTCTTTGACAGAATCTATTTTTAAAAAAAAAAAAAAATTCCTAAAAATTATTCGAGTAAATTTGTATTAAGTAATGATTTGAGTTAGGTACTAAAAAAAAAAAAAAAATTTTTTTAAATAGATTTTTTTTAAATAGATTCTGTCAAAGAAACAATATATGTTTTAGTTAGTTATGACATCCTGAAGAAGAAAATGGTATTTTTCGAAACCGGTAGATGTATTTAAACTCATTTTAGTGGTTAATAAAACAAAGATAATAAATAAAAATACAAAATTATTTCCCTAAATATTAATAATTATGAACATAATGTAACGAATTAACTGTACGGTTAACAAGTTCGATTAATTTTAATGATTTACCGTTATGTATTTATCAAAATCGTAAATAAAAATCATAAATCTAGGAACAACAGATTTTAAATTAAGCATTGGAAAGTATCGAGCATAGAAAGTTTTGGAAAAAAATATATTCGTGTAGAGCTAGAAAATTTCACAAATACGGCGGTCTGTATCCCATAATTTGGTCAATTTAATATTCCAACTTATAAATTAAAATATAATATTTTGTTACGATATCGTAGTTTAGCATGTATATATATATATATATACATAAATAATTATTGTCGTGACATGAATTTACTTTCATATTTTTCGTGACAGTTAAATAACTAATCATGCTAAGCGTGAATAAAATACCCACTGATATGCCATGAGGTAATTATAATATTTTTAGCTTACAATCGATATTATGTTTTGGTGACGTAATAACTTACACTCCTAATATTTTTTCACGTGTTGCGCATAGGGAAATTAGAAAATCATGGAAGAAATGTTTAAAATCTAAATGATTTTAAGCTTCTTTTCTATGAAATATCCTGTTCATAACGATCTTTATTAATATTAAATTTATTAGCATTTTTTTCTTCTTTTAGATAACACGAATTTAATAATATATAACGTAAATTCACATGAAGAGATTCATTTTATTTTCTTTAGTGAAATCATATGTATTTACGAGAACCTAAAAATAAATTATATTAACTCATTGATCATGGGGCCGGAAATAATGTACCTTAATATTTCAGTTTCATCTTATAAAGCAGTGGCGCAGTTAAATATTATTTTTTTTCATTTTTAAACGATAATTGTATATAACTAATTATAGTCATTTATCTTTATAAATATGTTTGAAAATAAAAAATAAGTTATTCGAATCAAATTCAAATCACCTAGTGACTAACGCAGCTTGTCGATGAATTTCGAATAATCCATCACATACCTTTAATAAACTTAAAGTGAATCTATAAATAAAATACGTGATAAATATATGATACCCCACTCTGGTTCTGGAACTGGAGCTGGTTCTGGGGCAGGTTTCAGAGCTGGTTTTTGAATTGGGGATGGGAAGTGCCCCGCCAAGACATGAGTTGCCAGCTGACAGACCACCAAAATGGTTGACGTTACGACCACCCTCGAGGGTGTCATATTGCAATGGAGTCAAGACTACCAGAGTATTTAATGTCGCGAGCAACTGACCTACGGATAAGCACAAATTATAATTTTCCAATTATGATTTACGATTTCAGCTTCGATATATATTTGTAAACAATGTTATTCTAGCCTAGGCACAAACGAACTGAGCGTTTTATTGAACGCAAGCCTCATTTTATATGGTCGGGTTTTTATCAGCGCGTTTACTAATTGCACTTATTAACAGTGAATTTATATTATTAAATAGCTACACAATAAATTAATAGGTATTTAAAGTAACGTTTTGTTAATGTGTAAATAAATAAAAATATCGAATTTAATAACACCTAAAATATAAAATATACCTTGTTTTTGACAATTATGATTTATTTTTGATACTAATTAGGTTCACACAATAAAAGAAAAAGAGTTTACAACATTGGCAATAGTTTGTGAACTAATATTTAAAATAGTTCAATATTATTTTTATCTACTTTATGATTGCAAAAATAATAATAAGAAGAAAAATATCTAACTATAATTAACGTTGGAGCTACATAATATGTATATTCTAGATGACATTTTATCGTGTCGAATATTTTTATAAATGTATAAGACAATACATTTCAATGTTATTTGAGTTGAATACATTAATATTGTATACCAGTGGAGGAACTGATAATCTGACTTCTTATTAGGTGCATTATCCAACTATGCTACAGCAACAACATATTAATAATAAAGTTGTAACAATGTGTCCAAAATTTAATAAAAATGAATTGATAATTCTGGCGTCTGCTATCAGATTACTCAAAGGTATTTAAGATTCTGTAAAAATAAGGTGGATGGCTCTTTCAAATAATGGAACGATTAAATGTATTAATATCAAAAAGGTAATATATAGGTTCGAAAATCGTCGCTAAAATGTTTTTTTTTTTTGGTGGAAAATAGAAGCTAACCAAGTCCTACTTTTGTCCCATGCATATTAATAGATTAGAAGAGCTATTTTGACCGATGTATATACAGAATGGCCCAAAAAAAGTGAGAACGATTCGTAAAATGCGATATAATTAAAGTTTACTAATTTACTTACTTACCTGTTTTACATTTATTTCGACACTTTTCGGTTGGCATCTTTGATTATTGACTTTCTCATTGTTTATATTTGTTTTTTCAAATTGTTGCCCAGAATAACAAAAATCATTGCCGAAGACCGTATTCTGATCAAAAATTTGCCCATTGAAAAACGTTGGGGTGCTAGGAAAATGATCAAAGAGGTTCAAAACAATGCCTGGAGTACAGCTAAACATTACAGCAAGATGGAGCTCATCTCACATAACCAGAAATAAAATCAACTTTCTACGTCGTGAGAATGTTAACTTCATTGAGCCAGGCATGCGGCCACCAAACAGCCCAGATATAAACCCAGTAGATTATACAATATGGAGTGTTATGAGATGTTCTCACTTTTTTGGGCCACCCTGTATATATATAGTGTTACGGTGCTTTTGGGCCCTAAACGATAGGAAGCCAGGGGCCGCCGCCGATCTAGCTCAGTCTGGGTCCTCAAGTGTGTACTGTTGTGTCGCCTGCTACCTCGGATAGGATGATAATTGAATCAAAGGCAACTCTGGTTTTCACGTTACACATTTATTCACAAAACACAATAAATCCCGACATTGGATGCACGTCAAACATTCTTTAGATGTTCTTTCTTCAGGTTAACTTTCCTCTGAGGAAGGTCACTTTTATTTATTTTATCCATTAACGGGGTTTATCTATTTGCCAATATCAGCCGACGCGGCCGTGGGGTCCCAATGCAGCTGAGGACCCGGACCGCCACACGCCCGCGCCAGGATTCATGTCTTGCTCCAGTTGATAACCCGGACACCATTCCGTTTCAGCCTTGTTCCATAATGACTTTCTATCGGCCATCACTCGCATACTGCCTCCTTGCTCTTTGCAGCGGAGTAATATAATATTAAATTATATTATATATAGGTAAATATTCGAACATTGCATTTCAAAACCTGATGACTGCCGATCAACAAGTATTGATTCAGAACGAGCGTATTCATCTGCGGGACGAATATGTACAAAATTCAGGTCGAGTCTAAAAGATGAAAGTATTGATATAATTTGTTTCATGGGAGCATATTTTAATTCTGAAAAATTATTATATCTAAAAAATGTAAATTTTTAAAATAAATTCAATAAAAATATTTAGTTGTAATATTATTTTATTTTATTTTAATCACGATTTTATATTTGGCGTAGACAAAGTATGTATTCATACACCTATTGTATGTTTTATACACATCAATAAGTTAATAGATAAACTTAAAAGTTAATATTATTAACTCCTCACAGACAGGTAAACCAAATATTATACAGTCGTAATTCAAATTAACCAAGCTTGATGTGGCATATACATATAAGTGTGTATCTGATCTCCCATTATCATATCTCTGTAATAACAAAAAGGACATCATAAACATATTTATGTATATATATGTCATTTTTCACCTGATATTTATTTGAAATTATTTAGGTTTTAATCTAGGATTCCGTTTTTAGTAAAGGTAGCCACATACAGTTATACTTTAATCATCTAATCTACGTCTATTTTTTTTTTCATTTTCCTGTGTATAACCGGTAAACCGGTAATGGGAAGAATTATTTACCGTTTACCGGTAATTGCATAATCATTAATGATTCAAACAAATGATATTTAATAAATTAATTAACAAAATAAAGGTATGGTTTATTTATTATACGTCTTCTGACCCTTGTTTTCTTCTAAGTATCTCTCTGATGAATCCGTCGAGCTTTTGAAGAAGATATATTTCACTTTTTAATATGATCAGAGTAAGAGGAAATATTGATATACATATTTCGTTTACATACGGATAATCTGGATCTGACGCAATTCGGAGAAATAGGAACTTCTAAGGAAAGGTATTTTCTCCTTACTTCGTATTTGGATGCATTACTCAAGAAATATTTTTAGAATTAAATGGGTGTTGAGAAGTGAATGACATTATAAATAAGATTTCAATAAAAATATATCATTTATTTAAATTATTTTATTCCATGGAGTTATATTTTTAAAATGATTATTTTTAATATAATCAGTGCTGTTTTAGAAAATTTTGAGAAAAATATATTAAAGTAGGTACGTATTTAATATCAATATATATTTATATATAACAAGTTTCCGTACTGATGATAGTGGGGATTCAAATAAATAACACTGATTGATTGAGAAAACGTTACTCTTTTATTACAACTTGCATTTTGCTTAATAACACAATACACTGATGTATATTGAAGGGTTCTTGAAAATGTTGACGTTTTAACTCAAATGTTAAGTTTAAAATACATTTTATATTTATAAAGTAAAGAATAGTTTGTTTAATTTATAAAAGCTGTGATGTTAAATTGGTAGCTATAAACAGATATTAATAATAAAATGATGTTTGTATTTTATATATGTCAGCAATAATTGTTTTATATTGCTTATAGCATAACCATTATACCTGAGAATCCAATCATATAAATAATTAATGATTTTAATAGATTACATTATATATACCTACAACTGAAGGTAAAAATGGTTGGAAGCGTAAGCAAAATAAAAATATTATAATTATATTATTTATGCCACACAATAGTAGCCAATAAGTCGTTATACGATACACTTCCCTACACAAATAAGGTTTGAATTAAATTGGTATAGTTTACTAAGATTAATTATATCATACAGGATGCGACATAAAGAACTTCCTTATTTTGAAGAGGTACGCGACGGGAGAGAGTAGAGAGGTGGGAGTAATAACATTGAACATATTTATACGTGCCATTTTGTCAGTTATGGCTTATTCTGGTGAGCATAGCGCTTTTGTTATCGAGGAGTTTATTAAAAATGGTGGGTCATCGATAGCAACACAGCGTGCACTTCGTATCCACTTTGCGCACCCATTATCAATGAACACGGTGCCGAAAATGTTTGGTTTCATCAAGATGGTTCAATGGTCCACACATCTTGTCGTTCTGTTGAAGTCATCAAATAAATGTTAGCTGGACACGTTGTCTCCTTGGATGGTGATATCGGCTGTGCTCCACGCTCGCCAAATTTGACACCCTGTGTATTTTTTTCTGTGGGGCTACCTCTAATCTAAGATATTCCAACATCGGCCTAATAATTGAGAACCTTTTAACCCTTCCCAAACCATGCAGTAACACTGGTCTACCATCATAATTAAACTTGTAATATTTCGGTAAATACATGCAACATAAAATTCATATTTTAGATAATCCTAAAGAAAATATTAGCGCTCAGGAATGACAAGTGAAAAACCAATTATGAAAAGGGACTCGTACAAAAACCATTATTTTTCCATTCAATCTGTTATAAAATTAATTCGTTGATAAAAATACAATTTTTTATATGAAAGGCAGAGATCACACACTATTTTCACAGTGAAAAGAAGAGAGATAAGAAGTAAGGACACATTGTATGCTCTAAATTATGTTATTAATCATTTTTTCAAAATTGAATGCTCAATATTTATAGTAATTTCGTTCCATTTAAGCTAATAAAAACATTTTTTATAACTGTTAATTACGGTAACACGAGTTGACAGTATGGCTACGTTCGGGTATATTTTATCATGGTAAAGGTTAAAGAAGCGATCACCCAGGAAGTTGTTGCCGTTCTGCCCGAAATGACACAGAGTTATTACAAATGTTCGAGAGAGGCTCATCAAATACATTAGTAATGGTGACCATCATTTAAATGGCGTGTTGTTTAAAAAAAATTAATGAAAACTCCATTATGTACTACTTTTTTTGGTTTGTTTTATTTTCATTTCGTTTTTTGTGCCGCACTCTGTATTATATAAAAAATTTGATAGTATATATAAAACTTGTTGCTGTAAGCATTTTATTTTATACTTACATAATATCTTCTAAAGCATTTTATTTTATACATATATAATATCTTAGTTCTACTTCTACTTCTATATAAATATTCTTTGAACGTCAATACGATATATAAGATCTATTAATTCTTGAAATTACTTTGGACGTGATTTGGCCCATCAATACGGTACATAAGCTTATCAAAATATATTTTTATTAAGGAGAACATATTCTTATTGTGAAGTTGTAATTATTCAGAACATAGGTCTGTGATATGTTTTTTATTATTTATTGATTTTATATGTATATCTTTCTAATTAATACATTTAATTTGTATTTTTAAAATATATATATATTTTTATATTCCAAAATCTGTGATTCAGATAATTAAATTTCTCCCCTGTAGTGTCTCTTTTAGTATGAGTACCTAGGTTTCCTAGCATCTCTATCCTTCAATTGGTTATGTTTATTTTACTTGTCGAGATTTTTAAATAACATACTTAATAAAATTACTATTAAGGAAAAGATTTTTAATTGAATAAAGGTGGAATCGTTAATAGAACTTGTGAACTTGCTTGTGGTGTATCGGTGACATATTCGGTGGTGCTTGTAAATGCATAGGCTGTAAAAACAATGTAGCAAACAGAATGTATTAATTGAAAATTATAATAATTGCTGTATATACGGTAATAATTATAATTAAAATTAGAAAATCGTATTTAAACGGAAATTATTTATACTATACTATACTATATTTATACTATACTACTTATATTAATGAATATTTTATATTTTCTAACGAATATTATATTTTTTTAAAAGTATTATCATATTTCATATTATTCCCAATAAAGTCATTTAAAAATATATAATATTATATAATTGGTTATGTACTTCAATTAAAAAATATATTATAGATTTTTCTTTAAAACATTAACAACAATTAAAAACAATACCTAAGGTACACTAGACTTGATGAGTACAATACATAATAAGTATGTATTTGTTGATTAATAAATTATAAATTTTAATTATACGTTTGCGTTTTTATTTGGTAAACCTATCAATTACTATGGATTAAAAAATATTTGTAAGCATCGGATTTAATTATTTATCAGATTAAACAGTAGAAAGAACTATCTACATTGTGTTCTGTGTTCATAGCGTACAAGGTTCTGTAGAAACAAAACTGACAACTTACAATAGACGAGATTGAAAAATTCGTATAATATTAATAACTGATTTTACAACAAGAGCCGAGATTTAAAAATTAATTAGCTGTTGATGAAATGCTTCTAGCTTCTAAAACATGTTTTAAAGAACAGTTATTAAACACGTCATCTTCTATTTTAGTCAATTGAATAGTGACAGTTTTATTTCTACATCCCTCACACATTGTATATACTCATGATTTAACAATAATTTATCAAAAATAATTCAATGATAATATGGATGAATTATGGTAACGGTTATTATTGCCGTTGTCGCACATGTCAAAATAGCAGGCTTCTATTCAAAATTTCCAATGAGTATCAAATGTGTTTATTGTGTTTAGCATCATATTTCATAATTGATATTAATATCTTAACAGATATGAGAAATCTAATTAAAATGTTTTTTGTATGTAATGATATCTGTCTGTAAAAACCCTCCCAATTAATAGTGTAAGTGACTAGGCGTGATAAATTACAATTACAATTCAATTTTTTTACAGCGTATATAGATATTTTTGTTTTATTTTGAAAGAATGTATCTTTAGAACAAAAAGGTGATTAAAACATAAACATGTGTCTTTTCTTTAATGAAACATAAAAATTTCCAAATCATTTATTTGTTTGATAGAAATTAATATTACTGAATGTTATATTACCGTGTTATAGATTTAAGGCAAGGTGCATAAACTGGATTATTACCGCCACTAAACTATTGAAGCGAAATCAATGAAACCCTCAATTTCTACTCGACTAAACAGTTTAGTTGTTAAAATTGCACGTATAATATAACCAATCAGTTACCAATGAGATCTCCCGACATTCGTGTGCATTTTTAAGTTTTTTTGTTTTTTTTATCAAGCAACTATCATGTCGAAAATGTGCGCATCCCCATATAATCATACATACTACTAAATAGTTGAGCGATTAAAAATGATATGTATACTGCTATAGTTCTTGACATAGCCTTAGTATATATGGGGGTATTGAAATAAAACGAGCTCTTTATATGACTCTTATTGATATGATATTAGGATTATGCCCGATTCTGAGTCACAATTATTAAATTAGTATTAAAGTAAATATTACATAATTAAAACGAAATACTTAAATGAACTTACCACACTGATTTCTATAAACGCATTCATTTTGTTCATTCCTGACCATTCCTGGTTTACATCTGCAGCGTTTTACAGCACAATTTTCTGGACAAGATGAGTTTACTTCTGGACAGGTCTCATCACACGGAACAGGGCAGTCAACCAGCTCAGCGAAAGAGTCATCGCAGCCTGCGTGGATTTTAAGAGTCGTCAATTGTACATTATTTCCCCCACCTCTATAGAGTTTCATAACAAGGAATAGCAAAACCACAAATAATGCATAGCGTGTACTTACTTATAAAGGGTAGGCCAACTTGGCTGACTGTTTTTAATAATTTATAACTTTGGTGAGATTTATTTTTATTTGCAGATAATAAAGAATTTATGAAAGTTTATAACGGCTACATACCCAGTGCAAGAGCGCGTTAAAATTATTGAATTTGATTATGTTTCGCGACGATCTGTTTTCGGCGACCGGCTAATTTCAAAAAGTGAAGAGTTTGCTTGACCTCCCCGTTCCCCAGATTTGACGGCGCCTCATTTATTTTTATGAAGCTACTTATAATGCAAAATACTTAAGAGCGATTATTTATCAACAAGAAAATAGAGGTCATTTAAATGGTGTTATTTTCCACATATAGATTTTTTTTAAAGTTAACAAAGTACACTTTCATTTAATAATATATATTTTTTTTAATATTTAAATTACAAAAGTTATATGTATTTTACATCAGTCAGTCCAAGTTGGCCGACTCAGTACAACCATATACGCGCACTTGCAGGATTTAATATTAATTTAATAATAAATCAATTTTTATTTATTATTAGAAAAATAAATTCATTACTTATTTATGAAGATATAATAGTTTCCCTTAGTGGTACGATGCTGCAACCAGTTATCAAATGTACATAAAAAAAATTCAGAGCAAAAAAAAAATTTATATTTGATTTCATCTGACTTACATCTTTCACGTTATTTTACAAGACATTTCTTCTGAATATATTAAATAAAATACAAATTAAATATATTAGCTTAAATAAATATTTTAGTTCAATTCAATTTCAATTCAAAGCTGGACCATTTCCTATCCTAGGGAAAATTTCTGTAAATGAAGTAAGTTAAGTACTCACAAGCATCTGGTAGCATACAGCTTCCATTACCGAGCCGGACAAATCCTTGTTGACATTCACACTTTGATGAACATGGAGTACCAGGAAAAGGTATAGAGCACACAGGAAAAATTCCCTCTATAAGTGAGTAGCAATTTTGATCGAATGTGCAAAAGTCTACACATGGATTGTAGACCTCATTATCCTTGCAGGTACCAGCTAGAAAAATAAATTATATTAATTCTCGAGAGCTTAAATGGTTTACTTGTCTGTTCCGATTATTGAAAATTAAAGAACTCATTAATATAACGTAATACAATATAATGTAAATAATAATCGAGTGCTTAATTCTAAACCTTTATAGGAAGCTTCAATTCATTAAAGTAAGGGAAAAAATACTTACTACATTGAGAAAGTGGAATACATTTTCCATTTGTATATTTGACGTAGCCTTCCTTGCATTGGCATCCTCTATCTTCAGGACCAAAACAGGTTCGTTGCGGGCAAAGCGAAAACTCTGGCTGCTTGCATGTACCTCCAGGACAAAGGTTAGGACAGTCCACCACCTCTGCGTTAGAATCTTCACATTCTAAATGAAAGAATTTTTATGATATTTGTGCAAAATTGATTTTTATTTATTATTTAATTTAATTTAGCAAGACTTGGCATGGCCAGATAGAACAACTACTGGAGGAGGCCCTTATTAAAATCTCCAAAAAATCAGAGAGCGTGCATTAAAAGACGTATGAAAGTGGATGAGGCAAAAGTGATGTGCCAGGAAGAGTTTGGGTTTCTGCTCTCTCTAATTGTTAGTTAATCTACATTTTAACCAAACATGCATGCTGTTGATGTACATTAATTAACTAGTGCTAAAAATCCTATTGTTCTAGGACGTCATTCATGTGTCGTTTTTTATGAATTATTTCAAAATAATTACACACTTGTATGATATTGGGGTTGTCCCCAATTCTGAGCCACAATTATTTAATTTGTTTTAAGATAATTATAACAATATTAGCGGAGAAACAATCGGCAATCGTAGAATCCATATTTCAATGCGGAAATCATTTTATTATATTGCTTTAACATTGAATCGTGTAGTGTTTTGTTTCCTTATTTCCAGTAAAATATATACATATATATATATATATTTGTAAAATAATACATGCTATATATCAGGGGCTGTACATTACTAAAAATTCTGGGAACTAAAAATAAATTAAATAATTTTAAATAAAAAAATATATAAAATTCTAGTCGTTATTAACCAGATTACCGTAACCTTGTCTATAATAAAGCTCACGTCTAGCCGTGGATTATTTTCGAACTATTTGTAACAACTTCATATGCATTCTGCTCCACAATTTGCTAGCACTTAGGTCTTCAATGAACCCAACTTGTTTTTTAAATCTTTATAATAATTGTACTGAACTAAATATTTTTTTACTGAATCGGCATCTTGACATTTGCGGATTTTCTGCATTTTTTAAACAATTTGTGCTTAAGGCTGTCGGTTTTGAAAGGGATTAATCCTTATTTAAAACTGCGTAGAATAACATTTCTACATATTTGTTTTACTTGACTTTAAAATTTTTATATTCTTGGTGTATGCCAACCTATGATTCTATATTTTGGTATTTGCGTAGATAAAATTTGTAGGTTATAACTTATCATCCTTCAAGCGAGCGAAATTTAATTTTTCAGGATTAAGTTAGATTATTACCAATATTAAATAAAATGTCAAATTATAAATTGTACAATTATTTATATAATGGGTTTTGGATTTGGTAATTTGTAAAGCTAGTTTATTAAATAAATATTTTTGAGCACAGTTAATCGTTGTCTGAAGGAAAATATCGTAGAAAATATTTTAAACGAAATCGAAAGTAGAGTAGGGTACCGAGCAATAAAATAACTTCCTTATTTTAAAGTTATAAATTTACAATCATAATCTATTTTGAAATTGATAAAATTAATTGTTCTCAAAATTTAAAAAAAATATTTTTTTCTAATACGTAGTATATCTACCTATGCATTGAATAATTTGTTAGCATCGTCGGTAACTGCATAACCTAAGTTTACGTCACTGCTATATACATACGTACATCTAGAACTACGTTAAATTGATATAATCATTGTCAGAATGTTATTAAAAACATAAACATGTAATATTATAGTGAAATTAAGAAATTAAATAATGACAGGTTAAAATTTTGGGTAAAACATATCCAAGACTTATTCATAGCAATTTTGACAAATATTAGATATAAAATTCGACGTGCTTGTGGTCTAGTCGTCGGGGTTCGAGCCTCGTTCCAGGAGGCCATTAAATTATTCCTATTTTCATGCACAAGCGTTTAGTTTAGTTTGAAAATAGTAAGAACATTGATGTGACACGTGTTCTGTGTACGCATTTCTATTAAATATAAAAAACAATCCTTCTACGGTCCAGCTCCGGATATATCCACCGTGAAAAACTTTCCACCACGGCTAGCGACGTATTAATTTTAACATTAACATATATTGCACAACGTTGAAAGATTTTTAATTAATATTAATATTCTTTTTTATTTTCTCATTTGTATTGCGATATAGCGGATTTCTAAATAAAATGGATGACACTAACATAGGATGCAACATGGGATGCAATAGACACGATCCGCAATTATAATATAGATTAAAATAAAGTATTTGAAAGAACTTACTGCACTGATTTGTATAAACGCACTGATTTTGTTCATTCTTGACCAGCCCTGGTTTACACCTGCAGCCTCGGACCGCGCAATATTCTGGACAAGAAGATTCGACTCCTGGACAAGTCTCGTTACATGGAAGAGGGCAGTCGACCACCTCAGCGAATGGGTCATCACAGCCTGCGCAGAATTCAGGATGTCAATTTTTTATTATTTTCCCTTCAGAGGAAGGTGATAGAGATCGGTTTCAGAGTTTATCAGAAATCTTAAAAGCTTTCAATGTTATTAAATCTTCGATTTAGGAGCCGTATGCTATTACCCTATAAATCGAAAATTTCAATGTACTTTATGTCGTGACATGATGTTACGTAACGAGGAATATAAAATCCATGAATAACAATGACGCAACGATTATAATATCAAATACTAAAGTCTTTTTGAATAATTATTAATAAAAAAATTAATTACGTACTTTTTGATAAAATTATAAAAAATTTCCCCCTGTTACCGTAACAAAAATACATTACAAATAGTGAGTAAATTAAATAATTAATTTTATCTGACTTACTATGTGCGTACAAGTTAAGCCTGAACTGTTTATGTTTTTTGAACGTATTAAATAAATGGTAAGTACTCACAAACATCTGGTAATACACAGCTTCCATTGCTGATTCTGACAAATCCTTGCTGACATTCACACCTTGATGTACATGGAAAACCAGGAAGAGGTGAAGTGCACACCGGAAAAATTCCCTCTAAAAGTGAGTAGCAATCTTGATCGAATGTACAAAGGTCAGCACATGCACTGTATACCTCATTTTCGTTGCATGTACCATCTAGAAAAAATATATATTTATGCCTCTAAAAGAATACAAAGATAACATATTATTTTATCGAAAAGCAAAAATAATTATTATTAACTTATTTACCCCGGTTAACATTAATTTTCTTAAAAATTCATTAATTAAATTGGTTTACAATATTGATATACGATTGCACAATTCTAAATATAAGAAGCTTCTATTCATGAAAGTAAAGGGTAAAAATACTCACTACATTGAGAGAGAGGAATACACCTTCCATTTGTGTATTTGACGTAGCCTTCCTTACACTGGCATCCTCTATCTTCAGAACCAATACAGGCTCGTTGCGGGCAGAGCGAAAACTCTGGCTGCTCGCAAGTACCTCCAGGACAAAGGTTAGGACAGTCTACCAGCTCTGCATTAGGATCTTCACATTCTGAATGGAAGGATTTTTATGCATGATTGATTTTCTGTCACAGCAACATGATAATTTCATAAGCTTATAATCTATGAGATGACCTGACAGTTCTTCAATTCAAGCAACGTATTAATGCTTCAGTTATAAGACGACTACTGTCAAAAATAATACATTATGTTTATTTTAACTTATATAAATAATTAACGTATCGTTGAGTTTAGGAAATGGAATATTAAAAAAAATAATAACATTCCCTTAAAGTATTCAATGGGAAAAAAATATTACAGTTTGGATTTTATTTTTTGTGCTGCCTTAATGAAAGAACAACATTAGTTCCGATATATGTTGCTTTAATGCAATAACGCAAGTGTTTATTATACTAAGTTATTTATTTCAATAATTAAAACCACAAAGTTTTACATATTTTTTATTATTTTATGTTTTCTTACTGCCTACCATATTAGTTGTTAGAATATGTTTGCATTACATTAGTTAGAAAATTGACGTACCTGGAAATATCGTCCATGATGGTGTGGACGTTGAAGACGATATCGATGTCGAGGTTGAGGCTACAAGTAAACCAAATGTTAAAATACGTTGGATGACAAAATCGCCATATATTCCAAGAGGAAAGTGAATTACATTTACGGCATTGTGGAAGAAGAACATATTTCAAATTGTCATACTTGACATAGTCTTTCTTGTACTGTTATCCCTCTTTGTGAGTACGTCACTGGGATGAAGGGCAGAAAAAAAATGTATCTGTTAGCAGACCTTTAGCGTTTTGGTTGACCATTAGTTTTTCCATGGATTTTTGCGACTTTAGATAATATTTTACGGATATCTTCAAAATGACTCCGTAAACATAAATGTACATATCTATACATAAATATATGTATAAGAATATAAAAAAATACTTTATTTCAAATGATACATTGAAATAGATTTGAAATTCCAGAGATTTCATTTTTTAAATAATGATTTAAAATAAAACAGATCTAAGTTGTAAGGACATTGGACATTGAATAAAAAAAGGTGACAATTTAATTATATTCTAACATATTTCACATAGAAAAGAAAAAAAACATAATACCAACTCAGTTGCTAAACGAGAATAATATTAAAGTTAAATATTTGAATAAAAGAGAGATAAAAGAAAATAAAAAAATATTATAAATACATGTTGCTATTTGATAGATGCAGAATTGATGTTCGATAATTTTTTATTAATCTCAATTAGCGCATTTTAAAATATTTAAATAAAATTATTTTATTAAAAAATAAAATTTTATAAAATTTGAAATCTTTATTTAATGTATTTTGTAAACTGAGTCAAAACTGTTTTATTTCACTACACTTTTCATTGTATTAAATGATATATAGCCTTTTCTGGAACATCTTCTTATTATCAATATTATAGATCAACTAAAATTAAAAGCACTTTCAGACAGTAATATATGGTGTGTTTGGAGTTAACAGAGATGGGGGTGGGGGTGGAGTTATAATGGATAAGAAAGGGGATGTAATGGGTGGTATTTGTATATTTATTATGTTTTTATTGTTATTTTTATTATTAATTATTTCTAAATTTTCTAGAATGTCTAATTTTTGTGCTTTGGCCCTACATTCTTGCATGCTCAGCCATTTCAGAGTTTAGACTGAAGTTTTTTATAGCTTTTTTGTGTTTTTCCAATCTTTTTCTTATTTTTCTTCCGCTCTGTCCAATATAAAATACGTCACAATCCTTGCAACTCAACTTGTAGACTCCGCTTTTTTCTTCTTGGGGTATTTTGGATATTCGAGGTACATTTTTTAATATTGTTTTTTGTATGGAAGACAGGGTTAAATTTTTTATCTTTACAGAAACTTAAGAAATCTGTTGTAAGTTTTCCTACATACATTATTCTTCTTCATGGTTTTTCTTCGTCGTTGTCTTTTGGTATTTTAAGTATGTATATATTGATATTTGTATTGTCTTCTTGTTATTAATAGTTTTGATGGTTTTATCTTGGTAGCCGTTGTTTTTTGATATGTTTAAAATTGTTTATTATTCTTTAGTGTAATTTTCTTCTGTTAGTGGAATTAACACAAGTTTGTAAACCATCAAGTTAAACGTAGCCATTTTGTGTGAGGTGTGGTGGTACAAGGTTGCGTGTATAATTATATCGGTATATGTCTCCGGTACTTTATGTATATTTGAAATATGTTTTTTTTTTTATTTAATACTTTTTAAAAGTATATTAATTATTAAAGTTCTAAAAGTATTATTAATTAAAATGGGTAGACACAAAAGACTTGAACTTTATTAAAATAAAAAACAATAGTTCTTACGACATTGGGAAAGAAGGATGCAGTTCCCATTAGCGTCCTTAACGTAGCCTGCCTTGCACTGACATCCTAGTTGGTTAATACATAAGGGACGAGGGCAAATAGAAAACTTTGGCTGCTCGCAAGTACCCCCAGGACAAGGATTAGGGCAAATCACCATTTCGGCATTAGGGTCAACACAAGCTTTGGAAAAATAACAATCATTTTTAAGTACATGAATATACAAAATAGTTCAATATTAAATTAAAGAATATAATAAAACATTAACCAGTTGACAAATAATGTGAAATTATTCTAAGGTCAAAGGGCGACTATTTCTATTTGCCATATTTGGTTAAACAACTATAAGTTCCTGTATTTCTAAAGATCATGTTTATTATTTATTTGTTTATAACAGTCCATATAAAATGTTTGGATATTATATAAATCTTTTCTATGACTGCACATTAAAGATGTACCGTATATTGCAGTCTCATCTCACGCGTACTGTTTATTTTCTCCGCCACAAACAACGTCAACTCGGTGAGCGATCTCGCCTAATTGTAATAGTTTCATTTCCATGCACACGGCATGATTGTGAGTCCAGTATATTTGATGTGCACTTTAAATATTCAAAACAGTATAGGTTAGTGATGATACGGTGGGGATAACAAATGTGACAGATTATATTTAGTCTATACCTAATATCAAATCAGTAAAAAACAAGTACCTGTATATTATTGTTTTAAATTAGGCACAGATCAATGGTTTCATTTAATATACTATTCAAGCAATATACTAAATAAATTATTATTTTATAATTGGTAATACATACGGCATATGGAGAGTTGGATGCATTTTCCGTTTGAATTCTTTACATATCCTGATTTGCACTGACAACCCTTGCGTTTACAAGGGGCTGGACAGACAGCAAATTCTGGAGACTCACAAGTGCCTCCAGGGCAAGGGTTGGGACAATCTACCACTTCTGCGTTTGGATCGTCGCAACCTTAAACAAAATGTTAACTGATACATATGTCAAATAGTTGTATACATGTTAATATATTTATCATTTATTGTTTATCGATAAAACTCTTAACTCTTTGATATTTTAATGAATCATCAGATATTTAAAAATATATATTAATGTTCTATAGCATTTGAAATCATTTTAGTCAAAATTTAAAACAAAAATAAGAAACGTACTCTTGTGCCTGACTCAAGTGTATATAGTAAGTGAGGTTAGAATGCTTACAGGTTTCAGACAAGACGCAGGTTCCGTTAGTTTTTTGCCTTACGAACCCTTTTTTACATTCACACCTGGGCACACATTTTATAGGTAATATTTCAATGGGACAAAAATAAACTGCTCCATTAATATAATCTTCACAAGTTTGTTCGGGAGGACAGCGCCTAGAACAAGTGTTAAACGTTTGATTTTCCGAACACCTGAACTTGGCTGAAAATCAGATAATTAATAAATGTAATGTGGTTGTAAAATAAATGAAATCATGATAAAGTATCTAGCGAAAGTCGGTTAACAATGTTAATATAAATATATATTCTGAAAGTCAAACATTCTGAAAGATATAAATAAAAGACTTCACAAAAATTAATTTTGGGAATAATTTTGAATTCCTAATCGCTAATCGGTAGTGCTGAAAATGACTTGAATTATAATGGTTAATCAAATGTTTGGTATTATCAAGAGTGAATTTATAATTGTAGCCACTTAATAAATATATTAATAAAAAGTCATAAAATAAAAATAAAATTTTAAAATGAAATCATATCAAATTATCGAAAACATTTATTATTATTATTTTTAATTTCTTAAAATAAGTAAAAAAACTTACTGCACAAAGTTTCACAGATACATTTTCCGCTTGGATCCCTAAGGAAGCCTGGTTTGCAAATACATCCAGGATAGCATCCGGGTACGTAATCACATCTGGTGATGAGGTCTGGTTCAGTGCAGGTATTTTGACATCCATGGTTGCTACACTTACTGAATACCTCATTGACCTTGCAAGTATCTAAAATATACAATCCTTATAATTCTCAGATTTGTGTAAACTTATTGTATTATTGCTCAATATGATAAAGAAGCCAAATACAAAATAGTATATTGATGTAATTATAAAAGACTTTAATTAATAAATTCAATTAAATTGTAAAAGATTTTGAATCAAAAAACATCATCTTCATTCATGAATAGAAATATTTCTACTTTCAAAACAAAACATAGTCCTTTCCTATATAAAATCATTTTTTTCGAAATATATTGTTGTTGTAGCGGGATTCGAACCTGGATCTCTTCTAATCCGAGAAACGTGCATTAACTGATTATGCTATAGCATACAGTTCATTGACGATTTATTTTCGAACCTATGTGTTACAATTTTCAAATTGATACATCTATCGTTCTATTATTTGAAAGCCATCTACTTTATTTATACGGAATCTCAAATACATTTTCTTTTTTTTTTATAAAATTTTTGGACACATTGATACAACTATAGCGGTGTGCTTTATGTAATTTATACCTACTTAATTTGATACAGCAACTATTGTTTGCTAAACTTACCGCATTTTTCAGGGGTAACGCAGACTCTCTTGGAGTTCCTCAAGTACCCCTCGGCGCAGACACACCCTGGATTACAGATTGCTCTGCAGACTTGCGCAATATTTGGATTAGCGCACGTGTTTTGGCAGGCATTGTTGCCACACTTCGAATACACCTCATTCTTGGGACATTTTACTAAAGGAAATAATAAAACCATTACGTTTATCTTGTTCATAAATTATCAAGTTAAAACGATTAAATATATAAAATATTTCGAGCATTGAATGCTTTGGAAAAAAAATGCGAAATGTGGGATAATTTTACAACTTTAACAAATTTTGCGATCTGTATCACATAATTTGGTCATACCAAATTTTAAATGTGTTTTTACAATATTTCATTACGATATCGTGGATCAGCGTACATAAATAAAATAAATTTATTTTCAATATAGTTATGCAATAATAAATAAATATTGTCGTGACTAGAATTTACTTTCGTGATAGTTTATATAGTGATAGTTAAATAACTCATCGTGCTCATAAATGAGAAAGGAAAAACCAACTGATGTGCAATGGTAATAAATGATGGACATTAAAATATAGAATATGTATTGATTACAAACGATATTATATTTTTGTGGCGTAATATCGTAGCATAATAAGGAATTAGCAACTAATTCGTATAACGATATTATTAAACTAAAATTTATATTATTAAGGAGAACACATTCCCTTTGTAATGTTGTAATTATTCAAAACATAGGTCTGTAATATTTTAAATACTAATTAAATGTATTCATTAGTAAGGTATACATATAAAATCAATTTTATATGTATTGATTTCTAATTAATACATTTAATATTTCTATATTGAAGCGTTAGAATTGTAGGGCATCTTCACGTTCAGTTTTCAAGCAAATTTTACTTACTATATCCTGATTTCTCGACAGGGGTCGTCTTGACTAAATCCTGCGTGTTATGACACCTTTTATTAATTCTACAGACAAAACCTTTTATTTGAATGATATGTTCAATGTCATTTCATTTTGTATTTCATTACGCATAGATAAGAGATATAATATGTAGTATCTCTTCTCTTTAGGTGTTGGTCAATTTTCTGTCAAGCGGTCTTGCGAGCTTGAGGATATTAGAAATATAAAAATAAATTTTAAGTGTTGTAATATAACTGGAAATCGTTCACTTTCAATAATATTATACAAATATGGACCCAATATATGATTCAATTGGGTAAAGATCAATCAGAAGTATCGCTATCCAATATTCTAACATAATCGTTATACAGTGTCTACACTAATAATTCACTAGTTCTACGACAATTTGTATTCCTATCGAATCTTTATCTTTCTTGAATTAATTAGCACCACAACAGCACGACAAAAACTGTCTACTTTAACACAGACGGCAGTCTAGCAAAGTAGCATATATCAGAGATGGGTTCTACTCCATCCCACACAATAAACTACTAGAAAAGATATTAATTGCAATATAATTTATTTTATGTTTATCACATTATATTATAACAAAAAAACGTATGTCAATAAAGTCTAATAAAAATATATATATATTTATTTCTATTGTATGAGTTTCGGTTATGGTGATTTGTAATGTAATTTAAATATCCGTTGTTCTAAGGAGAAATCGCAGATAATCCCCTTTGACTCTCGGACTATTTTTTTATAAGACCAAATAAATTCTCAGAGGCAGTTGTGGTCATTTTGGTGGAAATGGAGGAACTATTTGATTATTGAACTCATCACCACTAGATTTATAATCTTCAATAGATTCTTGATCCTCTTTTTGGGATGCGTGATAAGATTCTGTATCGTCACTGTTAAAATTGCTGCCATCGTCACATATATTGCCATCTCCTTGTGATGTTTTAGTATTACGTAGACTTCTCCTTCGATTTATGAAATATTAATAAATATTGCAGAACTGCACGATTTTCTCAAAATCTATTAAAATATCACCAGGTAAAGCGAACACCAGCACGGATACGTCACTACTGACGCAAAAAAACGATAACTTGTACATACTTGTTGACGCGCTGGAGTAGAGGGAAAAATAGGAATGACCGGTGGGAAGATATATCCCGACTGAAGCAAATCTAAAATGTTGGTGATTTTCGTGCATCGTATTGCCCCATTGGGACTTAAAGGATTAAACGAAATTGAAATCACGATTCGGAACAATAAAAGAACTCGCCTTTTTGGATGAAATGAATTCACAATTATTTTCTACATATAAATTAAATGAATTGTTCTCACAATTAGATTAATTTTACTCACATTTCTTTTGCACATCCTTTTCATCGTCCGTAACAGAATTACCTAAGTTTGTGCCTACTGCACGCCACTAATATATAATATTATTCTAACCTAACGCCACACTCCTCTGTCCTGACACACAATTCTCGCCTCATCGACATACATACATCTTTTCATGCAAGCTCGCCGATTATTGAGGATTTTAACAAAACCATCCTCTAGTATCTGAATTACCTGGTCGTGCCAAGTCTTCCGCGGACGTCCTTTATTTCTGGTGCCATCAACACTTGCGTCATGTATCTTTCTTACCATTATCTCCTCATTTATCCGTACCACATGACCAAACCACCTGAGTGATCCTTTTTTAATCTTACTTATCAGCTATCTAAAAATAAATATTAACTCATAGATCATGGGGCAGGAAACAGTTTGTCGAATTATCTTAACATTTACGATTCTGATACAGTAGCGTAACAATTATGTAAATATATTATTTTATTTCATTCAACCAATTTTTCATTTACCTTTATAATTATGTTTGAACATAAAAAATAGGTAACCCGAATCAAATTGCAATCCTTTAATGCCTAAAGCATCATATACTAATTCATATAGTAACGTTTCAACTGCGATTCTTTAAAATGTTATTCCATTTCATAACTTTAATAAACCTAAAGTGAATCTATAAATAAAATACGTAACAAATATATGATACCATACGCTGGTTCTGGAACTGGTTCTGGAACAGGTTCTGGAGCTGGTTTTGGAACTGGGTATGGATGGTGCCCCGCCGAGACAAGAGTCGCTAGCTGGCAGGCCACCAATATGGCTGACGTTACGACCACTCTCGAGGATGTCATGTCGCAATAGAGTCAAGACTGCCGGAGTGTTTACGATCGCAAGCAATCGACCCAAGGATAAGCAAAAATTGTACTTTTACGATTACGATTTACGATTTCAGCTTCGTTATATAATTATAAACGTTGTTACGCTAACCTAGACATAGAAAAACTGATCGTTTTTTTAATGCAAGCATCGTTTTATATGCTTGGGTTTTTTAGCACGTTTAATTGTTGCACTATTTTACGATGAATTTATATTGTCAAATCGTTACAGAATAAACTAATGGGTATTTATAGGTAACATCCACAAAATAGATTATTTTCCCATTATTCAAGGTCGCATTTCAAAATACGTTACGTTTAAATACAAATTAGATTGGACCTAAAATGCATCTCTGTGGAATTCCGTATATTATTAATGATAGGATACTGTATTTTTCATCATTTCGAACAATTTGAAATCTATTTGTTAGAAAATTCTTGAATCACTTACATGCTGTACCTATTCAACCTATTTTTTTTTTAACAAAAGTATATAAGATAGCGTTATAAATACTTTTACAAGATCAAGAAATATCCTATCGCATTTATTTCCCTTGTCCTAGATTCGAAATGACATTATATCACTATGACGTCACTTTGTTAAAACGTGCCTTCCTCTTTCAAACTCTCGTCTATTGATTTTTATATATTACCAGATTTAACAATAGTTATCCAACTAAAAATTAATAAATATAATATAATCTATTATATATTTCATCCCTTGTCCCTTGTTTTCTTCTGCAGAAGTATCTATTTGAAGTGTCCAACATCAGTCCGTCGAGCCTTTGAATAAGATTTATTTCACATTTAAGTGTGACCGAAAGAAGAGGAAATATTGATAAATATGTTTAATTTATATATGGAAAATCTGGATATGATACAATTTGGAAGAATGGTAAAACTCGTAAGGAAAGATTTTCCTCCTTACTTCGCACTTTAATACTTTATATTAAAGAAATATTTTTTTACATTTTGGGAGGGTGTTGAAAAGTGAACGACATTATAAATAGGTATTAAATAATAACACGTGATTTATATTTATACATGATTTTATTGAATGAAAATACATTTTTTAAATACATTTGTAGGGGTTGTGATTGTTGAAAATAATGGAGTGTGATTTATCAGAAGATTTTGTGGATGTGAGACTGATGCCCTTAACATCTTCTAATCTCATGCAAGTTATTTTTATGTCGCAGTGCATATAGTGATCGTGTGTGAGTATTTTTGTTGCATATAAATGGTATGTATATAAATGAAAGAGCACTTACAAAGGTTGGCATTTATTTATAGACAAATTATACAGAGGCGGTATACAGTTAAATTCGCGTATGTGGTTGAACGCTGGAGTGGCTCGCTTGAGATGGCGATGAAAGAAAGGCCTGCGGAGAAGTGGTCGCTAGATCCTAGGGCAGTTTCCGTCACGATTTACAGTGTTTGATGATTGGTTGGTTGAGTTTCCGCCCTGTATGATGTTCTATTTGGGCTAAGCGTATTTAAATATTTTTTATAATACTGCTTTTCTCCATATTCTTTTTTTGTTTTTACTTACGTTGTGAAGTTTGTAATAATATCTTTTTTTTTTTAATGTCATTGTATTGGTTGCTAATACAGTCTTTGGACGCCTTTGCCTCAGATGCTTCTTGTTTAAGAATCTCTTTAATTTCATTTGTTATTTATTCAAATTTTATATCAATATAATTTGTTAAAAATTTGCTGTCTGCCTCACCCGTCGGTAGACCCCTGTCTCTATTTTAGGTGGCGGCTTTATCACATGACATTTTGTAAAGAATTTGTATGTAAAGTGAGTTGTTATAATGTAATTTATATAGTTGTTAAGTGAGTACCTACAGTCTGTGGGACGCATGAAGGGTCACCATACATTTAATTATGTATCTTAATATAATAAATAATTCAATTAAATATACATTTTCTTTTGTAGTAAATAAAACTAACAATAATCATAAATTTATTTTAAAAACATGTCTTCACACTGATTTGATGATTCAAATGAAAAAAAAAACATTGATATGTTGAGCGAAAATAATATTCCGCATGTTAATTATGGAGACGTTAATATTTTATTATAAATTACATGTGGCTTTGATGAAAGACAGCATTGATGTAAATTGAAAAGTATTTTAAAATATTGACATTTTCGCAATTTAGATTTATAGTGTAACGTATTTGTTTCTACCGGTTTTAATACTGTACACAAAAATACATAGGATATAGATATAAATACTTGTATCTTTAATTTCTTATTCTGTGCCGACTAGCAGATTGGTAGAACAGTATTTTTAATCCCAAGAAATCTCTTATTTTTCTCATTATTATTGACACGATCAACCAGGGGGTGTAAGGTGTAAAAAATTTAACAATAGATGGAATTTAAAGAAGTATAATATGTAAATTTGACCACCAAGTTAGAACTATAAGTACAATATATAGAAGAGATTGTACAAAAACAGTACACAGTTTTTTAAAACATAAAATCTGTGATTCAGCATATTTAAAATTAAAATTTTCTCCTTGATTATTATCACTTCAATTGGTTATGTTTATTTTAATTATCAAGTTTTTAAAATAATGCTTTGAAATTTAATTAAGAAAATTTTATTTATTTGTGGAATGGTGGGATCGGTAACGGTATTTGTGAACTTGCTTGTGGTGTATCGGAAACATATTCGGTGGTGGTTGTAGTGACGTAGGCTGTAAATAAAACGTATCAAACAGAACGCATTAAATAATAATTGTAATAATTGCTTTATATACACGGTAATAATTATAAGGTGTTTTTTTTAGAGGTATGGAACTTTAAAAATAAAACACATAAAAATCGTGGCCGCGGTAATGGCTTTATTGAAAAGATCATTTTTATGTCATTGGTGTTTAAATATGATTTTGCGCATATGGGTACCATGGCTGACTCGATTAAAGCTCAATCTGGAAGTCAATTTCGACCACTTTCTAGAGCAGCTGGGACGTACATCGGTAATAACACGACAAATGTTGGCATCCAAATCGACTATCGTCTCTGGTTTATCATTGTAGACTAGCAACTTCACATATCCCCATAGAAAATAGTCCATAGGTGTTAAATCACACGATTATGTCGACCGTAAAATGGACGTAGCGCACGGTTAGTTTCGCTAACAAAACCACGATTTTAGAAATAAATTTGCACAATTCGCAAGCGTTGTTCTGGCGCTGTCTATTCATGGTGAAATGGAAAATCAAACTGAGCACAAATCTGCGATCAGCTGTCAAATTGGCTGTCGCTGGAAAAAGTGTTGCCAATTCGAAAAACAAACCTCTAAAAAAAACACTCTTATAATTAAAATGAAATCGTGTTTAAACGGGAATTATTTAATAAAATAATAATAATTTATTTTATACTTACTTAGGAATCTGATGTTTTCAAAAAAAGTACAATCAAATTTAATAATATTCAGATGCAATTCAAAATTCAGTTGACAAATTATAAAATAATATTAACGAGGTGCAAAAAATAAATTATAGATCTTTATTAAAAAATGTCAACAAGTCTAAAGTGATGATATTCGAAAAAGAAGAAAGCAATACTACATTGTAGGTAATGAATTTTTGGAACTCGTAGATGAGTTTGCGTATATGGGAAGTATGTTTGATAGAAACGGAAAGACAGAGAAAGATATCGAAAGGAGGGTGACTGCAGGGAATAAAGTGAACGGCGCTTTGAATGGAATTATAACTAATTAGAACTTATCAACTCAACTAAGGGATGACAAACGGTTCACAATAGAGTCCTGGTACCGACACTGATATATGGAAGTGAGGCCTGGAGCTGACAGAAGAGGAACGAAAGCAGACTGAATGCAGTGGAAACGAGATCACTTAGGCGTGTATGTGATAGATCAATTTATGACAGAGTAAAGAATGAAGAAATAAGGAAAGAATGTAAATCTAATCTTAGTATAGTGAGTAAGATTAAGAAAAGATCACTTACGTGGTTTGGTCCTAAGGAACGGATGAATGAGAAGAGAATGGTAAGAAATATATATCACGCAAGTGTTAATGGCAACAGAAGTAGAGAACGTCTGCGGAAGACTTGGCACGACCAGGTAAACCATATAATGGAGGATGGTTCTGTTAGAAGCCTCACCAATCGGCGAACTTGTATGAGACGATGTATGAATGTGGATGAGGCGAGAATTGTGTGTCAGAACAGAGGAGTAGCGCGCTCTATTCTCTCTGCCTACCATCACGGTGAAACGGCTTGATGGTAAGTAAGTAAGTAAGTAAGTAAGTAAGTAAGCAAATAATTATAACATAATTCAAATGGAATGTTTTAAAGAACTTACCGCACTCGTTTGTATAAACGCACTTATTTTGTTCATTCTTGACCAGTCCTGGTTTACACCTGCAGCCTCGGACCGCGCAATATTCTGGACAAGAAGATTCGACTCCTGGACAAGTCTCGTTACATGGAAGAGGGCAGTCGACCACCTCAGCGAATGGGTCATCACAGCCTGCGTAGATTTCAAGTAGTCAAGTTTTTATTATTTTCTCCTCTATCGGTTTCTAATTCTAAAAGCTTTCAATGTTATTAAATCTTTGATATAGGATCCGTATGCCATTACACTTTAAATCGAAGACTATAAAGTACCAACGTCACGTGTTAACTACGTGATGTTACGTAGCGAGGAATAGCAAAACCATGAATGACAATTATGCAACCACTGTGTTATCTCTCCACGTATGTGCACTTTCAGAATTCAATACCTATCAAATAATAAAACCTTTTTGATATATTATTAGCAAAAAAAATATATTGCTGTTCGATCAAATAACATCGTACCCTCAATGCTGTAACTGGTTGAAGTTACAAAACTGTGATTTATTTTGACTTACTAAATCTTCTACATTATTATATTAAATGTTTAGTACTCACAAGCATCTGGTAGTACACAGCTTCCATTTCCGAGTCTGACAAATCCTTGCCGACATTCACATCTTGATGAACATGGAATATCAGGAAATGGTGAACTACACACCGGAAAAACTCCCTCCAAAAGTGAGTAGCAATCTTGATCAAATGAGCAAAAGTCTGTACATGGATTGTAGACCTCATTTTCGTTGCAGGTACCATCTAGAAAAATATATTTTATGTCATACCTCTGAATGAATACAGGTATAACAAAAATATGTTTTTTTACCTTAAAAATTAATACTCGAGAGTTAAAATGGTAAACTTATATAATTATTATATTTCTTAAAAAATCAAAGAACTAGAATAATAGGTTTATATTATTGATCGATTGCAAAATTCTAGACCTTTATAGAGAGCTTCAACTCATGAAAGTAAGGGGTAAAAATACTTACTACATTGAGAGATAGGTATGCATTTTCCATTTATATATTTGACGTAGCCTTCCTTGCACTGGCAACCTATATCTTTAGAACCAAAACAGGTTCTTTGCGGGCAGAGAGAAAACTCTGGCTGCTCGCAAGTACCTCCTGGACAAAGGTTGGGACAGAACACTAGTTCTGCATTAGGATCTTCACATTCTGAATGAAAAAATTTTTATGCATGTGTGATTTTTTAATTTTTATTTTATTTTATTATTTTACGAAACTGTTACAGTCACATGATAATTTATTAAATGTCTATTTAATGTTTTACTCTACAGTTCTATAATTCAGGCTTACTATTCCGTGCCAAGTTTGTAGAACTTTGTAATCACATTGTGAAAATTTTCATTTTAAAATTGCAATAATGCTAAAAGGAATTTTTTTAAATGCAAACTGCAAGCTTGCAATAATGATAAAATATGCAAATTTGTAATTTTAAAAAGTGGCCATCGTTATATTAAAATTTTACAAAAGAAAAATTGAATTTTTAAATTGAAAATCGATTTTTTTTTGTTCCTTGAATTTTTTCAAAAACTGCCCCCTTCGGCATTAAAATAGCAATAACTGTTTTTTAAAAGTAGAAATATTTATATTTTTTCCTGTTCTTAAATTGGTCATGTACTTTTTTTTACTCCATTGTACTTTAAACATTGTTGAAAAATGTTCAATGGTAGAAATTCACATTTTTAAATCGATGGGTTTTGTTTGAACCACTATTTACAGGACATCCTATATAAGCAATAGGCTTTTCAGCTAAAATTAATTAATGCCACTTTTAGATCATTTTTTCATAATTCTCATGATACTAATGTATATTTTTATAGTCTATTGTTATTTAGATTCTACCGACAGGTGATATGGAGTATATCGATTATATAAATAATTTAAATTTCATTGAAATAGTCGTTGTGTTTAGATTATGTATTCTTTGCTGCATTAATGTATGAACTTTAGTTATAAATTCGCTTGCTTTTATATAATAACTCCATTATTTATAATATAAAGTTTGTTTACATTAGTTATAATATGTATGAACCTGGAAAATTTTTCTGTGTTGGTGTCGACTTTGGAGGAGATACAGATGTCGAGGTTGTGGCTGTAAGTAAACCAAGTATTAAAATATTCAATATTCGAATAAGTTTTAATTGGAAAGTGAAATATATTTACGGTTATATATATATATATTTGTATTTGTGAAAAAAAAATCATTTCGAGTTGTTATTCTTAATATAGCCTCTTGCATTATTATTGGGGTCCAAGCCAGAACAAAAATTGCGGCTGCTCGTAGATCTTCAGCGTTTCGGCTATAAATATTTCAATTGATTTTTGCGACTAAAAATAACATTTAACGGAAATCGAATCGAAGAACAGTCGTAAAGATTGATCACTGTTCAACGGATGAGGGCGGATTGACAATAGGGAATTTTTATTTAATCGCTGTCGCCTAGTACGCAATAAATGTTATTTTTTATCAGCTAAAAGCAATCAACTGAAGCCGATTAGTCCCGCTAGGTACATAATTGATTCACGATTATAACTTTAATGAAAATAAAAGAAAACAACAAATCTACAAAATGTGTTTTCAAAAAATTAATCTCTGTTTTCAACAAAATACCGATCATTTTTAACTAACTTGAAATAAAAATGATAGGAAAATAAAAGAGACTGATACGATAAGGTAAAGATTTGATGTTTTCTAATTTTATTTTAATCTCAATTAGCGGGGTTTACAATATAAAAATTAAATTATATTATTAAAATATATCATTATTTGGAATGCGTCAACTTTATTAAAAAAATATATATATTAAAATACAAAATTAATAACACTTACGACATTGGGAAAGAAGAATGCAATTCTCATTAGCATCCTTAACGTAACCTGCCTTGCACTGACATCCTAGTTGGTTAATACATAAAGGACGAGGACAAGGGGAAAACTCTGGCTCCACGCAAGTACCCCCAGGACATGGATTAGGGCAATTCACCAGTTCAGCATTAGGGTCATCGCAACCTACGCAAAATTACAAGTTGGAATACTTCATCATAAAATTCTTTTATGTATATAAAAATAAATAATAAATAAATATAAACACGACAATTAGAAAATATTGCTTTTGCTCCTCATAGCAACACGTTTACTCCTACAACGTTTACAAAATAACAAAATGGTAGAATATTATATAAAATCTGCATTATAAATGGAATTAAAATGGTAGTTACTTTGTGATGTAACATGATTATTTTTACTTAAGCTAAACTAATCTTTGTACTACACACACAACTGAGTTATCATTTTTGTCAAGACTAAATGTGTTAAAACGAGCAGCCATTTTACTCCCCGTCCCATGGTCTGAATAGGTCGCTACTTTGAGGAAAATTTTTTAAATTTTTAATGTGTGTTATTTATCAAAATGTTGATGGAGTAGAAGGGTGTGCTTAAGCGTGAGTAAGTGAATTACTCATTATATTTCACCATTTCACTCACATGTTCGTTTGAATTATAATGCGGAGTGTATGGGTGTGTCCGCGTGTGTGCATGTGGCCAGAGCAGGATAAACAATAAATGACTACTTATAATAGACTGATGTTAATTGGTGTTTAAAACACAGTTACAGATACAAGTATAAACAGTATAATAATAATAAAAACAGAGATATAATAATAAAAAAAACTTTGGAAACTCGGAATAAGGGGAACACCTTTAAAATGGTTTAAAGAATACCTAAATAATATACACCAAACCACTAAGTAGATGACTTAATATCTGATCCTCTCCTTATATCATAAGGAGTACCACAAGGGTCAGTTCTTAGACCTATCCTTTTTATTATCTACATAAAAGACATCGTAAAAATGCTACAACATTCCAAAATGATATTATTTGCAGACGATGCACTCATATATATAGCAGAAGACAATTATGCAACTATACAGAAAGAATTAAACTATGACTTAAACAATATATCAACATGGCTGAAGTAAAATAAAGTAAAAGTAAATGTAAACAAAACACAATTCATGAACATTAGAAATAAAAAAATACCAATCGTACCAAAAATTATCATAGATGATGTAAGTCTGAAGGAAGCGACTAAAATAAAATATTTGGGAGTCATAATAGATTCAAAATTGAATTTATCGCAAAATACAAGATACGTGACTAAAAAGATTGCTAAAAAAATCTCACTTCTGGGAAGGATCAGAAGATTTATTAGTACTGAGTCTTGTAACTCTGTTATTATTCCTCATATCAACTACTGCAGTAGCATTTTGTTTCTGGCTAACGAAGAATAAATGCAACAATTTTCAGTGTTGCAAAATAAAGCTATAAGAATAATACTCAGAAAAAATAGATAAACTCGGATTAGTTGAATGCTGAATGATCTGAATATGATAACCTTTAAGCAGAAAATATATTTTTATACAAAATCATCAATAAGAAAATATCAGCGAAATTTACACGAAAAATTGATACAAATCAACATGAGGATGGGCATCGTACAAGGGTAAGGGATAGACTGAGACCACCATTCAGGCCAAATCTCAGAAATCGATGATGTATAGTGCGATGAAATTTTTTAATGAAATGCCAGAAAATATAAGAAAGGAAGAGAAATTGAATAGATTTAAAATGAAGCCGACTAAATATATAAAAGATAAGTTTTAGTAAAAGAAAATACTTTAATCTTGTATATATTAGAGCATATATAAGGAGTTCTTATATATGCACTATGTTAAGAATTAAATAAATAAAAGTTCTACAATGAGAAGCGTTGGTTAATAAATTCGACTGGAAGGCTGCTGCGAGAGAAGTGACACGCTAGGATCGGTTCTCTGGGCGGCTGTGCGGCGTTGTATAGTTGTATGTTGAGGGTCGGTACCAGTCATGTTTTTGAGGTTAATGAGAGCCGCTTCCTGCACCCAGGTATATGTAGGGTACATGCAGATTGTAAAAGCGATAGACTTCCAAACTACCCATTTAATCATTATTTTAATTTAGTGAACCGACTTCTCTAAACTATATATAGTAAAGATAAAAATAAATACTCAGTTGTGTATAGAATTTAGTAAATTAAAATTAGTCTGTTCTTAAGTACACTGATCAATTGTCTTTGTACACTGATCAATCATTATGTGTGGATCGCGTGTTTGTGGGTCAAGTATGTATCTATAATGTGTATTTGCACGCAACAGACACATTTTAAAATAAGTCAAAATATAATTACCACACGGACAAATAAACAAGCCCCAAGAGCACATACAACATATGGCCAAAGGAAATACAAAAATTTTTTGGCCTAAACTATTTAATAGAATGCTGAAAGATCTAACCCAATTGAAATGTCCCAATAAAATTAAACTGAAAATAAAAACTTTGATTCGTTATATGGATAGATTGGTGTACTCACCCAAACATATTTATTTAAACCTTTAATAATTGTTGTCACAAATTTCTTCAAAATAATTTATTTGAAAGTTTACTTTGTAATTGTTATTAATACATGTTATGTAATGTTATGTAAGGTTTATGCACAGGCAATAAATGTTAATTCGGTATACTACCAGTAATACTAATTTATTTGTATAATTGCTTGTAAGCTATCTCAACACAGAATTTCTCTAGTGCGACAGGCACGGTCTAACCACATTTCTACATATGTATTATATAGTTACCAATAAATAAATATAAAATATTCAAATTTTCTAACATACTGAGTGGGCGATATTTTCTAAGGAGATGAATAATAATTGGCACCTGGATGTATTGATGTCGGTATAAGTGTCGAAGTCGGGGTTGGAGTTGATGATACAGTGGAGCTTGCTAAAAAAAAATTTTTTATAAAAACAGGCCAGAAAAATCTCGACCATATGTCATAAATATCCTGATAAGATTGAACAAAAAGTTTGGTTTGATATTTGGTTATGAAGGATTCTCTTTCCTAACATACTTTATAATATATTATGCTGATAATAATTATATTAGAGGAATTATAACATTAGTCATAAAAAATTAATTGAATTCATAAATGTGCCAAAAAAATTCTGAATTCTGAAAATTAAATATAATATATACTTTTGACATAATATTACGAAAATGGGTATACAATTAAATTTAGACTTTATTACAAAAAAAAGTGTATTCTTACGACATTCGGAGAGAAGGATGCAATTCCCATTAGCATCCTTAACATAGCCTGCCTTGCACTGACATCCTATTTGGTTACGGCAGTAAGGGCGAGGGCAAAGTAAAAAGTATGGCTCCTCGCAAGTACCCCCAGGACAAGGATTAGGACAAATCACCAGCTCGGAATTAGGATCAATACAAGCTGTGCAAAAATAACAATCGATTTATTTAAGATATTTATCATAAAAAAATATGTTAAAACGTATTTACCAATCGTCAGGAAAGTATTGATAATATGTAGACAGATTTACTTGAAGTTATTATATTCTCAATGGACAGCCGTTACTAATTGATTCTATAAATAATTCAATACTACGTATAAATATTTTTATTATAACGTTTACAAAACACAAAAATGGTTGGATATCATATAAAATCCGCACTATAAACGCAAATTGACAGTACATAATAAATGTATAGTATTAATAACATTAATAAATATTGAGACATTAGTAGTGCAACATAATTATTCTTATTAAAAGCCTTTGTATTATTGTAAATATCTAACATTCGCCGCCTCTCAGTCTGGATAGATTAAAATTTAAATTGCAGTCTCATCAGTTAATTTTCCCTGGAATATTCAAATTTTCAATCAAACTGAGTGGTTGATATTCTTTAATGAGATAATTAATATATTAGCACCTGGATACGTTGATATTGGTATCGGTGTCGAAGTGGGTATAGTGGTTGACGATGCAGTGGTATTTGCTGAAAAAAAAAACAATATTATTAAGTTATTAAAATCGACCAGAAATATTTCAACATTCATGATTGGATTGGACCAAAAAGTTCTTAAGATATTTGGTTAAGAAAGATTCCCTTTCCTCACCCATGTTATCGTGTGGTATCGTCATACTTCAAACTTTTAATAGTATTGAATTTTAAAAATGAATGAGTTGATAAACTGGCAAAGAAGGCTACTCTTTCCGGAGTTTTTCCCCATCAATTCCATATCCCGATGTATGACAGACTTAATATGGTAAAAAAACATACAAATTCTATCTGGTCTGCACAATGGATGAATCCAAACAATCACAAGGGTAATCGTCTTAAAATAATCCAAATATATATTCTCCGCTCCCCTTGGTTCTCCAGCAAATATCTTTAGAATGAGAATTGGGCATTGCCAGGTGGCCTCACATTTGTTCAGAATGAACATAATAGACTCCCCAATGTGTGAATGTGGTGCCGAGGAGGAAACCCTTGACCATGTCTTTTTTGCCTGTCCATTGTGGATCACAGGTTTTTTTTACAATAATCTTGTCAATGGTAATTTTCAACTCCCGGTTAACTTGGGTCATCTTTTTACCCTTAACTCGCCATATTTAAGCTATATAATGGAAAATTCTCGAATGTCAACGGCATTGACTTGTAACGCAATATTCCCTACTCTATAATATTGTTGTACTGCTTTCTATGAAATAATGTTTAAACTTGTTTAATGGCACAAATTACTCTTGAAAGGTGGATTGCCTGTTTGAAAGAAGAAGAAGAATAATTTTTAAAATCTGCCAGAAAAAACTTTGTTAGCGCTTTTAATATATTTTTTATTTATTTAATTCTTAAAATAGTGCATACATAAGCACTCCTATATATGCTCATTATATAAACAATATTAAAGTATTTTCTTTTACTAAAAATTATCTTTTACATATTTGGTCAGTTTCATTTTAAATCTATTCAATTTCTCTTCCTTTCTTATGTTTTCTGGCATTTTATTCAAAATTTCATCGCACTATACATCATCGATTTCTGAGATTTGGCTTTCTTCCAGAATGGCAGTCTCAGTATCTTTATCTCTTCCTTTTGTATGATGATTATGCTCATGTTGATTTGCATGATATGATATACCATATCGACCCATCAGAATAACAAGGTTCCATCTGACACTGATACTGTTTTGAGATAACTCAAGTGTTGATTGAATTTCAACATATATTTTGTTGTGAGTATGCAAATATGATCAGTTTTTAGGTCTTTACATATTTTCAGTTTTATTAATGACCACTGTGATATGAGGGAAATTAAAAATAAAAATAAACATTTTAAATTATCAACAATGATCCATAAATTGAAATAAATATCTGATGTAGTTGGAACTCTCAGCTCTTGCTATTTTCTTTAATATCCGTTAAATGGAGTTAGAGTATATGGAAGAAATAAAGAATAATGCATTTGGAACCCATTTCAAGTAATAACTCAAATTATCTCAAAACGATAGTTGGAACCTTGTTGTTCTAAGGTGTCGACATTACGAAAATGAAAATAGGTAGATAGAAAAATATAGACCTTTATTACAATATAAAATATAAATTCTTACGACATTGGGAAAGAAGGATACATTTTCCATTAACATCTTTAACATAGCCGGTCTTGCACTGACATCCCTGTACATGTATGGGACAGAAGGGACGAGGACAAGGCAAAAACTCTGGCAGCTCGCAAGTACCCCCAGGACAAGGATTAGGGCAATTCACCAGCTCGGCATTAGAGTCATCACAAGCTATGTAAAAATAACAATCATTTTAGGGTATATAAAACCTACACTACAAAATAATTCAATATCTAGATATCTTATATTTATGTATATTTATATTTATATATTTATCTATAATATATTTAATTATATTACGCTACAAACGCTAGCACTAGTGGTGGTATATACTCTATATTAGTAGTAATCATTTCTATCGGCTCATTTGGTAGTCAGTAATTGACTACGAAAGGAACCGCAAAGCGGAAGGTGTCATCACCGGAACTATACATGACACTAGCCTTGGGTACACAGTGACTATCATTGGAAGCCATTAGGCTTTGAAGGGGCTAGTATAGCCACTCACAAGATCTAGTAACAAGTAATCCGCTAGTGTACAAACGACATGAGTAGACAACGATTGATTATCGCTGGTGTTTACAGCTCCGATGAAGACGGTTGCTTTATACCGTTTACTAGTTGTGATCATGAAAATAATCAAAAACCATAAAAGAACGCCATTAACCATTTCTCACTATTAAGAAGTTACACCACTCTGGGAGCCTGAAATTTAGGTAGAAATTGGATTATTTTTTACAAGGATGTGATTAATTTTTTTATTGGCGCTTATTAACGTACATATTAGGCTGTTATTAGTATTTTTATTTTTTTTAAATAGTCTAGTCATGTCCTTTCCCGTGGAGCTTCTCCGTCATTGCGCGCGTGACTGAGCAGCAACTTTTCTTATCGCATGTTTATTGAAAACAGAAAATAAGGTCATATTTTATTTAAAAATAAAATATCTAAAATAGAACATATCCGAATTAGAAAAAAACTGTTATTTGTAAAATTGGGAACAGTTTGAAATTTTGTTTATTTTTTCCTAAACATCAAAAAATCCGTAGGCTATATTGTAGATAAAGTTATCTTAAATATGTGTAGAAAACTTCATGTCAATCAGAATTAAATTGTCGCTGCATACATTGAGGGGATGTCAAGGCCACTGTAATTGCTAATAAAAGAACGCATAAGATTGCGAACTGTTCACTTCAGTTGCCCCGTATCTTATGACGTTATTTTATTTTTAGTGGTCATCGCAACGCTACCGTACCGCTTCTCAGGTGAGCTGTAACCCCGTGAACCCACTGACATAACTTTTTCCGTTAGAGAAGATATTTTACTTTTCTAATATTTATATACTTTTGATAAATTATGGTCAAAATAGAACAAGACTTTATTTAAGATTATCATTATGTATATTAAAGATTATCATTATGTAAAAATGGAAGAATGAAAAAGACATCGGATGAAACAGTAGCTTAAGAAAGAAAGTAAAGAAGAAAGAAATAGACCGCAAACCAAAATCACTGTATTAATCAAAGTATCAATTTTTTTAACAATCTCCCCATCACAATTAGAAAAATTATAAACTACTATAAATTTGTATCTGATGTCAAAAAATACGTACACAGACTAACTGAAACGCAAATTATACACTCCTTCTATACACGAGTCTTACTCTCATAGAGAAGAAATAAATGTTAAAAAAATATATATATATATATCCTGCTGATTATATTAAAATAAATAAAAAGACTTCAGAAGGAGAGGAAGAAGCTGCAGATAACTGCATCGCCATAGTAAAATCAGGTGCTTAAGAAACAAAAATAGTAGGGGTGCTTAGCTTTGTGTAGATGAACAAAAACCAAGTGGAAGAAATCGCAATGATTTCAACTTCATGAACATGACGTGATTACGGGTCTAGAATTATTAATGTGGACATTAGCATTCAAGTGAACAAACATAATGAGTAATAAGAAGAAAATTATATTAGCACCTGGATGTATCGTTGTCAGGCACGGTTTTGTGATAATTGCTGAAAATAAACAAAATGTTATACAAATAAGGCACAAATGTCTCGAAACTGATGATGATATGGAGTTTCAAGAAAAACGGACCTTCTTTCTTAACAGGCATTTCGTAAAACACCCATATTTAATGTCTCCATAGTGTAATATATTACAGGGAACCAAATAAACAAATTTTTCAGAAGAAATAAATTTTACACCTACCACCAAACATTAGACCTACATTTTATACAAATAATATATTAATATAGGAAAATTACTTAAATTTCAAAGATAAAGATGATAAATTTAATAAGTTCGGAGTTTATAAACCATGCTGTAAAGATTGTACTGCTTTCTATGCATTTAAGATTGGTTTTATAGAACTTTGCAATCAAAATGACCATATTTTTGTAAAAAAATGGCATCGTCTGTTTTACAAATTAACAATGTTGGTCTTAAATTGAATAATTTAGAATCACTTAAAATAAGTAAAGCGTGTAAAATTAATCAAAATATTATATATAACCAACAAAATTGAACCACAAGTCTTATTCTAAAAAAAAAATCCAAAAAATTATTTCCCCTAATTTTGTTTCATTAAATCAATTTTCACATATTTCATCATCGTGCCAATTTAAGTTAGGTATTAGATTTATTTTTTAAATATATTTATTTATTTTTTTAAATAGAATTTTAAAATATTAAAACAATTTGCATATGGTCTTAGTTAGATTATTTTACATCCTGATGTATTAAATTTAACTTATAAAAAAACGTGGTTAAAAACAAAGTTATAAATAATTTATTTTCAAATTATTAGTTATTAATTCGTGCGCACCTCGATAAGGATTCTAATTTAGTGAAATGGGGAGTGAACAATTGAAAATAACATGTAATAATTAATGTATTAAATAAATAATTATTTTACAAGACTGTATATTATTGTTGTTGTGGAAAAGTTAATTGTAAGTTTTGTTCATAAAATGTAATTAAACAAACTAATTAAACTTTATTAGAATATTTTAATATCAGACTTAATAATAATTTATAAATGTTTCTTTGCGATACTTATTTCATATATATTTTTTTTATTTTCATTTGAAAAACATACAAAATCATTAAAGGATACAAATTAGACGCAGTTTTTCTACACATATATAAATTTAAAAAATATGACTGAAGTATGTTATGAATCAATATGATGTAAAAAATATTAACATTTGTTTAAAATATCTCCAAATTACACGATTTACCTTTTTATACATGATTTTTACAACGAAACATAATTATGTAAGAGTTAGGTGTGCATGAACACAGTAAATTATATCAAACAATGACGCCTGTTTTATTTTGTATAAAATTTGTTAAATCTGAAAAACTCACTGTGGGGACAACAAACATTATACATTATATTAACTATATACCCATTATCCAATCAGAAAAAAGTACATTATATAAAATTAAGCAAAGATCAACGCGATCATTTAATGTATTAAATTATGTTATAATCAGTAATACGTACGGCACGTGGAGAGTTGGATGCATTTTCCATTTGAATCCTTTACATACCCCGACTTGCACTGACAGCCCCTACGTTTACAAGCGACCTTACAGGGAGCGAATTCAGGAGACACACAAGTGCCTCCAGGACAAGGGTTGGGACACTCGACCACCTCTGCGTTAGGATCGTCGCAGCCTTAAATAAATTATTAACTGATAAATATGTTAAATAGATGGATTGGATTGAATTAAAAATATATTTTCAAATACATATTTATTATTTAACTATTTTTCGGTAAAATTCGTAATATATTTTTTAGAATAATCAAATATTTATAAATTTAGAATAGAAATCATTCAAGTCAATGTTCAAAGTTGAAATGCTTACAGGTTTCAGGCAAGACGCAGATTCCGTTTACTTTTTGCCTTATTAGCCCATTTTGACATTCACATCTAGGCACACACTTTATATCAACGGGACAGAAATAAATCACTCCATTAATGTAATCTTCACAAGTCTGTTCTGGAGGACAGCGCCTTGGGCAGGCATTATAAGTCTGATTTCCCGAACACTGGAACTTGTCTAAAAATTAGATGATTAATAAATGTAATGTAGTTGAAAAAAAATGAAATATTGTGAAAGTATCTAGTAATAAAGACTGACTAAACATTTAAAAAAATTATGGGACACCAGTGACCACCTTAAAATTTAAATGAAAAGAAACACGTTCTTGTCTATTTTTTGCTTCCTTGTTATATTATATTATTGTAAAATATTGTAGACTAGGTCTGTAAAAAATGTGTATTTTTTCGAAAAATTGATTATTTTCTTTATCTTTCTAAGTTATTTATCTAATTTATTTTAACTTTACTATAATATGATTTATAAACATATCCCAAAACTCTAAATGGAAATTGCTTTAGGTATTTTATATCTGTGAGAACTGTCACTTTGTACATGTATGTGTGTGTGTGTGTGTCATGAAAGTGAGTAGATGAGTGGTGGGAGAAGAACATTCTTATCAATGTTTTTTATACTTGTATTTCAGTTTATAAAAAAAAAAATTGTTCATAAAACCTCAATAATAACTATGTATTTTTTTTTTTTGAAGAAGAAAATGGTATTTTTCGAAACCGGTAGATGTATTTAAATTCAATTAAGTGATTAATAAAACAAAGATAACAAATAAAAATATGAATTTTAACCACAAAGTTAATATTGCTAATTTTAAAAGTATAATAACTATGTAAAAGGCAATCCTTGCCATAAAACTGTCATGCAGTTTGGCAAAAAATAAAATTATAATGTATACATATGTAAACAAGTTAAAAAAAAAAGTCTACCGCTCTAGAATGAGTGCATATTACTCAATATCAGAGAAAGTTTCGTTTCTTCGCTAATCATTTATTTAAATCAAATGTAAAGTATATTACAATATGTCGCATAAATATTTGACAGGGGACTAAGGGGACAACTGTACCAGGCTCCATAGTCGTTAGGTGCTGTATAGTGTACCATATATAATAACAGGTTCTCACGAATAATGTAATAAAAATGAGTTTTTAAGTAAAGAAAACGGGAGTGTCTTGTGTGCTCGCTTTCATCGCGTTTCGGCCATTTTGTCGTTCGCAGCAAATCTTCAAATGCACTTTTCATTAAACTAAACGATGTAAAACGAAGTAGTATTTCATTTTACAACATTATTGCTCATTCTTTGCAGGTTGAAGGAAAGATCTTACAGATTAGATTTTGGACAAATTGTTTTAGGGTTTGTAAGCCCTTTAATAATCATTTTGTAAACATGATACTAATTTGAATATATCTTGAGGGAGGTGGGACGCTCAATAGCATCAGAGTATCGGGCCCCAACATTTCTGTCACTAAGCCTGATTTGATGAGAGTTGACCAACAAGCATTTGGACTATCGCTAGCGGTTCATCCGAACTTTAGAGAATCACAAATTGTAAACTCTCGTCAAGTAAATATAATTGCACTTCACGTGCAAAATAATATGTATGTCGAACAATCGTTCTTTCATTCTCTTATATCGATTACTTATATATAGTATTACATTTTTTTGTAAAAATATCGTTATAAAAGAATGTATGTAAATAGAAATACCAACGTCGCGTTTTCGTCTATATTTCATATTGCAAACTATCTATCGTAACGGGATGTTTCCAGACGAATAATTTATTTTATAAGTCCAATAGGTTTGAATATTATTCGGTGGTGTCAGTCTTTTGGTAACTATCAAACTTGAAATATGACATACATATGATTTAATATATATATACGATCTACAATTGAGAAATATTTAAAAAAAAAATTATCTAAACATATTCAGAACATAGTTCTGTGGTATTTTAAGACAAATTAAATTAATCAATTAGAAAGATATTATAACTTTGCAGTTCCGCCTGTTAAATACTGACAGAAATTCTTTATGTCGAACTGATCGCACTATCTAAATGATAACACCTTTCTATTCTTTGTCTATGGATTACCAAGCTTTTTCCTGTTAGAACGGTCGACGGCGCAGAATGTTCATACTGTCCATATATTGAATTGATATTGAACACTTAAAAAAGGGTAAGTAACATAAGATAATAGATTCGCATGCCATGTCTTTTGTTTGTATATATATAACTGTCCATTGCATCATGAATAATTTTCGCATTTTAGGACTCCTGGAGGTCTCTTCCTTGCCGGTAGAATGTTATTGTAACAAAATAGTATTACGCAATAAGATGCTACCACGACTATATAATACCATGTAAAAATTTGTTTGGACTGTGCCAAATTGAAATTGAATTAAACGTATGACAATGACCGCGTGACTGAACGAGATTCGAATGATGACATTTGGAGGTCAAAGCGCCGAGGTGTCTTTGGGAGACGCGATTCGTGCTGAGACGGACAACCTACAGGGATGGATGGCCATGATATGGCTTGTAAAATTAGATGCGATTAGTGCCGGATTCCATGGGTGTTTACGGACATCCATAATCAACATCACACCCGTATCATCACTGCACTGATTACTGTTTGATTTAGGCTGTTAGCTTATATTATATTCAGTAGTAGTAGTAGTCACGTACAAAACCTAGAATCCTAACACATTCTCTGCGGTGGTGGGTCAGATCTGACCCGGGTGTTTTTAAAAATATGAATTACCCTACAAAAATTTCTTTCATGTTGTTTTTCTTCTAGCTAAACTTTTAATAAATATTTACAAATAATTTGAGATAAAAATAAATGTTATCGAACGAGATTCAAATAAATTATTGATAAAAATGTGAAAAAACTCTCAAAAACTGACCTATGACAGTCGCTTTTACGGGATTAAATTTCAGCACTTACACCAAAACATATATTGTCAACATTTTGAGCATATTTTTTACGGCGGTTAGACAAAGGAAACCAGGTATGCGTCCATGTATTGTGAGCCAGTTCAATTATTGTACATATTTATATTGTCACTTGTTTGAACTTATTTTTATCTGGCATCCTCTAGACAATGCCAGTAATATAACTATTTGAGGGGCGCTACGCCCACCTGTAAGTTTTACGACCCTACTCTCGGCTTTTCATTATTGTTGTTGCTAATTATAAATGATAAAAGACGATTCCGACACAGTTTAGAAGCGTCTTATTTAAAATCTCCCACAAAACGGTTGAAAAACGGAAAACTTGAGGTGGGTCTAAAAAGACCCACCACCGCCGGACGTGTTTTATTTTGACCCACTGGCCAATAAGTGTTAATCGTTTTTTTTATAACTTAGAATGTTTTATGTCGAACACTGAGAGCAATTATCCTAGTTCGAAGCAATGTCAATAGTTTTTCCGCAACCAATTAGACTTCTTTCTTTTTATATAATATGTTATCTTATTAAAATAAAACTTCTTTCAATAAGTAACAATTGCTCCCTAAATTATATTGAATAACCTGTATGATCTAGTTATAGTTGTAGGTAAGTTCTGAGTATTGCATCCATATGTTCATGCATCACCACTGACTGACCGGTGAGTATGGACGGGACATAAGTCCCGTACGTCACAATATACAGAAATAATCCATTTATCGAAAAAATATTTGGTTGCTACCGGCATTCGAACCTGGACCTTTTCCTACCCGCGAAAATTATTACCGTTCCACTACAGCAAGCGAATCCGACAAATGTTGAACTTATATCTGTATATTTTCATAATTGATACATTTATTATTCCATTTTTAAAATAAATCAACTTTGTATGGCATTGCATCTAAAAGACCTTTGAGTAATACACGCTACGAAATGTCAGTCCATTTGGTTAAATTTGAATCAACTTTAATCTCGGTAGCAACCAAATATTTTTTCAATAAATTCTTCTTTGTATGTCTTTCTATTTGATTCATTTAATTGTATTAATATTTAAATGCCAATGGACACTATCAAATAAATTAGGTTTGTTTAGCCTTGTTTTTTTCCGGCTGGGTAAATCCACAATTCGCGTAACGAAATTAAGCATTTTAAGGGTTTTTTTAATTCTCAAAGGACGCGTTTTGCCATTAAAAATTTCGTTAGGTACTTACGACAATCCGAAGCTAGTATACATTTCCTGTGATTGTTCTTGACATAACCTTCCTTGCATGTGCAGCCGCCTTCAACGAAACACAGTTCGCACCGGGGCCCGTTGGGGTTGCTGCACGTGGCCGGGCACGGGTCTCCGCAGCCACTGAACTGGGCATTGGGGTCACCGCCACAGCCTCCTGCGGTAAGAAAGAATACGATAGAAGCGTACAATTCTCATGCCAGTTATACCTAACTCGGCCAACGAATTCAACGGTGGGTTTAGTTTTGTGTAAATGAGTAGGTTTAGAAATATCGGAAACTGTCAGTATTTCGAAAAGTTCCCACTTGGCAACCTAAATAAATTATTTTATTGTCCAAAGTGGATATCGGTGATAAATACTTTGATTTAAGTTCACCATTTCTTTTAAAATTTAATATTAAATACCACAAGAAAGCATTTGCTATATATGGTAATGATTTATAACATAATAACAAATCTTCATTAGTTCATCTTAATGGTTGTGTATATTTGATAGCGGATTTCATCCCGTCTGTTTTGTTAAGATGATGATGTCTAAAGGCTCGCTCGTGCTTTAAAGATAAAAATTAATCTTATTAACTAAGATGATTGCAATATTTAGCTACGTTTGGTTCTGTACACATTTTTGTAATTTTTGCTCGGGAAGATTTAAAGGAAGATATAAAAATGCTTTTAAATTAGCATTTTTAACAAGAAAGAAGGTATTTCCGTATCAGATAAGAATGGTCATCGGCTCCCTATATCGATTTACTATTCTATATTCGTATAGGCAACAACTAACTTGGTAATATGTGAGGATAGTCAAGTAGTAATGACAGTAATGTTAATTGAACGCACTTACTCATATGTTTCACTGAATTCATTAGAGCAAGGTTACAAAAGTTATTTAGAATATGCCTAAAATAGTGCGGTGGAATTTAAATTAAATGCAGCTGATAGTTCAGGCGAATTAAAGAGGTAAGGAACTTGGCGACCGTCGTATATACGCCTGTCCCTCAGTGGTGGCTGAATATCACCGTAGGGTGCGTTCAGTTGCTCTGCCCTGATTGCCACAAACATGTTCGTCATTTAACGAAGAACAGACAAGAATATTCCTATCGAATTATTTATTAAAAATATTCAAATTACCACAGTCTTCAGGAAGTACGCAGCATCCGTCCTTGTTCCTCAGATATCCTACCTTGCAGCCGCATCCTGGCACAGCTTTTGCTTTGCACTTGGTGGATTTCCGCGGATCCTCGCAAGTGTTGGCGCAGATAGATATCCCCGAATTAGAATATTGTTCGTTTTCTTCGCACTCTTAAAGAACAAATTCAGTGTAAAATTTGGAAAAAAAACAAATTGACAAACGTGGCAATTTATTTTCAAATAAAGCAATATGAAAAAACGACTTTAAAGTGAATTGCAAAAAAATCTCTTTGTGTATTTATTCATATTTTATTAAATAAATTTAACAAAATATATAAACCATTTCGTTGGATATAATGAACTAAATTATTTAAAAAATATTCTGAACCCAATTATGCTTATTATTACAAACGTTTCCATGGTTACATTTTTGGAGATAATATATGAATTTTAATTGACATATTTTTAAGGCATCTCGCTAAATATTGTCTGGAGTGGATGTCTCTTTAGTGTAAAATGTATCTGAGTCGGAAGGAGGGTAATGGTATGAGCAGGAAAATACGGTTATCACAATATTTACACATCAAAGTTACACTAGTCGCGTGAAATTATTGTAGGGACACATCCCGCTCAAGCAGCTGATGACTCCGACGTGAAATCTCGTAACCTGGTATCACACGCCTGTATCACTGTTACTTGTTTAAGACAATCGACCTTGCTCGAGTAGTGACAACGGACTAGGTAACATCCGTCCCACGTTCAGTGCAAACTCTCTCTCCTGCATTTCCGTGAATCTGCGTCATAGCCGCAGATTGCTGGCCGGGTATTGTTGCTGTCTCGCCTCGCCAAGGGTACAATCTCTCGCCTTTATCTCGTCGGGGTCATCCCGACGCGAGCTCCTCTACGTGGATAAATTCGGGGACTGACCTCTCACAAATTTACCGCGGATTTCTAGGGTTCATATCTGCGTCAGCCGGTATTGTTTCTTCTGCGCGCCTGACCTCCAGCCGCCTGTTAAAAAGTCCTCGCTCCGCCTGTTATTCGCTAGGGGGCCAGACGTCACTCTTATTGGTTGTTTCGTGAAGGTTAATTACTCGCCATCTCTGTGAGGCGCCTACGGGGATGGTTGTCACATCGCAATGTGTACATACATAGATTAATTATTAACTATACAAATTTAAACGTATTCGATGGTGTATAACTCGTTAAAATTTAGTTATTTATTTTTGCAGCACAATTCTACGACATAAAATTCCGATAGGTTTTTATTATTAAATTTGTGACTTTTTTTCGTTTCTTTACCGATCAGAATATTGAGTGATTTTTTATTGTTAATTGTCGGAACATGTATTAACAATAATTTTGACAGGTGGCTAAAAATCATGGACCGCGCACAAGACGATTTTGCTAACTGACGTACTTCGGCAGCCGGTGAGTGCAGTTTACTGTTTTGGTGATGAAGCCTCTTGGACAAGAGGGCTTGCGAATCTTTAATAATGGTGGATCGGCTACATTCTATTCTTGTTCCGGGTAGAAATTGCTGTACGAATTGTAGTAGTCGATATAACCAATAAGAGATGGAGATAAAATTGTTAATAAATAAATATATACATTGTTTATTTTCTCCTTTTATTAAAATTCGAAACTCGCCACTAGTGGGTGAAGTATGTTAGTGTAAAACATTTTTTTTTTATATTGTAACAAATATCAAACCTTATAGTTTTATAGTCGTTGTTGATATTATTCTACTCGTTTAATTTATTTGAGACGCATTTCGCCTTGTAAGGGCATTATCAATCTAACAATTTAACTCAACTATTTATAATTTGTGTATTCATATTAATCTATTTTGAATGACAGCTATATAATTGTATTTACATGACACGAAAAGGGGCAACATTATTTATTGGAATTTTGAAGATTTCCATAGATTTTTGTAGCATAAGACAATTTGGCTTTTTCTCTCGTTTTCTACAAATTACCATTAATATGATACAAAATTGAATCATGCAAAAATGTATGTAAATCCTCAGAATTTCAATAAATAATGTCCATTTATAATAGCATAAGAAGACAATTTGGCATTTCAGAAGATTTCATGTTTTGTTGTATAATAAAATAATTAAGTAAATTAAAAATAAAAGCTATGGATAATTGTGCAAAAGAACTGGAATGTATGAATGTAGGAGCAGAAATGGGCGATTTGATTGTATGCTGTTTATTGTACGCCGATGATGCAGTATTAATGGCGAATAATGAACAAAAAGTAGATAATCTAAGTGAGTAGAATGTACAATATATGCAAGGAAACCGACCTTATTATGAATATTAACATGTCGAAAGTGATGGTATTCGAGAATAAGGAAAGCAAGACACCGTGCAAAATACTTAAAGAAAATGAATGTTTGGAACAAGTAGATGAGTTTGTGTATTTGGGAAGTATTTTTGATAGAAATGGAAAGGCTGAGAATGATATCGAAAGGAGGGTGACTGCAGGGAATAAAGTGAACGGCGCATTGAATGGAATTATATCTAACGGGAATTTTTCAACCGTGGCAAGACTAGCGGTGCACAATGGAGCCCTGGTACCGACACTGATGTATAGAAGTGAGGTCTGGAGCTGGAAAAAGAGGAACGAAAGTAGACTGAATGCAGTGGAAATGAGATCACTTATGCGAATATGTGGCAAATGTATTTATGACAGAGTAAAGAATTAAGAAATAAGGAAAGAATGTAAAGCTGATATTAATATAGTGAGTAAGATTAAGAAAGAATCACTTAGGTGGTTTAGTCATATGGAACAGATAAATGAGGAGAGAATAGTAAGAATGATATATGACGGAAGTGTTGATGGCACCAGAAGTAGAGGATATCCGCGGAAATCTTGGCACGACCAGGTAGACCATATACTGGAGGTTAGAAGCCTCAATAATGTATGAGAAGATATATGAATGTGGATGAGGCGAGAATTGTATGTCAGGATAGAAGAGCGTGCCGCTCTATCCTCTCTGTCTTCTCCCGCAGGAAGTAAGTATATTTAATTTCTTAAAATTGCTTACTGCACAAAGTTTCATAGATACATTTTCCGCTTGGATCCCTAAGGAAGCCTGGTTTACAAATACATCCAGGATAGCATCCTGGTACGTAATCACACCTGGTGATAAGGTCTGGTTCAGCGCAAGTATTTTGGCACCCATGATTGTCACACTTGCTGAATACCTCATTCGTCTTGCAAGTATCTGAAATATACACTTCTTGTAATTTTTAATTTTGTTTATATTGTATTTTAGCTGAATTTTTAATAGCATATTGATGTAATAAAGAAAGAATTTAATAAATTAAATAAAAATTATAAAAGATTTTGGAGGTAAAACTATAATATCCGTTCATAAAAATAAATATTTCAACTTTTGCTTCTTTCAAATCTAAACATAGTCCTTTTTGAACATCTAATATCTGGTAGTAGCTCATCATACTTGGTGTTTCAGCACAACTACGATAGGCAGGTCATTTTGCACGATTTTACAAACAAGTTTGGTTTGCGTAGCTATTTCACCGTGTGAAGTATATCCTCAGTTGCTTATTGCAATTATTAGACGCGTTTAGAATGTTTAAAATTTTCAACACAGTCTTGCACCAATTATATTAAGACTAATGTAGAATACCTGATTCTAAAGAGAAACTTCGCAAAATTAGGATTCGATCAGTCAGAACAGTTACACATACATTTTTTTTACCGTATTCATAGTTGTATCTGTTAATAAAATGTCTATTCTCTTATACACTATACAAGGATCAACAAGATAATCAAAATAATTCATCTATGGCTTACCTGGTGTCTATGAACAACCACATTTTGAGGTTATCGTTCTTCGGGTCGTTAGGATATCTAAAGTGGCGATGAAAAAGGCGGAGTTCGCTACACTGAGAGACTTTTACAGCAAAATAAGGCAGGGTGAGCGGAGGAAAATATTTAAAGATATCCTGAAGACAAATCTGGTCAGATATAATATAGACCCTGAATACTGGAAAATTGCGCCACATGATTAAGAACAATGGTGTTAAAAACTAAATTGCGCCGATGAAATATACGAACCAAAGAGGGCTGATGCAATTACCGAGGAAAGGAGAAAGAGGAAAGAAAAGAAGAAGATACATCCCTCAGAAGTTCCCTGCCCAGCGAATGCACGTGCATAACATGCGGAAGGGTGTCCGGTTCGAGATTGAGGTTTCTCAGCCACACTCGGACTGGCAATTGGTCCTAATCAAGGGTCGTAGAAGAATATCTGATAATGTGTAATTTTACTTTTAAAATCAGCAATGTTATCTTTGTGGTTAAGATTCATATTTTTATTTATTATCTTTGTTTTATTAACCACTAAAATGAGTTTAAATACATCTACCGGTTTCGAAAAATACAATTTTCTTCTTCAGGATGTCATAACTAACTAAAACATATATTGTTTCTTTGACAGAATCTATTTTAAAAAAATCTATTTTTAAAAAAAATTTTTTTTTTTTTAGTACCTAACTCAAATCATTACTTAATACAAATTTACTCGAATAATTTTTAGGAAAAAATTTTTGAATGGGACTCGTAGTTAAATTTAGTTGGTTGTTTATAATTTTTTGATTAGTTTTACACGCTTTATTTATCTCTAACCAACCGTGACCAACACCGTTTATATACAAAATTGACAATCCCAATTTTTTATCAAAATCATGACCATTTTCTATCAAATGATTAGAAAATTCTGAAAACCCACTATTGTTCAAACATCTCAAATGCTCCCTTACTCTTATATTAAAATTTCTACCCGTTTTACCAATATAAAATGCAGCACAATCCTTGCAACTAAGTTTATAGACACCAGAATTGTTAAATTTATCATCTTTGTCTTTAGAATTTATGAGTAAATTTCCTATACTATTATTTGTATAAAATGCCGGTCTAATGTTTCGTGGTAGGTGTTTAGATATTTGATTCGAAAAGTTATTTATGTATAAAATCCTACGCCAATAATCATTATTATCATTATGTTTTATCTGTGATTTATATAAAAATTGATTATTATATTCTTTTAATTTATTTTTTAAAATAGTGTCTATCAAACCTGTATTATACCCGTTAATTAAATTATTCGAGTAAATTTGTATTAAGTAATGATTTGAGTTAGGTACTAAAAAAAATAAATTTAAAAATAGATTCTGTCAAAGAAACAATATATGTTTTAGTTAGTTATGACATCCTGAAGAAGAAAATGGTATTTTTCGAAACCGGTAGATGTATTTAAACTCATTTTAGTGGTTAATAAAACAAAGATAATAAATAAAAATAAATAAAAATAAAAAAAATAATAATGTGTAATTTCCTTTAATCTTGTAAAACTCAATATAACTATCAAAAATAATAATAAAATTATGAATATTAATCAATAATTCCAAAATCGGCCCTAAGAAAATGGATATACCTTATTTCATGTAAGTCGCTAAAAAAAATAGCATTTTTAAATCCAGCCCTAAACATTTTAAAATTAAACGTTAATTTGATTGCAATTAAATGATATTTTAACCTCTAGTTCATATTGTACATTTATATTCATTAAATATCAAGTACATTTTTTTTAGTAATTTATAAAGATCAGCACCTCTACCGAATATCGCGATCTTATTAAATACCTACTAATGAAACGTGATTTTAAAATGAGTGAATTTTTCCAAGTCTATTTTAATAATTCATTGGCTGTCAATAAATCAATTTCAATAATTAAGGTATAAGGATATTGATTCGCTCAAGAATGCTTATTACAATTCTCATTTACCTTGGCTGAGTATAATTTGTATATCATATATGAAACAGATATGATAGTCCTCACTCCTAATTGCATTTACATTCAGTACAAAATATTTGTGAAAGTCAAAAGTATCTTAAATGTACAACTAATTTGATACAGAGTGGCTGTTCAGATCACCGATCATTGTGCTAAAACTTACAGCACTTTTCAGGAATAACGCAGACTCCCTTCGAGTTCCTCAAGTACCCCTTGGCGCAGATACACCCTGGCCTGCAGATTGCGCTGCAGACTTGCGCAATATTTGGTTTGGCGCACGTGTTCTGACAGCCATTGTTACCGCACTTCGAGTACACCTCATTCCTGGGACATTTTACTAAAAGAAATAATAAAAACATTACGTTCTGGTTCGGAAATTATTTACAAAAATATTTTCTTAATCTGCTGGAGGGAACTGTTAATACTGTGGTTAGGTACTGGCTTGCAGTACCATGTCGAAAGTAGGGTCTGTTGTTTATAAGATACTGGCTTGCACCACCGTGTCAAAAACAGGTGTTGTGTGAATTGAATAGTGTTTCGGATTCGTAAAACATATTTTTACCGCATTTTGCGAATCGACCGCGACCCGTGTTTCGAATCAGCCGCGACCTTGACGTCAGTAGACGTCAGCAGATGTCAGCAGACGTCAGCAGATGTCAACTAGAACAAAATTTGTTCAATCTCGACATCGCGAGAGCATCAGCGGTGTGGGTTTATTCAGCTCCGGTGCATAAGTACTGCATTGTTTGTGAACCTGTGATTTGTTTGCACAGTGATTGTCATTAGTTATTTTGTGAAGTGATTAATATTGCCGTATTCATTTGGAAGCGGAGACTGCCCATCCGCGTGCCGTTTGTGTGATCTCGGCTGCGACTGCGGGGTGAGAAGGCGTCACACAAGGTAAGGGGAGCGGTCCTTCCCAATCCCAGTTCCGCGAGATCACTGGTCCTTTGACTGGAACCTTTATACCATCATAAAATTATTCCGATTTACGACCGGAATCGTCGTAATCCAATCCGCGGGATGCGCGACCCGGAGATTGCGCAATTCATTCGGTAGATCCTATCAGCTCTCAGGATTTACGTGTTCTTTTCAAGTAGTGTTGTGTTATGTTAATTTCCGTGTTTAATCTACTGTCGGATCACTATCTGTAAGAACTCTTCGACTCCTATGATTTTGAAGCGCCAGATACCACAAGGTTTTTAATTTTAAGCCATCATTCCTATTAATGTTCACTGGGTGTTTGTATATTTCAATTTCTTCTTTGACCAGACGTGCGTGACCACATCATCCCTGATGATGGAACCTGCAATAGAATCCGAAACTTCGGCCAGAAAAGTTAGATATACACGCCAGATCAGCCCAGAAAACTATACACAGAAGATTCTGAACGGCCGTGAAAACCAACGAGTATTTTCTTAATATTCGAAATACCAAAAAAATCATATTCGTAGTATTGTAATATTATAAAACTTTGGGAGAATAAATTAGTTGTGAATCAAAAGAGAATGAAAAGTTATGGAGAGATTAAAATTATTTTTCTTCAACCTGACTACGTCCTTTACTGGACATAGAACTCCCTCTACCTTCCATAATCCCCAGTATTGTGCAGCCCTTCTTCAATACAAGCCTCCTCCTCATTATCTTAGCATCGTCAGGTTAGCGCATTTGTGGATGGCCTCCACTTCTTCTTCCCAGCATAGGACGCCATTTAAAAACTTAATATACACATATACAGACATAATTCCACTTCAACTTGGCGATGGAAACTTCGATGGAAAATTAACTGGTCGTTGTGCCTACACAATGAACAACTTTGGTAAAAAGTTATCATTCTGTATCCATACAGAAAATAATATTAACCAACAATTTAAAATGCATGGCATCATTTATACTGAACATGACACATCTCGAAAATACTCCATTACGTTCCAATATGGACTCCCACATATAATGAGAGCGTTCAAAGAAAAAAAATTCAACACCTTTTTCCATTCTCAAGATGATTAGTTAAAGTAAAAGGTGCAAAATTGCTGTGGTATTTCTTCGCGACATTTTGTTATCCAATCTAGACAACTTCACATTGATTTACACAATTAACTTTCCAATCCGTTTCAACTAAAGAAAAAAAATCTATTTCACTTAAGTTAGCGTAATACTAACGTTGGAATGAATAAATCGTTTCATAAGATATGTAACATTTTATTTAAAAAATCAATTTTATTCATAATTGTTTTACAAGCTAATTTTAAGTATACTCTATATTGTAGTGTAGCCAAGAAGCCTGTTATTTCTATATTACATACTTTTTAACAAATATCGCGATCTGCATCCCACAATTTGGTCATTTTAGTATTCCAAATTATAAATAAAAATATGTGTCTTTACAATCTTTATTACGATATCACGGAGCAGCACACATAAATAAAATAATAAAATTGATTTATTTTCAATAAATTTAATAATTAGTCGTGGTCATAAACGTGAAATAAAATACCTACTGATATGCCGTATAATACACGATGAACATTAAACTATAGAATATATTGCTTTCAAACGGTATTATTATTTGTTGACGTAATAACACAGCGTAATATGCAACTATTTTGATATTTAACATTCCAGAAATAAAATTTAATTAAGTATTTTCTGAAAAAATCTGCCTGGCTGAAAATGTAATAGAATCCAATGTTTCGGATTACATTTCAGTCATCGAGGTTGATATTATGGATGGGGATTTGAATTTCTAACGCATTAATTAAATAATCATTACGATGTTTCCCCGCTAGGGTAGATGGAGAGGATAGAATGCTACATTCTTCTGTCATGGCACACTACTCTTGCCTCGTCCACTTTAATATACCTCATGTAAGCTTTTAACTATTTCGTTCTCTAATACTTGGTTTTTATGCAATTATTTGCATAGCATTTCATCATCCGCATATAGTAAACACCAGGGATATGCAGTGCATATAAGCGACAACCCACCGCTGCAGCCATAGCGCTAATAGCTACATCGACATTATTATCTTCTACTCAAGTCATACAATTGACTATGTACTGAATTGAAAATTCCTTTCGGTTGAACCGTTTTGTATGAAGTCGTTACGTATGCTATTTTTTAACAGAATTAAATTAGAAAGACTTACAACTGCGTACAAGTGTCTACTTCCTCTTTTACTATTTCGCGAATTTTATTATCTTACTGTTTTTAACGTGTTGAATTCATGGTAGCTCGTTGCTTTCGAGATGAATTTGGTGCATGAATTTGCTTTTGATTTGGGAAATACAAAGAGCATTTGGCAGAACTATTTCCTTTAATAAAAATTATTATTTTGTTTAATTATTATGTGAAGGATTTTTAAATAATAAAATAATCATGTTCAGTCATAAAGTGTTTTTAAAAACGTCCTTACATTATTTATATTGATTTTTATATAGATAAGAAGGCATTATTTTATGTTAAACTTAAACCTTAAAAACAGTATTAATAGTACTCTAAAATTACAAATAAATACATGGTAGGGTCGTATAAATGACGGATTCATTTTGTCTAAAAACTTTAGTTAAACGATTGTTCATAATCCTATGTACAACATATATTGTATTACATATATTATATATGATTGTATAATATCATTGGTAAGAGCATAACCTAAATCTATACCTACTACACGCCACTGGTAAACAGGATATGATTGAAACGTTCATTCTCGCCCTTACTTCCAATTCCTTCAGTTCTTTCATACGTTCATGTACAAAAAGCCACGGCGCAGCCCTGTTTGGCGCATATTGTAATTTCAAACCACGATGTGAATACCCATTAATTATTACACAAGCAATACTTCTCTTATACAGCGAGGCATTCGCCTGTATGTGTTTATTCTTCGTACTCAGTAGGGGAAGGTTACCTAAGACGAAACGATTTTTTTTTGCAAGGTTGTAACTCAATCATGAATATGATTATTTAAAAATATTTTTTTGAATATTAATCTTTATTTAGCTGTTCATAAAATGACATTAGCAAATTTAGTTTTACCTTGTGTAGTTTACACAATATATATATTTTTTAAAGCCGTCTTTTTCCCGTTTTAGGTAACCGGTTACCAAAAACAGGACAAGGCGTTACCAAAGAAGGGACATAAGAGATTCGTTAATTAATTTTGCTATAATTTATCTATTTATTTAAGTTGATATTAAAAAAAAAATATTGTATACATACACCAAAGTACAAGCATACTATTACAGAGTTTCGTTATCATTGTTAGATGGTATAACACTGAATTATTTTATTTTATTTTGTTATTTATTGTTGAACACACCATGAGCAATAAAAGTTCATTTCATCTGACCAACAGTCCTCCTTTCTTTCTGCATATTTTCCATCACATACTACACAATGCTCCTGATTATTTATAAGAAAAGGCGACTTCTTACTTTCTTGAGTTTTTTGTCTCGAATATTTTCAAAATATTTACGAATAAGATTTCTGCCCCTTAAGATCAAAGAAACCAAAAACAAAAAACACGATCTAACCTGAAAGAGACATATATATTTTATTAACCTAACATTTTTTAATTTAGATAACGCATTTTTAATAATATACAACGTAAATTAACACGAAGAGATTTATGTGATCTTCTATACTTATATTTATTTTATTCTTACTATACTTAGCGCCGAATAATCTTAACGTCCCGGATTATTACACAATAGCGGCGTAATTAAATATGTGTATTTTATTTTTAAACAATTATTATATATAAGCACGTTTTTTATTTAGGTATTACCTACGTGATCACTTTGGTACTACTTACGCAATCAAATAGCTCCGCGACTTTTATTAAAAATATGCTTCGATTTGAACGAAAATCTTGTTGACACGAAAACATAATTTTCGAAGAGTAAATACTTTTACTGTCGCATAAATGTGTCAAAACTATCGAATTTATGTTTCCACAAAACTGTATGCACGTCCCGCAACTAATGTTCCAAACCCCTATTCTATATACTTATGTTCACTTTATTTTATGTCTATTCATTTACTGGTCGGTGTATAATGAATTTTTTATTTATCTACATAAATATATTTGAAAATAAAAAAATTATAACACGAGACTGATATCAAATATCAATTACCTGATAAGAAACGTAGCTACTCAACAAATTTCGTATAGTCACGTTTCAACTGCGATTCATTAAAATGTTATTATATTAGATGACTTCAATCAATTTAAAGTGATATAAATAGAATATTATATAAATAAAATACAAATGTACATTACCATACACTGGTTCCGGAGCTGGGGGTAGAGGAATTCGCGCCAAGGCAAGAGTCACCAGTTGACAGGCCACCAAAATGGCTGACGTAATGGCCACTTTTGAGGGTGTCATCTCGCAATGGAGTCAAAACTGCCGGTGTATTTATTGTTGCAAGCAAGCGACCTCACGGATTATCAGAAATTGTACTTTTACAATTTACGATTCCAGCTCGGACACATAATTTTATATAATGTTATACTAGTCTAGTCACAAACTGAGCGTTTTTTAAATGCAAGCCTCGTTTTATATGGTTTAGAATGAATATAGCAATAATTTACGATTTTTTATTATCATGTCGATACAGTATTCGAACAAATAGGTATTTAAAGCTTTGATCATGTTCAAATAACAATTTAAACAAAAAATAATAATGCCCAATTGAATATATATTATAATCTATCTGTCTATATAAAGAAGAGTGTTTGTTTGTTTTTCATACAAATCTACAATTTTATTCTGAGCTTGATGAAATTTTGCACACTTAACCTTTAAAACAAGAGGAATGTCACTGTCTAAATGATATTTCTAAAAGCCATCCCCATAAAGCAGGATTTGGGTACTTTTTGATGAAATTTTGCACACTTGACGTTCAAAATAAGAGAAAAATTACTGTCTACATCTCATTTTGATATAAAAACTACCCCCACCCCCCTAAATGAAGCCTCTTCACTCTGCGTAAAGCCCAGACACCGCTGGGTACTTCAGCTAGTAGAATATAAAATATAAAATACACATTGTTTTTGATACAGTTTAGTTACATAGAATAAAATAAAAAGAGTTTGAATTTTTAGTTAAATTTAATCCATTATCTTTGTAAAACACCGCAGCAAACAAACATGGAATTGCTCAGCAATATTGACGACATTATAAAATTTTTGATTAATGAATCATTTTCTCGATTGTCTTATAGTGAAAAGATATAGTGGCACAGATAGTTTTTCCCAAATTAGAATATTGTTCGTTTTTTCTATACTATAAAACAATAAAAATCTACTATGAATATGATGTTCGAAATAAAACAAATTGAATAAGCATATTTTTCTTACGTGAGGCATTATATGAAAAAACGACTAAAAACTAAATTCTTAAAACACTGGTATATAAAATAAAATTAAAAATATGAACAACTATTTTTCAAAACCGTTTCATCAAGTGAAAGAAGCTAAAGTTATTTTTAAAATTGTTAGAATATTGCACGCCGTAAACATTAAAAATATTCTAGACTCAATTGTATTTATTGTTACAACCGCTCACGTTCACGTCATTCCATTGCTACATTTTTGGGGCAGATATGTAGTTTGCATTGACTATTTTTTAACGCAGTTCAATGTATGTGCGTTCTAAAAGTATAACTTATTAAGACACAAAACATTATTACTATTAGATTTGGCACAATTTATTAGCATTTCTATGCCATTGATCAGGATATAAATTATATCTCATTGTTAGAGCTGGGTGATCAGTATTCATTGAATAAAAACAATGACAAATAATAACGGAATTTTTGTTATATATTTATTTTACAGTAATGATATGATTTAGTAAAAAGTAATACATGAAAATTGAATACGCATACCTGAATATTCCTATGCAAATTTTGATTTTGATTTGAATTTTTGATTTTTAATAAAGTATTTTTTTCCTTTTTAAATAAAAGCTACCTAAGTCCCTCATTATCCACATACAAGAGTATTGTTAGTCCATATGTAATATTTTCTGCTATAATGACTTAATGTAAGATATATGTTTCTTTTAATAAGTTATAATACTTACTGCATAAAGTTTCACAGATACATTTTCCGCTTGGATCCCTAAGAAAGCCTGATTTGCAAATACATCCAGGATAGCATCCCGGTTTGTAATGACACCTGGTGATGAGGTCTAGTTCAGTGCAGGTGTTTTGACACCCATGGTTGTCGCACTTGCTGAATACCTCATTGACCTTGCAAATATCTGAAATGTATGGTTCTTTAAATTCTCAGATTTGAACGGTTATTTTATGCAGCTAAAACGCCGAACATAAAAGAATTTGAAAGAAAAACCATTATTTGGCTTCCTTCAAAACTCAACATAGCCCTTTCCTAAAATCTAATATCTTCTGTTGAAGTGAAATTTTCTCGTCTCTTATAAATCTCAGCACATATAATAAAATATGGATGTAAATCATTCAACTCCAAAATGGGCTCTGATAAAATATATACACTGTTCCGCACAGCTATAGGCCCGCAGGGCCGCGACAATCGCGGCCCGGGGAAAGGTTTTATGCGAGTCCCATCTTTCCCGCACCAGGGACACTTTTCGCCCGTCACCCCGCGCCGCTGGAAACTACGCCCCTGTGCTCGGCGGACCGCCGGGTAGAGGGGATACCGGGCCGACGCGAGGCTTCGCCCATTCGACCGAAGAAGTGTTAGATGTAGTTTCTTCTCAATAACTAAAGTAAATGTAACAAAATTAATATAATGTTTGTACCAATAAAGAGAGCATGACAGGGGCGATCGCCCGGAGGTAATATTACGCACCTTAAACATTTATTAAAGGAAGAGAAAGGTTCTCTAGGTTTAAGGGGCAATATAAATTCGAATTGAAATGTAGCAGGCATTGCGAGGAAGATTAAGATCTGTAAAATAAGATACTCGCGGTGCCTGTAGGATTAAAATTAGATTTATCACGCCCCCAAATAAGGAGAAAACTCTAGTTCTGCCGACCCGGACGGGGACTATCCGTTCCCTCCGATTGGTTCCCAGCAACACGGGGGGCCTCACACGCCCAGGATTTCAAATCTTGAATAAATACTGGTCCAGCGGCTGCAGAGAGCATTCCCTTCCCTTCTCTTGCCGCTGTACTCTTAAAGTCAAACGGTGTTATTTATTCATCTCTACCTCGCTTTGACCCTACTACCCTGTGTTTACTGGATTTCTGTACTCTCGACTTGGCTACACCTTTGGACCGAACCTGGAAATTTCTGACTGGCTGCTACACTGGACATCGATTTTGGACCCCCCTGAATCACTGCACGCCGCTGCAGATATCGACGTCCGAAGACACCAGAGTGAACCGGCGAATCACCCCTGCAGATAACAGTTCTTGTACGGAACATATACAATTCATAATTCACAACATAAAATAAATTTTGAACCTCCTATTCACAACACAACTACCTAGAGCATATTACTACAATACTAGAGCATATTAAAAACTTAATTAAGCTTAAATAAATTGGGATGGCCATGTAATTTATGTTTTTTATTTAAATGTATAATAAATACGCCGGAGAAATATTTTTTTATAAAATAGCAAACTCATATTTTCTGTATTTGAGGAATTTGTATAGAATTAGGTTGACTAATAGGGTGAGCTCATTTAATACTCGTTTAATTTTAATTAAAAATTTATTGGTTTTTCCAAATTCATTATCATAAAATCATTATTGCCTGTCAAAAAATTCCAATCAATTTATATCAATAATAAGAGCTAAGGAAGTTGAATCATTCAAGTATGTATATGACAATTCATATTTCCTTTAGTTGTGTGATTTTTTCATTTATTGGGCAGTATGAAATGGATTTAAAACTAAAATTTCCCTACCTTGTACTAAAAAAATCTGTGTTAAAACGGGCATTGTTTACAAGCAATTGTACAAATAAATTAGTTAAGTTAGACGAAATTAACAGTCATCAATTATACATATATATCAAGTTAAAACAATTAAGCATGGAAAATATTTAATAATGACAACGTAAGTATTGGAAATAAAACATTTGCAGATTAGTATACTTTTACAGTATCATTTATTTATTTGACAGGTACTTCGTGGTGTAACATTTTAATTTTTTTAAATATATCACTTTTATTTTCACTTTGTAATACACACACAATTTTTTGAGATGTATCACGACTAGTCTCGGGAAGAGCAGTCTTTCCCATCTACAGGTGTAAATTTAACTAGTGTGAAATACAGCTAGCTAATGGGGCGGTTGGGCACGTAGGGGTGGGAGTGGCTTTATTGTTTCTAGGATCCATTGATAATAGTGGCAAATGATTTTAAATGTGATATTGCTTATTAAAATCATTTCTTTGGTAATTTAAGTGTTCCACATTATAAATAAAAGCATGTAATTTTCAAGATTTTATTACGACATCGTGTATCAGCAATATATTTATTCATATTATAATTGTGTAATAATAAATTAATTTTGTCGTGATTTGAATTTAATTTCATACTTTTTCATGATTGTCAAACAACTTGTTTTGCTCATAAATGTGATATAAAATTCTCACTATTATGCTGAGGTGATACACGATGTACATACATTAAATTAAAGAATATATTGCGTGCAAAGTTATATTTATATATCTATTTACTACTTTAATATTTTTTAGTGACATAATAACATGGCGTAATAAGGTTTAAGGATTCGTTTTAATATGTAATATTCCACAATTGTTTTTTTTTAAATATATTTATTAATAATTAATAAAGTTATTTATGACTAAATCTGTCGGAGAATTTAGTAGAAACTAATGTTTCGGGCTATATTTCTTCATCGGGGTTGATATTTGAATTACTTAAAACTTATGCATGTGAAAGTGGACCAATCTGGTATATTTTGAGATAAACTATATTGTTAGTAACTAAACTAGATTTGCCGCCCATAAATGAACCATAATAAATTTTTATTTGTGTATTTAAATATGTGTTTGCAAATGGCACCGAAAATAAAAATATCCATAACTCAAAACATATATATCAAATATCAATCACTTTACAATTAACGTAACAAAGAATTTCGTGTAGTCACGTTACAACTGCGATTCTTAAAATTATTACGCTTAACTTGGTGAATCTATTAATTTAATACATAAAAAATATATAAAGTCCTCTACACTTCTCTAGTCAGACCTCAGATATAATATAATTCAGTCATATGGTCTCCACACTTCATTATATACTCGACGGCGGTTGAAAGAATCCAGAGAAAGTTTCTAAGATTTATTAATTTTAAATTAAAAATACGCTCTGAGGATATCAATTATAATTATCTCCTTAGCCGTCTGAAATTATTCAAATTATCAGTGCGACGTACGATGACCGACCATAGACTGTCTCCAGATTGTTGGACTGCTTGACTTTCACGCACCATTATCGAGACACAATTCATTATTTTATTATAGTGGTAATGTCAGAACTCATGCACTAGCTAACTCTTTGGGGAATAAATATGCGAAGGTAGTCGACATTTTTGCTGTTTACTTAACTCTTTATAGGACTACATTATTAAATTTTTTGTGTCTCAACTCAATAGTGACGGATAAATTGCTCTACTTCTCATTTTATATTTATTATTAATTTTGATTATGCAAAAACATGCTGACACTATGACATTTTTTTTCTTCGTGTATTGCACATCTGATAAAATTTTCTGTTATTTTACAAATTTGTGTTATTTATGTTAATGCCTGAATAGGGCGTGTATAATAATAATAAATAAATAATACCACACGCTGGTTCTGGAACTGGTTCCGGAGCCGGCTCTGAAGCTGGAACTAGATGTAGGGGAATCCCTGCCAAGACTTGAGTCGCAAAATAACTAACGAAATGACCACTGTCGAGGGTGTCATGTCGCAATATAGCCAATAATAGTATTTACTATCGCGAGTAACTGAACCACGAATAAATAGTAACAGTACTTCTTTCTCCCTTCCCTAAATTAGCGATTAAAGCTTCGATATCTAATTGTAAACAATGTTACGCTTGTCTGGGTATAAACAAACTAAACTTTTTAATAGAAGCTTCGTTTTACATGTTTGCCTTTTTTAGCGCTATCACTAGACAAATTTATGATAGAATTTTATTATCAAATCGTTACAGTATTTTAACAGATATAAAGATTTTTTCGTATTCAGTAAAGGAAGGACTATCACATGCAATATTTAATACATTTACAAGGCGAGACTAATAGTTAATTTCGTTTTAGTATCACCTACACTGAAAAACGTTATTTGTTACGTAAATCTTGTCAGAGGGAAAAGTTTTGATGACAATTAAAATGACACTAGTTATTGATTTTCTCGCATTTGAGATAAGCTATCAGAAAAAAAAAACTCATCTCTAAAGTTATATCCATGTGTTATAATAATAATATTGAGGAATGACATAATATGTATGTTGTCATTCAAAATCTCCTTTGATTTCAAAAATAAAAAAGTTAAAAATCAAATTTAAAAGTTTGGAAGATGCCTGGTATTGATTGATTCCGGTAACAGCAAAGGTGAAAAAAAAAACACAAGGTTAAAGTGAGATTATATTAAAATATTTTAAATTATCGTTACGAATTTTACTGGGATACTCGTTGAAAAATGTATGTAAATTAATTTTAGTCACAATTTTGAACAACATAAAATGGTTTGTACAAAATCGGAAACTAGTATTTATTTCCTCAATATTACTTTGTGGCCACGTATTATATAAATAATAAGACAAAACACTTTGTTTAAATCATTATTTATTGATAAATCAACATGTTTCGATACCTATGGTATCTTCTTTAGAAAACAAACTAGGTACAGTGAAAGTAAAAATACAAGTATAAATAAAAATAAAAAATATTTTATATCTATGCTTGTATTTTTAATATAGTATAGATTGTTTTCTGAAGAAGATACTATAGGTATTGAAACATGATAATTTATCAAAAAGTAGTGATTTAAACAAAGTGTTTTTGTCTATTTATTTATTTTATTTACATTTACATATGAATATAATTATTAGAAGAACACATTCTTATTGTGAAGTTGTAATTTTTCAGAACAGACGGTCTGTGATATTTTAAATATGAATTAAATATATTAATTAGAAAAATATACATAAATAATCAATTTTATCGAAAAAAACTATTGTTGCGCCGCCGGCATTCGAACCTGGATCTCTTTCCTAACCGGGGAAGGTACATTATCCAACTATGCTACAGCGACAATATTAATATCAAAAAGGTAACATATAGGTTCGAAAATTTGTCGCTAAAAATATTGTAGCTGTAACATAGTTGGATAATGCACCTTCCTCGTTTAGGAAAGAGATCCAGGTTCGAACCCCAGTGGCGCATGAACAATATTTTTCGAAAAAATTGATTTTATTTGTATATTTTTCTAATTAATATATTTAATTCATACTTAAAAATATGAACACATGTGCCTTGCTGCAGATAAAGAATAAATAAATCGTAAAAAGACTACTAATTTCGATCAAATTGTCGATTTCACTTATATACTTTTAAAAAAGTTGCACGGGATCTTCAGAAGGCAAAAACCATTCATATGTTTTATGTAAATCCGTTGAGTATTATTTCCGCTTCTCTTTGAGTTCATTTAAATTGCCAATTCTGTGCGTCAGGGCTTTGAACTGGATTTTTCTCATATCTGCGTTAAAATCAGATTTGTTTTCAACTAAACTCTCAGCAAACAAATTTGGTTTTAAGATGATTTTGCTGGCTCTATGAAACAGGACGAGTAAACAAAATGCTCCACTCAATATATTCATATATCGTAAAAAATTACCTAAATTGAATATAAAATATATAATAAAATAATTTATTTTAATACATATTTCGACTAATGTATTTTTCTACAAACTGAAGTCGTTGGCCAAGATAAAAAAAAATGTATATTATTTTCATAATTTTATTTAAATAAATAAAGGATCGTAATTAATATTACTTTAACTATTACTTAGTACTGGTACATTAACTATTTTGTGTCTAAAAAATGATAAATTTCAGAAAAATAAAAGTATAAGAAAAAGTGTGCATCTGGAGTAGATAATTTGAGTAGTTTGATGGTTAAGGTCTGACCTAGTAATCTAGTGGTCAGAGGTTCGAGCCTCTTTCCAAAAGGCCATCAAGTTAATCCTATTTTTATAGCACCAACGTTTAGCTTAGTTTGAAAATAGAAATAATATTGAAGTGACGTGTATTCCGTATACGAAACTCTATTTAATATATATATATATATTGTGACGTCGTTTATTGCACGTCCACCGACTCGTTCAGGGTATTGCATGAAGTGCGTGGGCCTGGTTCACAGAATTCACCATATCGTCTGCCACTCATATTAGCCAGCATTCTCAGGGAAAAATAATAAGATTAGTTCAAGTTTTATAATCACAAAATTTTATTAGTAGACAAGAAAACATATGAATAATTTAGTAGAAAGCAGTAAGAGATCCATTACTAGAATGTGATAAGATGAAAAGATTAGATTGACAATTTTTGCCTCAATCAAAATAATAAAATATTACTACCTTTTGAATATCTAAATCAACAGATTATTGTACAAGTAATAGTGTGATAACACTTGATTCTTTAAAATGTGAAAATCTTCACCTAAGAAATAACATCACACAAATTTTATCATCTGACAAGTTTGTCAGGCTGAATGTAACAAAAAAAATCATATCATATAAATTTGTTCAACATGATTAGAAAGTTATTAATTTAAAATTAAAAAAATAAGACTACAATACACTCAATATTATCAATTAACATAAAAAAATATTTTACAACCATACACGCGAAGTAATTATCCATGCGGCAGAGATCCACAGTATTCATCCAGATTTAATTTCCGGGTTACCCGTAAATACTTGTATCTCTGACTAATCAGAACATCAGGAAATCGCCATGAATTCCTTGCGTCATCTTCGGTTATCAAATAAATCCAGTCGTGAACTGATTAGCGGCGGAGATCAAATCGAATCCCCATCATTCATTCTTCAGGAGAAATCCTTCCTGAAGTAAAAAGTATTGTCATCTCATGTCATGTAAGGAGAGTCAAAATAAAAAGAAGTTAAAGAAGAAGTAAAAGTAGAAGAATTGCGTCCATCCCTTCCTTAACTTATACGAAGTCACATTTCCGTTATTTTTGCATCGGAACAACCGCCCGTGCTCGTCAATACTTTTTTTAAAAAATACGGTAGCGAGAATTCTTTTCCTTACGCGATCAGTGTTGCCAATTGGTAAATGTCAACTCCCAACATATCTGGTGCGCGGTAGGTACCAAATATAACGTAATAATATATATATATATATAATTTATGCATGTTGGTAAATAAATGAACCCTGAGTGATGCTAGATTATTATAAAACGCATCTAGATTGTGGATGACATTTTCAGAAAAAAAATGTCTAGATGCTGAGACCGTATTTGTAACAATCATATATTCAGTTTCTTGCGGCAAATCATCATTCAAAAATATTATTTTAATATCAAAAATTATTTTTGAAAACGTATTTTTTACAACTCTATAGAAAGATATTTATTAGGGTAGTTAAGCGTATTTATTTCTATATTTTTACGCCACAAGTCCCATTTAAATAAAGTAATGGTAATAAGTAATACAATAAGGCAAGAAAACAACAAAAAATAAATAAAACATTTTAATTTGACAATATATTTGGAAATAAAGTACATATTAATGTAACTAAAAATTAAAATGACATCATTTTACACATTATGCTTGTACTAGCAAGAAATTAAGCATAATATCTAGAAACAACAAATCTGTCATAATTATACCATGTTATGTAATAAATTTTTAACCATTACAAATTAGAAATCTAACCAAATATTTTAAGTGGTATTTAGCCATCGTAAGTGTAGTGTAGTCTACCATACAATAATGTTACAAGCAATAGTTTTAGATCATTGTCTATGAAAACAAAATATTACATTTCAATATATAAATTAAATAAGAATTTTAAATAAAGTTATCTTCTTAATATATAATTTTTTTTTGGTGATGCATTATTTTTGAAAAATTTAAATTTCATACACGTTAGTATTAATAAAATTGAATTAAAAAAAAACAATAAAAAACAAACATTAACAGGATCGATATAAATATATTTAGTTAGAAATTATTGTGTTTTTGATATAAAACTTAATTTGGAATAATATAGAATCCTAAAAGCTTGTAAGTAAATATAATACATTATTTAAAATAATTTATTTTCACTAACACAAAGTATTTTAAAAATGTCGAAAATTGATAATATGTACTATAAATTGAATGGTTTATAACTCTAATAATTTTTAACATTTTGCTCCGTAATCTTGGCTTCAAGATTATAAGAAAATATATTTCGTACATGCAATAATTTTCTATATTAAGGCAATTTTGTGGCACACGGAAAATAAATTTAATGGTCGCAGTTTTTCGTATAATGCTTGTATTTTCTTAATTATGGTAAATAACGTTCAGTTTATTAGTTTTAAATTGGTATAAAAGTTCTAGCTAAGTAATTCATTTAAAAAAAGTTTAATTTTTTTAATTACTTTTGATAAAAATGAATAATAAAAACCCACATTTTCGTAAAAAACGCTAAAATATTGATTATTTTTGAAAAAACTCCCTAAAATATGAAAATATTTTACATGATCTGCCTTTACTACATCTTATCGTATATCCATACAACGTAAAAAATACTCAAATATAGAACCGTTGACCATTTTTTATTTCAAAATACTAAAACCTTAATTTTACCACATTATTTTAGATTAAACTAAATATTTTATTATTTACATTGAATACAATTGACAATAAATAAATAGTTACATTAAATAAAATAGGTTATTTGGCCAAACATTAAATTCTTTATATTTTATAATAATGTACATATATCTATAGCTAATGTGATCATTAATTCATTTTACGTTCTTATCATTCCGCACGTACCCTTCCCTATACCCGCATATGGGATTACAAACGACAGGGTGCAGCTAAATAGGACACCAGGGCTCTAATCCCGAGAACATTCTGGCACAACATCGTTCAGGAGAGCAGGATGAGGGACGTTCTTGAAATACTTCATTATCTTTACACCTAGGAGCTGAAAAACATCGTATCAGCGTTGTAATACTACTAAAGATAAAAATAAATTATTTAAAACAAATAACAAATAAAAGAACTGATAAAAAGTAAGTAAGTAAAATTGGTATACACCAAACTGCAGTTAGTAAGTAAACGATAATACTGATTTGATTTATAAATGATTTTAATCTATAATCGTATTCCATTTTTATAGTGACCTTCTAATTTTAAAAAATAGTTCTTCGATAATTAAAACTAACTAGATAAAAAATATAAACAAATTATTAAAATGATGTATAAAATATAAAGGATTCTAACCTGAAACTTCTCCTACCTCATGTGTAATTATTGAAATTGCAACCGAAGATTTTGCAATTATAATTAAATATATTGTGTTTGGACATATATTTATTTATTCTTGGTCGAAAGGCGACCTTGAAACGGTGCGGTAATTTGTGAAACGATGTAAAGTATTAAATTGAAACGACGCGTCTATACAGTGCATTCTAAAGAACCCTTGACGAAGAAAGTGATAAATTTACAGTCCATCTTGGAGATGTCTGAAGAACTGGATTGTGGTGAGTGCAAACCTCCTTCCGAATATCCCGTTTCTTTCGGCATCTATGCTTTTACGCAACATATTGATTTCACCTAGCGTAAATTATTCAAACGTTTTAGGGATTCATTGCAATAGAAATATGATTGCTTTTAAAATTTAATAATAGATGGATCATTTATAAATGATGTAATTCGCAAAATTGTTGGAAACTTAAATGGTTAATGTGTGAAGTGAAATGGTAGCGCATTTACCCTCATATAAAAAATCAGTATGCCGATGGTATCCGAATATGTTTTCGATAGATAGATCTTTCTTATTGATTTATTTAAAATATATATTTACAACCGGGACTCAAACTTGAAACTCTGCATAAAAAATGTTTAATGCTTGAAAATATGAGATCACAATGCGTTAAAATAATTTCCCTACAATAACAACTAATGGAGCGTGATTGAGGAAGCCAGTCGATATCACCACTTTTTCACATTATGCGGTCGGGAAAAATTTCTCGCAAAATTTCAAGCGTATGAGGTGGCACGATGATAACCATTGATGGTTACAGAATTGCCATTATTATTTACATTAAATGTTTTTGAGACTCCATAACAAATTGTAATTAACTACTATTTACGACTACTAAATGCAAATTGACAAATGTTTGCTAAATTAAAACGGCAACCAAATTAAATCTGCCTGGAACATTATATTCACCCTGTATGTACAAAAAATTTTAAAAATTCCTTACGACATTTTTCAAGTGAGATGCATTCTCCATTATGAAGAATAAATCCATCTTTACAAAAGCAACTCGGCACACATTCACGTGTACATATCGGTTTTCTGTTATCACAAGTGGCTGGACATCTTGTGCCGCACTCTTGGAATACTCCATTAGGACTCGAGCGTTCAGTAGCTGGAAAAATAATTAATTTTTCTAAGCATAATTAAAAAAAATCTTTTTGTTTGCATTCATTTTCAGTTTATAAATCGTATTTGAAGCACACGACTGTCAAATACCATACCACAAGATTTCAACGACTGCTGGTCTTTTGTTTTCTCTTTGTAAATAGTTCCGGGACCAGTAGTACTGTGAAGGCTTCCTTAAAACACGTCCAAACTGGCAGAGTTGCTTGTTTCTTTCAGAATGCGACCACAGCGCGACCCAATACATTTTTTTTTTTCATGCTACACTTTTCTTGAAAGCATTTGCTTGTGTAAAGAAGTGGACTATATATTAATAATAATAATTGTTTACAATAACTCGCATTTAATAAAATAATAGCATTAGCGATATAAAAATATTATGGTACGTGTTTCTTTTTAAAGTGGTTTTTAATGCCATTTATTAGTTCTTCATTATCATTAATTTTCCTAATGTTTTCGGGTAAGCTGTTAAACAATTTTTCCCTAGGTGCATATAGTGGTGTTGTGCAAATGATGTGTTGAGATTTGAGCATGAAAATACAAATACCATTCTTTTAATATTTGAAGAATGGATTTTCTGATAAATATGTTGGTATTCTTCAAAAAGTAGTTTTGTCGAATAATCTTTTGGTTTTTTAATATTTTTTTTATGATAAGTTTATGTAAATTGCTTACTAGAATCATGCTAATTTTATGTTGATCCTCAACTAACGATAGCATATTGTAATATGGATTGAATAAATTAATAGTATACTAAGTACAAATTATTATGATTCAGATTTTTTTAAATATGTGTATTAATTTTATAATCTTTTTAACAACTTAACAAATTTAAATATTCCATTTAAGATTTTTATCAATGATTACTTCTATTACTAAGATATTTGATTTTATTAGTTGTTTTTAAAATTGAGCAGTTAGAGAGACAAACATTTTCTTATTATTTTCAAACTAAGCTAAACGCCTGTGCTATGAAAATACGACTAAGTTGCTGGAACTGGAATGAGATTCAAACCCTCGACCACTACATCATTGGGCCACTAGACCACAAAGTTATTACAAATGTAAAAATATTGAGATTGATTGTTTAATATAGATTTTAGAACTTATCCCCTTTAGCACAGTTTGTACTTATTTTATTGTATTAATATAAATAATAGTAGATACCTAATAAATAATTTATATCTTGTTACTTATTTAAAAAATTAATAGCTAAAATAGAATCGTTCGTAGCAGAAAATAAAAAACTTTCATATTTTTTACCAATTATTTAATTAATTGATGCATAAGTAAAATAAAATAATACAAGCGATAAATATTGTAAAACTAGCTGAAGTAGGTACCCGGCTTTGTCCAGGCTGTACGCGGAGTGAAGAGGTTTCATTTAGAGGGATGGGGGTAGTTCTTTTTTCGAAATCTGTCGTAGACAGTAATTTTTCTCTTATTTTGAACGTCAAGTGTGCAAAGTTTCATCAAGAAGTACCAACATTCTGCTTTAATGGGAAGAAGGGGGGATGGGGGTGGTTTTTCAAAATATCATGTAAACGGTGACCTTCTTTTTATTTTTAAGGTCAAATGTGCAAAATTTCATCAAACTCGGAATAAAACTGTAGATTTGTATAAAAAACAAACACATCCACCCACAGTGCAGGACTGTTTGAGAAGGAAAGCCTATTTTACTACATAATGTAAATTTTGACATTATTCCAATACCAATGTGCTTAAATATCTATGTAAATTTTTATAATTAGTCTTATATGTTATGTTTATGTATTATGAATCTTAATACAATATTTAAAAATCCGTGTAGAGTTTTCTGCATTACTCCTTCGGCAGTCTGCACACACGTGTCATCAAAAAGGCACTCAAAATTTATAAATACACTCCGGTGAACATGAACAGAAATAATGACCAAAATTAGAAAACTTATTGGTACCTACTCGGCCTTGAAATGGATGGAACTGACGTATAAAACAATAACCTATCAACTACGTGGTATTACCATGATACATATACCAGAGATACATCTTACTTTCGACACGAGATAGTATATACTTCAATATTAACATACCGTATCAGCAACAATATGAAAACACACTGCAAATTTACTTACTAAATAGAAAACTCTATATAAAAACATTTTAGACCATTTTTAAAATACCTACATTTCTTGAAATAATTTAATTTCACGCATCCATTGGTACACAATAAAGATCACGACGAATACAAGAAGTACTCACCTAGCTTTCTCCAGTGGCGTAACTATGCCAATGCAGCCAATGCAGCCAATGCGGTGCATTGGGGCCCACGTTAGATGGAGGCCCAAAAAGTTAGCGCTCTACAATCCATTTGAAATCATTATTTTTGCAAGTATCGATACCTTTCCCGGCGTTTATAGTAATTCACGGCAATAAATTAGATTATAAATTTATAAAAATAATTTCTCACGTATATTGCAAATATACGTGAAAATAAGATTGATGTGTACAGTAAGGCCCCGCTAATTCATCTTATTAGAGATCAGTCCATCGCCGTAAAGCCAAGTTTTTTTTAAAATTACAAGTGCAAATGCCTTTCAAGGTGTAACATGAGACAAGAGACTAATTTTGTTCTTATTATTTAATTGACAAACCGCGCAGTACTGATATTTGTATATCTTGTACGCGATACTTATTTAGGTGGTCATTTTTTTTGGTTCTGCATTTTTTGGCCCAATTTTTGTATTATAGTTACGCCAATATAACAATAAAAAATTCAATAACCACTATGAATTAATTATATTCAATAATCGGTTTCAAAGAATGCCTAAGTTAATCAATAATTTATTATTAAAATGAATAACCGTAACGTGTTTCCGTTAAATATTAAAATATTAATTAATATACCTTTTCATGCACACTTGTCGATTATTGAGGCTTCTAACAGAGCCATACATAATATGAATATGTGAAATGCTTGATCAGATAAGGTCTTTCATAGGTTAAATATTTATTTTAATTTTACATTACCATTTTTTATTCTCACAACTTTACCGTCATTCACTAAAGTTCGTTTTTTAGTACCCTCAGTATTAAAGATCAAATCTTATAATAATAATAATAATAATAATAATGCGCTTACTCCAGTGTGATCGGGTTTTTTTTAATGAAGATCCGATTCGCTATAAAGATAATACATTTGTGTTACGAAAAGAAAAGCAAAACAAAACAATATTTTTGCCTCTTTTTAATATCTTTATCAGTTTTGCCGTCCGTAGAAAATATACGTTCTAAACACACTCACTTTCATTTAATTCAAAAACTACTAAATATTTATTAATTTTAATTATAATATTTAAAAATTTGTTAACTACTTTAAGAGTTTGTGTTTAATACACTAACCAGTTTCGGAAAATATTATTTCCTTCATCTGGATGTCAAATTAACTAACTAAAATATTATATGTAGCGCTTAATTCCAATACCCCCTAAAACGGATTTCGAATAATTTGAGTTAAATGTACAATTTTGTAGATTTTTTTGTCAGCTACATACAGAACACATTGTTTCTTGCAAAATCCACTTAAATTTATTGATATTGCATTTTCAAAATCAGAGATAGTTCTAAAATACCCCAAAGCAGACAGAGTATAAGTTGCTATCGCCCCTAAAATGAATTCAGCCAATCACAACGCTCGTTGATGTTCACGTGATCTGATATGGCTGCTAGAACGATATATAGAGAAAAAAAATTACATTATAAAATTGTCTCTTTAAATTTTAATAAAAAACCAACATTTTGTACATTTGCTTTCAAAATATACATTTTCATCCATAACTCAAAAACACATAATGTCATTTTAGGGGGTTTTGGAATTAAGCGCTACAAATGTTAAATTTTTATAATGTTTTTAAATTCTATTTTATAAATTATTAATTAAAAAATAAATCTAGTACCTAACTTAAATTGTTACAATGGTGAAACAAAACCGGTGGGTGTGTTAAATATAACACATTCTCTACGGTGGTGGGTCAGATTTGACCCGGGTGTTTGTAAAAATATGAATTACGCTACAAATATTCGTTTAATGCCGCTTTTCTTCTAGCTAATCTTTTATTTAATATTTACAAATAATTTGAGATACAAATAAATGTTATCGGACGAGATTCAAATAAGTTATCGATAAAAATGTGAAAAAATGCTCAAAAATCAATCGCTTTTACGGGATTGAATCTCAGCGCTTACACCGAAATATATATATTGTCAGCATTTTGAACGGGTAGACAAAGTATACCAGGTATGCGTCTATGTATTTGTTTTGACTTATTTTCGTCTGTCAGCCCCTAGACAATACCAGTAATATAACTATTTGAGGGGCGTTGTGCCAACCTGTAAGTTTTATGACACTACCTGTTCGGGTTATGACGAGAAGATTACATGCTCAGTGGATGTTTGTATTTAGGCTGTATAGAGGGCGTTTGTTGATGCGTGAGAATATGTACATTATTCATAATATTTTTTAATTTTTAGCAGAAACATTACGGCACATCATGCCATTTTATTAAATCATATTTAAAATGAAATATCTATAAAAAATCTCCCACAAAACGGTTGAAAAACTGAAAATTTGAGGTGGATCTAAAATGACCCACATCGCCGGACGTGTTATGTTTTGACCCACCGGACAGTAAGAGTTAAAGTGGTTAAAAACAAAGTTTTAAATAATCTATATTAAAACTAATGTAAAATTTTCTACTAAAAATATTTATTTTGTATCATTATGTCATACTTTCAAATACTATTCCGACATTCATCATAAGTTAACTTCCGAAGCGTACCTACTCGTACATCATACGTACCATCTTATTTTAACGCTAGCAAAAACACTGTAAAGCTTTACAGGGAAAATTTTCTCAAAGTAAAGACTACGAAGAGCATGTTTGTAGTGAGTACCTTCAAATTATTTCAAAGACAAAGTAACTCCATAAATCAAAATAAGTTTTATGCCCCGAGTGACACGGAGCTCCACCCCTGTAGACGATAAGATATGTTAGCGCAAAAATGTTATGCAAAATATGTTACAATGCAAGGTGTGATACAATTGTAAATAACATTTCACAACAAAGAGCAAACCAAAATAGACTTTATTCAGCACAGCCAGGGACGCTTAAGGGCGGCAAATTCTAAGGGACGACAAAATGGCGGAATTTAAGTATCTAATAAAGAAATACAGCAGAAAATAAATTTTAAACGGCATGGATCCCTGAATCTATCAAAAAAATATATTAGCCAAATATCAACGGGCAAGTCCCATAAAACTGTTTTTAAATTTCGTCAAAAAACTATCAATAGCACTGTATTTTTTACCAAGGAAGATCATAAAATAATAAAATTTAGACAATACACATATATTTAATATTTTAGCAAAAATATTGTGGTTATTCATTTTAATAAATCATTTACATTCATTTTGTATTTAAACACCGTGAATTTAATATATACCAACGAAAAAGTAATTTTTCTTCAACACGATGATACACGATATTGTTATTATGATCTGAAAAATCTTTTTTTGTAAATATTAGGAAATTATTTTTAATATATTTAAAAATAAATTTAGTATCCGACTAAAATTGTTGATGATTAATGATGTGGAATTGTTATAATGATCCGAAATTATCGGAAAAATTTTAAGTACTTGACGTAAAATTGAGTCGGTTATTTGTAATATTTAGGTGTCTAACGATTCCAAATAATTCAATTTCAGAAAAATAACTTCTTAAATACAGAGTTATTGGATAACTCATGAAACAATACACATTTATGGGAATAGGTCACTATATATTCGAATAAGGACGTCACTGAGCACAGCGCATTTTATTCCGAGAAAGAGCAAAAAGATGTGTCACCACCAGAAACATGCGAAGAAATTGGAGAACTTCTTCCAGGTCTCCGGGTGTTATTGCCATTTTTGCAATTCTGATTGAGACCAATCTTTATTTAGAAAGGTTTAAGCAATACAAAATGAAAACTCATCTTAGACTTTACTATCAACGGTCAGCGTCCCATCAGCGGTTCACTATCGTTACCACAATTTAAAAAAATGTATAATGTTAAAAACGAGCTGTAATAAATTTTCTGATTGTGTGGAAGGTTAATGTTAAGTAAGCACTAATTAATTAATCGATTTCTGATATCATTAATTGACATGGCGGTTACATTGTGATGTAACATGATTATTTTAATTTTCACAATTAAACTTTGTACTAAGTTATCACCTGATGATGAGAGTGACTGCATTCTCGAAACAAGTAGTGAAAATAGCCCAACATGTGTGCAGTACAAAGTTTTGTTATAAAAATTAAAATAATCGATTTCTATATTATTTTGTAATTATCGTTAGTATAGTCCCCAAATGCAAAAAAGGCATTAAAAAAAATCACTTAGAAAATATATAAATATATATTTCTGGTGCCATCAACACTTCTTACGTCATATATCTTTCTTACCATTCTCTCCTCATTCATCCGTTTCATATGACCAAACCACCGAAGTGATCCTTTCTTAATCTTACTCAATATACTAACATCAGTTTTACATTCTTTACTCTGTCATAAATAGATTTGCCACGCCTAAGTGATCTCATTTCCACTGCATTCAGTTTACTATCGTTCCTCTTCTGCCAGCTACATCATACATCAGTGTTGGTACCAGGACTTCATCGTGCACTGCTAGACTTACCTCGGTTGACAAATTCCCATTAGATATAATACCATTCAATGCGCCGTTCACTTTATTCCCTGCAGTCACCCTCCTTTCGATATCATTCTTTATGTTTCTATCAAACATACTTCCCAAATACACGAAATCATCTACTTGTTCCAAACATTTATTACCTACAAGTATTTTTCACGGTGTTTTGCCTTCCTTCTTCTCGAATACCATCACTACCGACTTGTTAACATTCATCATAAAGGTCACTTTCCTTGCGTACATTATTTAATCACTGCATACTCTACTCACTAAACTCCACAATTCTTGTATAAAAATTTGATGTCGGGAATGTATTAATAATAAATTACATCATAACAAAAATATAAATCGATGCCTTTAAGTCTAACGTAAAACATTTTACACTTTAAAATTATATTACATTTGGAGTCAAGTGACCACAAGTTGGCAGAGCGCTAGCTTAGCGTACGATACTCAATACTCGTCGCTTCCAAAATCTGTTTATTTTCAAAAATATTTTAAATGAAACACAAGGAAAGAGTGAGAGAGTATAAAAATGTTTTTAAATTTTCTAATGCGCTATTTCTATCGCAGTTTTCTCGACATATTCTACCGGGGTTCCCGCAGAATAAACGTAATATCAAAAGATGTTTCAACATGAGCGGAAAATTTATATTTGGCGTCATTTTTGCTGTTATGCGTTGACAGTCAAACCATTATGACAGTTCGATGGTAAATAGTCCGCCATTATTAAAAATAGATCGCTATTCGACACAACAATGCATTCTTATTGTTAAACATTATTTCAAAAATGGTAAAAGTTTAACTGCCACAATTCGCAAAGAGCGTCCAATTTTTGGTAATCGAAATGTTCCAAGTGCATCATCTGTGAAGAGCATAATCGAACAATTCGAGGAGACTGGCTCGATTACTGATGTCAGACCATCGATACGTGTCGTCCAGGTCGTTCAGCAGAAAACATCACAGCTATTCGCCAAAATGTGGCTGAGAGTCCAAGAACACCCATTCGGCATCGTACTCAAGAATTGAACACTTAAAGAAGCACGAAAGATTTCCATCTTCATGCTTATAAAATCCAACTCAAGCCTATAGACCATACACAGCGAAGAGAGTTTGTCATCCGTTTGGGTGACGAAAATTGACCGCCTAGATCGTGCGATTTAACACTTATGGAATTCTGTGTCTGAGTTTATATCAACAAACTCACGACCGCCCTAGCTTTAAAGAAGGAGATTAGACGCTGAATTACTGAAATACAACCACAGTTATGTCAGACCGTGACGCAGAATGACGCAAATGTGCCAGCAAAGCCAAGGAGGGCATTTATCAAATGTGTTGTTTCATACATAATTCCCACATCTAATTTATGATTAAATCAAAAATTCGGTATTTTCTCAAAAAAAAACTGTGTTTTATTTAAAAATTTTACTTTCCGCTCTCGTTGGGACACCTTTAGGTATAAAAAGGTCCTTGTATATTGCCATGACTTGTTTTAGATTATTTGATATTCGCTTCTGAACAAGTTCAAATCGTACAAATGTGCAAGAATCTTGATCTAGACAACAAACAAGCTAGACGAAGTACTCAAACGTGATAGGCTTGGAAATCTACACAATAGATGCTGTAGTAGTGAGAATCATAAAAGCAGTCATTGGCTGAAAATAACAATGAAACGAACGAGTCAGCAGTAATTACTGTCACATCTTTAAGAATTCATAAACCCATTCTACAGCAGAGATGGTGAACCTATTTCGCTTTTCTGCTCAGGGACTGGGCGCCATGCCCATTTAGTTGCCTACTGCAGTAAATTAGGAGATAATTTTCAAATTTATTAAAATCCAGCTTATTTTGAACATTATTCTGTAGATCTACATCTCAGATGCTTAAATTCGCCTTATCATTTCTTTGATAAGTATCCATGCTATCATTGTATAAAATAAAATCGAGAACACATAGCATCTGACTATTCTCATCCGTAATCTAAGGTTGAGGTAATGACAAAGGTTGCATGAGCTTGCTCAATGCGTCAATTTATTTCATCATAATGATCCCATCTTTCATTTATATTGCAAGCCAGGTATATAATACTTTGTATCTTTTCCAATTTATTTCCAGCAATATAAAGACATTTATTGTCATCTGCGTTATGTTTTCTAATGAGCATATATTTTGTTTAAATTTATACAAAATATATGCTCATTAGAAATAATCTACGTTATTTTATTAAGTTCTAATCCAAAAGTCTCACACGTGTTCACTACTTATTTTAGCAATAGCTGTAAATCTTCAATGTTACTCGCTAGAAGTACCGTATCATCTGTATATCATCTCGGACACGTAATGGAACATTCAGAGAAGTATTCTATCGTGCACCTCATAATGCAGGGAAAGATTGCTGGAAGTCTGGAAGAAGGAGAATATCATGGCTGTAGAACCTGAGGCAATGGTTTGACCAGTCTACTCTAGAGTTTTGTCGGGCCGCAGTAAGCAAAGTGATGATAGCTAACGGATAGGGCACAAGAACAAGGAGAAGTTCAAATCCACATTTTGTCAAAGTGAGAAAATGAGATATTTAATGAATTTAACGAAACTTCTCAATGTATGAGATTGCCATGACGTGATTGGTTTAAATACATGTGGCGCTGGTAGATATAATAAACCTGTTTCTGTTCACTATTGAAATTTAGTTTTATATGAAGAAGGTTTTTAAATCACTTCAAGTTGAATACATATATGAAAATCACTTAATGTCCAATCATTCTCAAAACAGTAAGCTAGTAATAAAAAAATAATAATTTGAATTTGATTACTTTTGACAATTACCTCCTGATTATTGAAAATTAATATTGACTATACATTATATTTTGTAACTTAAATTTATTATCTTTATGGCGAATCGGGTTTTCTGAAATAAACTCATTATTAATGTTATTATCATCAATCGTAAATGAAAAAAATTAAGTATGGTGGTGACTTTATTGCCGGTGTCTAAGTAGACAACGCGATGTTGTTTGAATAATTATTATTGATATACCTTTAGAAAGATGTTTGTAAGAAAAAAAACAAAATCAACAAAAATAGGAAGTAGATGATTGCATCTGAAACAATATACGGTGTTAATAAAATAATTATTTTTAATTTAAATTAAATATATCAACTTGAAACAAAAAACATATTATGTTTTAATTGAATTAGGCATGTGTCCACTTGTGTAAAAAGGTTACCATCGCTAGTCTATCTATAGTAATGTTAAAGCATGATAATTTTAGATATTTTTATAAAATTTTTCAATAAGTACTTAAACATAATACATAGTATCCCAATAGCCTTTTGTGTGTCACGCGCAGGTAAATTTGAAATAAAACTGATGTATTACGTTGGTGTAAAAGTATCAATACTAATACATGAACATGAGACCTTTGTGTTCTGAAGGTACTTTATTTATTCATCTAATCTATTCATATTGTTAGAAATTTGACAATTGAAAACACTGTAACTCTTCTGTACTATGGGTAGGTAATGATTTAAATTATTACGTGTTTCAGAGAAACAGTCATACGTACGAGTATTATAGGGTGAATATTATGGTCCAGGTCGACTTTGTTTGGCTGCCATTTTGGTTTGGCAGATATTTGCCAGTTAGCATTTGAAAGTCGTCAAGAGTAGTTGATTACAATTTATTATGGAGAATCTAATGCCTCAACAACGTATTAAAGTCATTAAAACATTATATCTAAATAATATGGCAATGCTATAACCATTTATAGTGTTCGCTATCGACACATGTTGAAGAACTTATCGGTAGGTCGATTGTGCCTGCAACACATGTGGTTTCAACAGGATGATTCTACCTCATACACAGCCCAAGCTAGGCTTGAAATTTTGCGAGAAGTTTTTCCCGGCCGCATAATGTTAAATAGTGGTGATATTGACTAGCCTTCTCGATCACCTGACTTGATGGCTCCCGACTATTTTCTGTGAGGGTACTTGAAAGGAAAGGTCTAAGTCAATAAGCAAATAATAATTTCGATGCCACAGGACAATATTCGAAATGAAATTGCTGAAATAACACGCGCAGTGTGCGAGAATGAAAAATATGGTTAAAAGAACATGCATTTGTGCCGCTGCTACAGGCGGCCACATAGCCAATGTCATATTCTATACATAATTGATAATTAAAAACCAAATTAATTAGAAAGTAATGTTTTATTTTTTAGGTATTTAGAAACAACAACCCTGTACGTCGTTAGTACCCTTCCTAGGACGGGTTTTAAATAAATTGTAAAGCTACAGATATTTAAATTAAGGCATAACTCTATAAACTTGTTTTATTAGTCTATTAGCGTTCCTCCTATTTGTTGGAATTTATTTTATTAATTGAATTGCAGTAAAGTTCAAGAAATTTGTTTTTCTCCCCGCCTACCCCCGGCGATAAATTGCATGATGGTATGTTTGTAAGTAAAGTCAGTTATTTTCATTAAGTCTGTTTCGCGTAGACTACACGTCTAACTGCTAACTCTAGATTTCTAAAATCACTTACACAAAACAATCGCGTAAGCGTAAACTCGTAATCCTGAGCCACTATAACTATCTTATCAGTATATGAAAAACTATTGAAGAATATAAAATTCTAACACTGAAAATTATTTTTTCCATGTTAAAATTATCACATGTTCATATAGATAGTTTTTTAAGTGCTTGCTTTTAAAAATAATTCATATTTACGTGTTTTTACGAAAATGCAGGTTTTTATTATTCATATATATCAAAAGTAATACACTAGATTTGACTTTTTTTAGAAGTATTACTTAGATTCGACCGTTACACTATTAATATATATTTACTTCCCTTCCGTCTCCATGAATCCTGCATATATATCTTGTGCAGATAATACAGAATGGACCAAAAACAACATTCATAGATACTCTTAGGACGAATCTGAATAAAGTAACGTGAAGTGAATTTACTCGAATAACTTGTATTGAGTAATAATTTGAGTTAGGTACTAAATATATTTTTTAAATTATTGTTGTTTTTTTAAAAATAGATTCTGGTAAAGAAACAATAATATATGTTTTTAGTTAGTATCGACACCCTGAAGAAGAAAATTGTATTTTTCGAAAGCGGTAGATGTATTTAAACATAATTAAGTGGTTAAAAAAACAAAGTTAACTAATAAAAATATTATTAAATTATTTATTTTTAATGTATTTTACTTTATATATTTTACTTTATCGCTTATAATTAGAATCAAAGAAAATTTGGTAATCTTCTTATAAGTAGCAATAGCCAGGAATACAATATCTTGGACTTTATGTAACTTTATTTTTAAAAGTAATTATGAATTTTCTGTTGTTAAATTTCAAATAAATAAAAGACTTTAGAATAGATAACTCTTTACATTTATTAAATTAAAATAGTTTATACATAAAATAGTTTACATATAAAATAAATATAATATAGTTTTGTGCATGTATTAATATAATACAAGACATCACATAAACACAATAAATTAACAAAAACCTTAGTAAATCCTTATAAACATAATAAATTAGAAAAAACATAGTATATACCAAATATTTCTGACATTCTATGTAGGATCACTAAATTAGCATTAATGACAGGTGAAATTAATTACCTTGATACAAGTATATAATTATACAGTGAATGTTATTAAGAAGTAAATCAATAAAGAATGCGTTATTTTCCTCAAACACGCGCCTCATTCTATCCGTGCATAAAATATTTTTATTGTTTTTACTTTATTTTAGACTATTCAAACACCGTCCTTAATTTATTTAGATTATTTTTAATAAAATTTTATGCGCTTTCTTAACACGCTTTGTTTAACGCAATTTTCCGACACATTTTTAGTGCCACTGTATTGGGATGCCTTCGGAAAAACATATTCTATATCAAATTTTTTATTATTTTTAAATGGAATGACAGTTGTATCAATTTGAAAAAGCTTCAGCATATAAGTTCGAAAATTTGGCGTCAACTTACTCGGTTTATGTGGTGTACCTGATAACGCATTTCCCTGGATAGTAAAAGATACAGGTTCGAATTCCGGTAGCAATTAAAATATTTTTTCGATAAATGCATTTTTTCTGTATCTTTCTAATTGATACATTTAATTTGTTTTAAAAATATTACAAATATTTTAGTCGACACCATTAAATTATTTGTATAAATAATTAAAGAGTTTGTAAAAAGAAGTGGATCTGAAAAAAGACAGAAGAAAATCTAAGTGCCGGAATTATTCCAATGAATTAGAATATACAATTTAAATGGAATTTATTCTTGAATTGTATCATTTCAGTATTTTGAACTTATCCACCAAAAAATATAAACGTGTTGATGGATGGGGCACGTGCTAAGAACAAATTAAGAAATACGATACTTTTCTGGAGAACCGGAAATGAAACAAATATAAACATATGTATCACAAACGATATAACGACAAAATTCTATAAATGATTTACTATTTGAGTTCTTACATCAACCGAAACAAAAAACAAATAAACTATATACAATAATAAAGCACGAGACATAACATAAGATAAGATAAAATACAAGAATATTGAATTACAAAAATATCTACTTTTACAATATCTCAAAACTACCTTATAAATCCGGGTAGAACAAAAATAGGACAATCGCGACTTATTTGCCAACTTATTCCAAAAGTCAAGACAGTTAAACAGATTTGAAAAATAAATGCCAAACATACTAAGACGTGCACAAATAAATGGGTTTTTTTAATATAATTCCATTCCTTCTCACTTAACGACCGCTCGCACTTACGACTATTATTGCACACCTACCAACACTATGTCTTCTATACGAGAACTCTCAAATCTATGCATCCCATTGTCATCAGCAGGGAAGAGACTCTTTATGTTCCGTGTTATTTATTTTTAGCGTCACGTGAGCAGTCATAGATCTATAATAATGACGTCAGGAAGCACACCACCTCCTCTCCTAATTTACAATGCGCGTTCTCAATATCCAGTCAGAAAATTAGTGTTCATTGTGTCGATCGATCACATGCCATGGTAAAATTGTGCTGATATCCATGGCATATAATGCCGACCAAAAAAAAGAGCCCCATTTTGCTTGCTAAAAGCGGTAAGAAGCAAAGTAAGGCTGTAGATCATGATACTTAAACTGAAGATTATCAACTATCGTTTCATGTCTACATCGGTGGAGCAAGACCTGGTCGCTAAGTGAGGACTGACTATATTTAATCTAAATGTTTTTTTTGTATAACCCATGTTTCTTTATGTTTTTAACAAAATAAATTTAATTATTTTAAATAATCAATATACACAAATATATATAAATATAGGAAGTCGATCAGTCGCTGAAAAGAGCGTAGTCATCCTCATCATCTAGGTCAGCATCTGATGATGCTTAATTTGGAGTATCGTAAAGTGGCTGCGCAACCCATGTTCCCATTTTTATTAAATTTCTAAAATGAATAAAAACAGTATTATTTTAATTATTTGACCCTCACTGAATACGCCATTATGATACGATTTATTACGTATGTTAGATTCATGAAAGAAAATTTGTTAGAGAAGGGGATATGAAAGGATAAAGCGATGTCGTAAAGAAGATCTAGTTACTAAACAAGACAAAATGTTTCTATGATATATTGAATGGTGGTTGAAAGTCCAGCGAAACAATTATAATTCAAGGCTAACAACATATATTATATAAATAATTATAACAAATACTAATACATTGTTAGGGTGCTAATAATTTTAATCTAAATCAATTTTTTGTTATTTTTTTTTAAGAGTACACTATTTATTATTATTATATAATGCAAATAATGTGTAATTACTTGTGATTCAAAATATATTATATAAATACGAACTAATCCATTGACCCCACGAGTCCATAGATTTAATTGTTTTAGAAGAATTCTTCAAAATGATTAATAATATCAAAACAAGGCACGCAGAAATCTGAACTGTCAAAAAATTGCAATTAATATATTAATTTTATGTTTCTTGTTTGGAGTTTGATATTAAACTTTTTTTGATAAAGAACATTAAGAAGACCGAAATTCTTTTATTGTATTATATTAAGTGTAAATGGCCTGCATCTACAATTTTTATATGTATTTGCAATCTGTAGAACAATTGCGTTAATGATTTGTTTACCTCAGGCGTTTTGGTAATTTCGATAAGTGATAATATGAAAGTGTTACTATACATACATATATATTTTAGCACTTTATTGAAACTATATTTTTAAATAATACAAATATAAATAAATACATAATATGGCTTATATGAAAATATTTAATTTATTGTTGTACTATGAAACATTGTAAGTTTTTTGTTTTTAATTTTTAAAAATGCTTTAAATAAAAATAATAACTTGCAGATATAATACGTCTATAAAGATGTAATACGTAAAAATTGTTAATACTTAAAAATAAAAAAATGAATAAAACTGTAATAATGTCACATGATAGTTAATATAATATATTTTATGATTATGATAGGAACTTTTACGATCAAACGTTACGTTTTGTTTTATAGTTTTTTAATTTTTTTAATAGTTAATCATCATTTGTAAAGCTGTGAATAATAGTGACAATAACTTGTTCATAATAGGCAGTTTATCAATGTTTTCTTCGTGATATTATTTTATTGAATAGATATATATCGTCTATGTGAATTCAATACCGTGTATGAGCCAATAATTTAAAAATACTTTTTTTGGCGCTTCCAGTTGTACGGCACGCAACGCATTGATTGGCGCATTCAAATTTTAAAATTGACCAATAAACTGTTTGCACTCAGCTAAAGACAATACCGCGAATAAACTATCCCCACTAAAGAAGAAAGTCCATTTTGTTCCTCTTGAACATTTTGACAATTGATTCTTCCGCGGTATTGGACTTACACCGACAATATACTCTCTATAATATCACTTAAAAATCTGAAAATAATATATTACGCGTTTTTTGCAATACGGTATTATTAGATGAGGAGGAGCATATAAAACTTCAATATCACTATTAGAAATCACTCAAAAATGATAATAAAAATTATTCTAAAAAAAAGACTATCCAAGTGTACATCTTTTCACAAATTTCAAAGTACCAAAAATAATAGACATACAAAAAAATTCAATAATCCAAATTTTCAAAATTAAAAATCAATTAAGCTTCAGAAGCGAATTCCGATCTACAAGATTTAGAGATCAAATTGATATTCCAAAACTAAAATATACCGCAACCCAAAATCACTATATTTATCAAGGAATTAAATTTTTTAACAATCTTCCCTTCACATTTAGAATAATTACAGACTACTATCAATTTGTATCTGAAGTAAAAAAATATATACACAGACTAACTGAAACAAAAATTATCTCGTATATACTCCTTCTCTATACACGAGTCCTACTCTCATAAAAATAAAAATAAATCTTAAATGAAATATATATATTTTACTGATAATTCTAAAATGTATTATATTTTCTAATATTTAAATAAAAAATATATTTGATAAATAATTTTAAATTGGACATTATAAAGAAGAATGCAATTAAAAAATAGGTTCACAGCATCTGTAATGATCATGAGCTATAAAAAGTGTTTTACTTTTAAAAAATACATACGGCATTGAGAAAGAAGAATACACTTTCCATTACTATCCTTGACGTAGCCTGTCTTGCACTGACAGCCTCTGTTTTCTGAACCCAAACAAGCTCGTTGCGGGCAGAGCGAAAACTCCGGCTGCTCACAAGTGCCTCCAGGACAAATATTAGGACAATCCACCAGTTCAGCATTGGGATCATCACAAGCTATCTCTGCAAGAATTAAACTGTATTGTCGTGTACACAAGGTACACCACAAATCACTTTTATTAATACATGTCGACCTTTTGCAATCTGAGAACCCTTTGTGAAGTCATCCTGGCTGACGACCAATAATAAAATCGTATCATAATGTTGTTAAAAAGTATATTTTCGATCTTCAAATATTTTTACGATATATCATTAATATCATTTTGGATACAGAATGTGCAGTAAATTAAAAGTATGAGAATAATTTAAAGTTACCTATGAGCCTATTATCCAGATTGCATATAACGCACATAGATAAATAGACTTACGCCAGAGCAACGCTTGAAAATTTATTTCGAAAATCGTGGTTCTGTTCGCGAAACTTACCGTGCTTTACGTCTATTTTACGGTCGTCATAATCATCTATCTAAGCAAGTAATTCGAATAACCATGGATCATTTTTGCACCACGTTATTGCAAACTAATTGATAATACGAATCCGCAGAGACGTCGTACCTGTCGTGCGCACCTAAGCTGTTGCTGCAGTAAAGCGTAGTGTTGAGGATGACCCGAATGAGTCAATTTGCCATCGTGCACAGCAATATATCCATATTTTTGTTCCTCAATTGAATGGTATTAATGTGGAAGAGCTGTGGTTTCAACAAGACGGCGCAACATGCCACACAGCGCGCGCCACAATCAATTTTTTGAAGGAAACATTCGATGAGCGCATAATTTCGCGTAATGGACCTATGAATTGGCCTCTAAGATCGTGTGATTTAACACCTTTAGATTATTTTCTGTAAGGATATGTGAAGGCGCTAGTCTACGTCGACAGAACAAATATGATACATGACTTGGAAGCCAACATTCATTGCGTTATTGTCGATATACATCCCCAGCTGCTCCAATAAGTGGTCGAAAATCGGACTTCCATATTGCTCTTTATTCGAGCCAGCCGCGGTGCAGCACCCATATGCGCAAAATAATTTTTAAACACTAATGGCATATAATTATTTTTCCAATAAAGCCAATACCATGGCCATTACCACGATTTTTATGTGTTTTATTTCATTTAAAAGTTCTATCGCTTTAAAAAAAACACATTTATGTGGAATAAAACTTATTTTCTGAACACCGTAACTTCCGTAGTAAATCAAATTTCAATAAAAATCTACCAAACTTATATAAAAAATTGACCTTGTTCTCAGCTGAAATCATTAGCCGACCTTATACAGAAATGTGCCACGTGTAGCATTGCAGTTAACTATACTGTATCCTAACTTTCACATGTGTGGTATATTTATGGAGCGGTAATGTGCTTGCACTTTAAATTTAAATTTACGAGTATCAAGCCTGAAGCATGTAGTTTCTGTTATTATTTCAAATGTTTACGGTGATAAAATGATATGATATTGTGCATATATATTTATTTGCACACAGATATGTTATTGTGTATTCTTGTATCTGTCTGGGTATTATTAGATTCTACATAAAAGTTATGTAAGTAGTAAAATAACTTTAAAAAATCAAGGACTTAACTTTCAGAAAATCACTCATTATCTACAATGGGGTTAAATTTAAAACGTGAAACTTTACAATTTAATATTTTTGTTACATGGTTATGTAAAAGAGAATCATAAAAAAATGAATTTTAAACATTTTTATTGGAATATTGGAATAAATAAATCGACCAACCATCCAATAATCCAACATAACTAATAATTTAAAGTAAAGATGAAAATAAGTGCAAAGTAATGTTCAATATATAGATACTGTTTGCAGAAATTTGTATACTAAATGTGGACTTTTAAAAGGTTTTGATATCTTTCATTTTTGTCAAGCCAGAACATTACTTTTATTGTAAAATACGCTAGGCTATAGATACAAATTTTCAGGTTTGCATTTAGACTGTTGTAGATTTTTGGTGCTAGAAACAAATTAAATTTTGTGTAAAAGTTTTATTTAATTATGGCACAAAATAGTTTTAGTTAGACTGTAAAAAATATAACGTTCTAAGTGTATAATATCTGACAGATATCCGTTTGAGTAATAATCATTTAAATAATAGCGGAAAGGCTTCCTATGAATACCTGTCAATTTTTTAGAACTTACGCGTTGAATGAAATAATTAAAAAATGTAATCGTTAAAAGATATCAACATATTAAAACCTTTTATAAAACCCCGAATTTTTTATGAATGGAGTGTTAATACGTGTACAATGAAAAATAATTATATAAAAATGTATATTTACCCACATTATCAACCTTTCCATAAATGACTTTTTTCTAATCCAATGTTGTTTTTGATTTCGATACACATAATACACCAGTATAACAATATTTATGTTGCAAAACGTCATTTTTATTAATAGTAGAGTAATTGTAAAAAATATGTGTTAGTTATTTACTTACTTCCTGATATTTTTGTAATTAGAGATCCCTTGATCATTTTATCCGATAAATGTTATTGCTTTTGATATAAACTCATACAGTTATAATAAAACATTTAATTGTTTATTGAATGTGGTGAGAAATAATTTGAAGTAAAATAATACATGACTTTCCATTGTGATTTCCTTTTTCTTCCTTAGCGTGATAAAATTATTAATTATTACCGATCCCTTTAATATATATATATATTTTTAATACTACCCACCACAATACAATTTCCCCATTGTCGTCACACTATACCATTGTCCACCACCACCATCCCATATTACTAAACTATTTAATATCCACCACCTTCCGCTCTTGATTATCAAATGCAAATATACGAATAAATTTAAATTTAAATCTACCAAAAAATTTAATTGCCAAAAGTTTTAAATAAATCATCTGAGATAATTATTTAGGGGTCAACATAGTGTTTTGATATTTTTATCTTATCGTGCCCTTGAAATAATGTATCATCCGACATTTACATTAAAATGAGATATTGAGCTTCAAAGTTTTGCATTTTTGAGGTGAATATTTTTTACAAAAAAGTCGCATTATAATTTAGAGTAATAAGATAAATTGATTCCTGATTTCGAGCACGTTATGTAATATAACTCATACATTTTTTTTGTAATCAAATCAATAGTAACTTGAAATTCGTTATTTAGCACAATATTAAAAAGAGAATTGTTATCAAAATGTTGATACAAAGAGTATAAATGTCAGATGATACCTTATTATTCCAAGATCTTATAGTGTGATTTTATAAACATTTGATATGCTCCATTTGAATGTTATTTATGTGAAAAATGTTTAACAAAAAATTGTTTACATAAGGTTAAGTTAATGTAATTATTCAACTTATACCTTCGTGCACAAAAATTGCTACCGACATTTTGATTGATTATATTTAAAACCAATCAACTTTCCAGATGCAAAATGTTTCAATGTACCAAAAACAAAAATTGCCAAAAATGTATTGTGAGATTTAACGCCAACGCTTTGCGTATAATATCATCGAAAACAATAATTTACGGTAACGTTAAATTGTATAATAATAATGAATATTCAATTACAAGAATTATTCACAAATATTACTAAACGACCACGATAAAATATAAATATTTTATTCGTGCGTTGTTGATTTAGTTCAAACGTCATTTAAACAATTGTCGTTTTTTTGTAAATAATATTATGTGTGTTGGTACCCATCAGTGATGTAAAACTAATTATTTGTGTGTTTTATTTTATTGTTTGAACATCTGCGAATGACTTATGTTCAAACATCTGCCAAGTGACTGACGATGACGGCAGACATGAAATAATATTTGTTATCGATCGGTAAATAAGCAGGGACAAAAATACAAATCATGATCAATCAGGCAGCAACAGAACAAATCATGATCAACAAGATAGCAAAAAGGCAAAACATAGTGATACGTCATTAAGACAAATTTGTACAATAATAAAATCAAGAATACGTACGGCATTTGGAGAGGAGAATGCATTTTCCGTTTGAATCCTTTACATACCCCTTTTTGCACTGACAGCCTCTAAGTCTACAGGGGGCTTTACAGTCAGCGAATTCAGGAGACTCACAAGTGCCTCCTGGGCAAGGATTGGGACACTCGACCACTTCTGCGTTTGGATCGTCGCAGCCTTAAACAAAGTATTAAATGATATATAATATAGTTCGATACACTTTGTTTTTTATCATATTTATATATTATCATTCATTTAACAAATTTTTTTTGGATTTCATTTAATATTAGATATCTTTTTATAGCGTATTTGTAAGCATTTGTATTTGTAAGCATCAACATATTTTTCTCTGAATCTAGTTTATTGCCGGTTTTATTACTTGAGGGGTATAGAAGCAAAACTTTTTACTGCAATATTGACTTTGAGAAACTAATAAAATATATTATTAAAGAGAACACATTCTTATTGTGAAGTTGTAATTATTCAAAACATAGGTCTGTGATGTTTTAAACACTAATTAAATGTATATCTTTATAATTAATACAATTAATTAGTATTTAATAAAATATATTTTAAAAATAATTCGAAACCTTTTAAATAATCAAACGGGTAATAGAAATGAGAATAAAAATACATTTTCGATTATATAAAAAAATGATCCTATAAATAATTTCTTCTAACGCAAATTTTATAATAGCTTTTTCTATTATATAATGATCCATTTGCGATTTAATAATATATCTCTAAATTTTTGCATTCATAAATTATTTTTTCCAAGATTGCTCTCCACCTCTCATTTATTATTTAATCATTATTTTTACCGATTCATTTTTGATGATTCCCCTTAGATTCTGTGTTTAACATGTTTGTTACTAATCAAAATACATTAAAATTTGTACACTTTGTTAGTTTTTTGTAGTTTATTTTGAATTCTTACAGCTTTCAGGTTTGATGCAGTCTCCATTTGCGATTTTCCTTATGTAGCCCATCTTGCATTCACATCTAGGTAAACACACCCTTGTTTCTGGTTCAACGGCACAGTCATACACTCGTCCTTCGATGTAATCTTCACAAGTCTCTTCGGGAGGACAATACATTGGGCAAGCGTTATACTTCTGGTTCTTGCTACATTTGTATTTAGCTAAAAATCAAATGATATTATTATTAAGTAGCAATGTTAATTGATTTATTTTAATGGAATTATAGTTAATGGGAACTTGTCAACTGAGGCAATACTAGCGGTTCACAATGGAGTCTTGGTACCGACACTGATGTATGGAAGTGAGTCCTGGAGGTGGCAGAAGAGGAACGAAAGCAGATCGAATGCAGTGGAAATGAGATCATTTAGGCGTATATGTGGCAGGTTCATTTATGACAGATTAAGAATGTAAAGCTGATCTTAGTATAGTGAGTAAGATTAAGACATGATTACTTGGGTGGTTTTGTCATACGGAACGGATGAATGAGGAGAGAATGGTAAGAAAGATATATGACGCAAATGTTGATGGCACCAGAAATAGAGTACGTCCGCAAAAGACTTGGCACGGTTAGGTAAATCAGATGCAGGAGGATGGTCCTGTTAGAAGCCTCAATAATCGGCGAGCTTGTATGAACATGGATGAGGTGAGAATTGTGTGTCAGGACAGAAGAGTGTGACACTCTATCCACTCTGCCTATCCGCAGGGAAACGGCGTAATAGTAAGTTAATTAATTCATCTACATACGTTTCTTTGTAAGATATCTAGTTTTTTCCTGATATTGACTATTCGAGTTATTTATCTAAAAATATTTGTTCTATTATAATGTTGAGGCTAATTTTCCTTCATATTCATTTATATAATATTACTTGTGATTTAACTAAAAAATCCCATGGGTCTATCATATGGAACGGATGAATGAGGAGAGAATGGTAAGAAAGATATATGACATAAGTGTTGATGGCACCGGAAGTATAGGACGTCCGCGGAAGACTCGGCACGACCAGGTAAACCGAAGAAGATGTATGAGGCGAGAATTGTGTGTCAGAACAGAATAGTATGGCGCTCTATCCTCTGCTTACCCTTGCGAGAAAACGCGAGGCGTGATGGAAAGTAAGTAAGTGCTCTGTATACATTGTAGTGGTGGCACAAAGTTGTTACACATTAAAAATAAATAAATATACTCTAAACATATGATTGATAATAAGTGGATGACGATATTAACATGAATACTCCTAAGTATACACAAACCCATGAGGATCCTGCAGTAGCGCTCATGGCGGGGCATTGGAAGCAGAGGTTGACCGCACACGGTGATCTTGCTTAACCTTTACCATACCATGATATAAAATACCCGAACGCAGCCATGCTGTCAACTCGTGTTACCGTAAATAACAGTTAGAAAAAATGTTTTTATTAGCTTAAATGACTTTAATGGCACGAATTTACTCTAAATATTGAGCATTAAATTTTGAAAAAATGATTAATAACATAATTTAGAGCATTCATTAAGTCGTATACAATGTGTCCTTCCTTCTTATCTCTCTTCATTTAATTAGTGAGAAAGAGACAGTTATATTTGTATGTTTGTTGTTCTTTTCACTATTAAAATAGTGTGTGATCTCAGTCTTTCATATCACAAATTGTATTTTTACCAACGTATTAACTTTACAACGGATTGAATGAAAAAAATAATTGTTTCTGTACGATTCCCTTTTCATAATTGGTTTTTCACTAGTCATTCCTAAGCGCTAATATTTTCTTTAGGATTATCTAAAATATTAATTTTATACTGCTTGTATTTACTGAAATATTACAGGTTTAATTATGATGGTAGACCTGTGTTACTGCATGGTTTGGGAAGGGTTAAATAAAACTGCAGTTCGAGGGAGGTCTATATTCAAAGATACGGCTGATGAAGAACAAGAAGAAACTAAAAATAAAAATAACGAAAATAACATAAAAGTTTAGGATATTTAAAATTTCCACTCATTTTATTCCATAGTTTTATACTTTTACACTCTTTTCAATGACTCAATATGAAAAATGTATAATTCTACATGTTGGCGCCGTTTTACGCACTCACACACGCACACCGTGTATTCGCGATTATTAAAATTAAACGTGCGTATTTCCTTCCCTTTCTTCTCTAACCTGTTGTTAAGCACGAGGAAGAAAAAAGAGGTCGCCGCAATTAACACTCTAGAACTGTAATGAGTTCAGTGTGCGCTTAGAACGTCGCTTCAATCCGCTTTACTACCCCGCTAATGTTAATAAATAAATATCTATTTAATCTCGCTAATGCAAAAAGACAATCCTTATTACGCGAATATTAAGAGTATTTTTATTTTTTATCTTTGTTTTATAAACCACTAAAATGAGTTTAAATACATCTACCGGTATGATTTTGATAAAAAATTGGGATTGTCAATTTTGCATATAAACGGTGTTGGTCACAAATTAAATAATTTGGAATCGTTGGAGATAAATAAAGCGTGTAAAACTAATCAAAAAATTATAAACAACCAACTAAATTTAACTACGAGTCCCATTCTAAAAATTTTTCCTAAAAATTATTCGAGTAAATTTGTATTAAGTAATGATTTGAGTTAGGTACAAAAAAAAAAAAAAAATTTTTAAAATAGATTTTTTTTAAATAGATTCTGTCAAAGAAACAATATATGTTTTAGTTAGTTATGACATCCTGAAGAAGAAAATGGTATTTTTCGAAACCGGTAGATGTATTTAAACTCAATTAAGTGGTTAATAAAACAAAGATAATAAATAAAAATATGAATCTTAACCACAAAGATAACATTGCTGATTTTAAAAGAATAATATTAAGAGTGTTTACACATTCTGCGCCGCTTGTTCTTCTGGTGGAAAGGAAGAAAACAATTGAACCAGCATCCGGAAAACCAAAAAGTTTGTGCCATCCTGTCTTCCCAATATTTCCACCACTACATAACATGTACATAATTTAGTTGTGTTAATTTCTTCATCCAAATTGCTTAATATAAAACAAACATGTATTGCATAGCTACATAAAACAAACAAGATCTGCTGTTAATTCTATCACGTGCTGTTAAAAATAGTACATTATTTTGTTATTGTATTTCCGCTAGTTTTTGAAATTAATTAAGGTTATACAAATTCTTAATTTTCCGTCGTTAATGACGAGTTATTTCTAGAGCAAATAAAAGAGCGCTTGAAGCAAATTGTCACTAAACTTGCAATAAAAATGACGAAAAGGCAGTAAGTTTTTGAAAATTAAATCTATTGTTGATTTTCTTGAAAGATTTATCGAAATATAACTTATGTATTAAACCATTGGACTCTTGGAAAATAATGACGAAAAATAAATCAAGATAGCAAATGAATGGTAAAAGAAAATGACTAAAAGAACTTACGTGGACATTGTTTGATTGGAATGCAGACATTGTTCTTATCTCTTGCATAGCCATTGATGCAGTAGCACTTTTCGTTGCACTTAATATTGACTATTGGGCAAACATCCCCCAGCGTGGCGCAGGTGGTGTCGCACGCAGAACCGCAGGCAAACACTTCATTTGGTCCACATTTAGCTGCCAAAGTGTAATTTTGTAATATTAAAAGAAAAATAGAAAAGTATTACAACACATCACATACATTTCCCAACTCAAACTCTTGTTACGAGTGTGAACTAACTCACTAACTCGCTGGACGATTTGTTTGTGGAATCAAACTTGCAAACTTTGGTACCAGTGTCAGTTTTATAAGCATTGAACTAGATGATTCATATATAGGGTTGATGTATAAGGATTACAGGACTTTTTTGTTTTCACAGACAAGAGTGGTTTGAAAGAAGATTTTTTGTGTCAATATTATTTTAATGCCATATTAGATATTGTTTTCATGAATATACATCTTGAATTTTTCAATTAGTAGAAAGTTTGTGTCAATTGCAAAATTGAATATCAATTACAAAAAATTAAAATTTCTGACATATGTTTGTATTTTGTTTGAATTTAACCAATGAGTCGGGGCACGACCATTTGCTCGAGACATCTTGTGAGAAGGTAAGACAGCCTGAAGAAGCTTCTTGTGGTGGGTTACGTCGAAGGATGAAGAGGTAGAGGAAGATCCCTCATCCGTTGGACCGATAAAGAAGAAAAGGCTACAAACACTTCTCTGATAACATCTCTAAGATCTATAGGATGCCGAGAAATGTAAAGGAGCATAGTTAAGGGGACAAGAGTTCATAGAGATGATAGGGCATGAATGAAATACTACTACCATCACTGCTATGAATTGCTTCCGAAGTACAGGGCGAGTATTTTGTTCCAGGTCCGTGTTGTTTTTGAATAACTAGGAAATGGAACACAATTTTTTAATTTGGTTTATTACAATTATGCATACTGAACATATAACATCGACAAGTGGCCGCCTCTGGCAGCGGCACAAGTGCGTGCACTTTTAACCATATTTTTCATAACATTTTCGCACACTTCGCGTGTTATTATCATTGAATTATTATTATTATTATTATATTGTTCTGTAGCATCGGTTTTGTTGTTGGCTTATTGGCTCTCCTTTCGAGCAGTCTCACAGAAAATAGTCGAGAGCCGTCAAATCAGGTGATCGAGGAGGCCAGTCGATATCACCACTTTTGACATTATGCGGCCGGGAAAAATATCTCGCAAAATTTCAAGCGTAGCTCTGGGTAGTGTATGAGGTGGCACCGTCCTGTTGAAACCACATGTGTTGCAGGCCCAATCGACCAAATTGGCCACCAAGACGTTTTCCAGCATATGACGATAGCGATCACCATTAATGGTTACAGCATTGCCATTATTATTCAGATAAAATGTTTTAATGACTTAAACACATTGTTGATACGTTAGATATTCCAAAACAAACTGTAATCGATTACTCTCTATGACTACTAAATTTGAACTGACAAATATCTGTCCAACCAAAATGGCGGCTAAACAAAATCCGTCAGTATGTCACCATCACTTATTTTCAACAACTTCATCACCTCGAGACCACAACTCAAGTAAAATGACTGGGAAGACGACATCAAGTGATTTTTCAGCACGATAATGCCCGTCCGCATAAAACTATTACAAAAGCGGCTCAGTTGAGAAGATATTCTACATTCTATTTTTCTGATCTTACTCTATCACTTTTTCACAGTGTTTTCAACAATAATTTTAACGATGCTGATCTTCGAAATCGACTTTTTTGCCTCCAAAACACCGAATTTCTTCAAGAGTGGAATCAAAAAACATCGGTATTCAATCGTAAACAATGCAAGAGAATATATTATTGATTAGTTTGTATTTATTGTTTGGTCCTGTCCTGTCAGAAGTCATAATGACCAACCAGCTTGTATGAGAAGATGGATGAATGTGGATGAGGCAAGAATCGTGTATCAAGACAGAAGAGTGTGGCGCTCTATCCTCTCTGTCTACTACTGCAATGCTGTGATGGTAAGTAAGAAAGTAAAAAAAAAATTAAAACGCTACGAACTTATGCAACAACCCAAAATATATTTCAAATAATATCGTAATTACATAGTTTGGTTTCATGAACATAATAAGGTTATGCTTTCTTGTGTTTATTATGTGAGAGGCTTAGATATAAGTGTTTTTGAGCTTATCAGAGCACTAGAGCCTAGTCTCGCGAGACTTTTATGCTTTTATCGGATAATTATAACGGTTTACTGGGATCGTTTAATTTTAAATAAGAAATAACTTTGCATTTTGTACTCACGACAATCACAAGGCAGTACGCATCTCCCACGGATGTTCCTAAGATATCCTTCTTTGCACTTGCAACCGCCTTCAGCCAGGCACAATCCACACAAAAGTCTGTTTGGATTGTTACACGTGGGTGGGCACGGGTCTCCACACACGTTGAATTGTGCGTTAGGATCACCGCCACAGCCTCCTGTAATAAATCGGACGTTAAAACTACGGATTAAAAAAACAATAGGGAGTCTCGTTGTTAATTCAGAATTTATCTACGTTTTTAATTTATTTTCTTAACATCATTTAATAGAACAACACCCTTATCTGTTCCGATAACAAATAAAATCTTTTCATTATTAAGGAAAACACATTCTTATTGCGAAGTTGTAATTATTCAAAACATAGGTCTGTGATGTTTTAAATACTAATTAAATGTATTAGTTATAAAGATATTCTTATGAAATCAATTTTATCGAAAAATATTGTTGTTGTGCTACCAGGATTAGAACCTGGATCTCTTTTCCAATCCGGGGAAGGTTCATTACCAACTATGCTATAGCGACAGTATTTTTGACCACAAATTTTCGAACTTATATATTACACTTTTTCAAATTAACACATCTATCGTTCCATTATTTGATAGCCATCTACATTGTTTTTACGGAATCTCAAATACCTTTGAGTAAACCGATAGCAGACGCCAGAATTAACAATTCATTTTTATTAAATTTTGGACACAATGATACAACTAATATATTATTAAGGACAAAACATTGTGAAGTTGTAATTATTTAGAGATTATTATAAAGAGATCCTGGTTTGAATCTCGGCAGTGCAACAACAATATTTTTTGATGAAATTGATTTTATAATTAATACATTTGATTAGTGTTTAAAACCTTTTCATCATTTTATTTACAAAATAATTATTTCCGGATATTTGGTTGATATAACAAAGACAAGTTTTATCTATTTCTAAACCTTTAACATTTACGTTCTTTAAAAATACTTATACGTTCCAGATATCCAAAGTTATAAACGATCCTTTCTTGATTTTAACTTAATTGTACTATAAACAAATAGAAATTTGTTGATTTTATTAGATATACTGTATAAATGTATATCTGCGCATGAACGATCGTATTTTCATTGCATTCGATCTATTTTCATAATTTTCCCAGTTTATTAAGCATCGGTATTTTATTAGCAACTTTTACTCAAAATAAATAGTTAAATATGAATTAAATATATTAATTAGAAAGATATACATATTAAATCAATTTTATCGAAAAATATTGTTGTTGCGCCACCGGGATTCGAACCTGGATCTCTTTCCTAACCGGGGAAGGTGCATTATCCAACTATGCTACAGCGACAATATTTTTAGCGACAATTTTCGAACCTATATGTTACCTTTTTGATATTAATACATTTAATCGTTCCATAATTTGAAAGAGCCATCTACCTTATTTTTACAGAATCTCAAATACCTTTGAGTAAACTGATAGCAGACGCCAGAATTATAGAATTATAGAATCAATAAATATTTACTTTATTACCTTCTGATACGCTCCTTTTTATATCTTCTCTTCGTTTAACCGTCCCTAGTAAACAGTATTAACGTGTATAAAATACTTCATAAGTCGGCATAAATTCACACTCTCCGTGCATCATTCTTTCTAATCATTAGACACGCGTAAATCACGTTTACGAGTTGCCACTGCATCGTATGCATGCAATAAATAGCGTACAGTCAGACAACCATGTTATCTCCTTTATCCATACTTTCCAGCTCTGTGTACTGAATTGAATAACTACTGCGACATGAATGCCACGGCCGTTCTCTATAATTTATTTTTGAAATTTTATAAGAGGGAAGTAAATATGTACGTTTGAATTTACAATCTGAATAAATTGTGAATTATTTAATTTTTAACATTTTATGAAGCAAACCTCGTGTAAAGGATTTATTTTATTTATTCATATACATACTTTCAACAGGTCATTGAGGACCCTGATAATCTAAAGTAAATTAGATTTATGAAAAAAAACGAGAATAAAAGTAATATAAGGTATATTTAAAACTACTGCACAGAAGTACGCAAGCGCGTGGGTTTCAGGTCAACGAAATCAATTCCCGTGATATGTCTATGACAGTCCTTAGCATATTACACGTTTGAACGGCTAGCGCCAATGAATGATATAATTTGGTTTTCATGGTTTTCTGTATCATGAAAAATCTATTAATGTTAATGTTAATTAACGACATCTCAATGTAATGATTATGAGTATTTTAAGTAAGTGAGAGAAATATACTAGATTAGTATAGTAAAACTATTAAAATAAGGTTGGAGATATCAGTGATCGGACAAGGATATTTAAGTCAATTTATGAGAGTATTGGGGGGATGTCCTATTTATTATGTATTGATTATTTTATTGTATCATTAAATCGCTTAAACCTTGTTGGTATATCAGAAATTTAAGGATTTTCTTTGCATTTTCTCTACTCTTTAATTGTGAACTTTGTTATTGGATAACCAGATATATTAGTCATATGAAGTCAGTAAAATATGAATTAAATATATTAATTAGAAAGATATACATATAAAATCAATTTTATCGAAAAATATTGTTGTTGCGCCACCGGAATTCGAACCTGGATCTCTTTTCTAACCGGGGAAGGTGCATTATCCAACTATGCTACAGCGACAATATTTTTAGCGACAATTTTCGAACCTATGTTACCTTTTTAATACATTTAATCGTTCCATTATTTGAAAGAGCCATCTACCTTATTTTTACAGAATCTCAAATACCTTTGAGTAAACTGATAGCAGACGCCAGAATTATCAATTCATTTTTATTAATATATCTTTCTAATTAATACATTTAATTCATATTTAAAATATCACAGACCTATGTTCTAAATAATTACAACTTCACAATAAGAATGTGTTCTCCTAATAAATATATAACGTAATTTTAAGTGAGTAGCTCTTAGTTATTTGGATTTAGTTATATGACGTAATGGAACTTCTTAAATAGGTAGTTAGGCTGGCCTGAGTGGGTGGGCAATATCTCCACCTACACTCACCTTACACCTTACTCTCCATACCTTGTGTTTTACAACTCCGTTAGTCTGTCCGTGTAAGTGTGACTCAAACCATTCTGTGTCTCGTTTACTGTTACTCATTTGGGAGTGTTTTTGATGACTGGATCCTTGAGTGTCTGCTTTGAACTACTGTACCTTAATTTACCATCAATTTTCCATATATATTCAGCATAAACTCAGAGATGGCAGACCGTGCAAGATAAATTGGGGTCATTGTTTTGCCCATGACAACGTAAAATTACAACATATATGCAAAAATGAGAAAAAATAATATATTCCAGAAAGTATAAAGATTAAAATTAACAATAAAAATGTACTTAACATACAAACACGCCCTATTACATCTCCTCTCCTGTCCATATTAGCCCCGCCCACAACCACTTTCACTTTTCACCGAAACCACCCTCTCTTCAAAACCGCTCTCAAATGTAGTCGATAGTCTATCTTCTAGTTTTAAGATTTAGTTAGATTAAAATGACGCATTAAGCGTCGAAAACGTTTTAATTTTTAGTTAAAGCGTAGTTGGTGTGAAGTAAACAACGTTGTGTTTTATTTTACTAATTCAATTTTTTTTTTTTCAAAAAGAAATTTAAAATTATGTTAAACGTTAATTATAATGGATTTCCACAAAGTTAGTAACGAAAATATTTAAAAATTGTTATATATTTTATATGAATAAAGACAGTATAGGTTTTAATTTTAATTTTGCGAAAATGACTAATAACAAAACCCTTTTTTTTTTTGTTTTATTTACTGCATAAACTTGAATGTGTTATTGAATTTAAATCATGCATTTTTTAATAACTTTGATGAGTGGGAACGACAAGGGACCTTCTAAACCGGTCCCGGAAAAGGGTAGGTCTTCCCCCTCCAGCTATCCTTATAGCTCATAGTTATAATTTTTATACAGTTGTGAGTAAAAGTACAAACACATTGAGTTACCACAATCTTCTGGAAGCACGCACTGGCCCTCCTCATTCCTTAGATAACCTTCTTTGCAACCGCAACCTGGCTCAGCTTCTGCTTTGCACATAGTAGACTTCCGAGGATCCTTGCATGTATTTTCACAGATGGTTTTCCCTGTTTCAGAATATTGTTCATTTTCTCCACACTCTAAAAGAACAATAAATGCTTTACTAAAAATTAAACGCCGCTACTGTAACGCATATTGATAGTACTCCAACAAAGCACGCGTCGTATGTATGAACATTAATATTCTGTTTTAAACATAAATATTAAATACATGTTGGTATAATTAAATTATTAACAATATTTAAGTATGTCCAAGAACACTCAATTACTGATTTTTTACCTACAAAGGCATTGTTATTACACAAACTATAGATACCTCATTAAGACGAAGCTATTTTCATATTAAATTAAATGAGAAGATATGAAATTATGGATAATTACAGGGCGTACGACCTGTCTTCGGCTGGCTTAAGTGATCACTTTACACAATGTAACGTTCACCATTCCACCCATTAATCAGATTCTCATTTGTGACATCTATGCTGTTTTAGGGAAATTAATACCAAAATTTAGACCATAGATGGCAATAGCCTAGTTGTATCTAATACTCGGAGTGTTTTTACATAGTAACGTACATACAACTTATTGGAGATTATTGGGTGGAATAGTGAATGTTACATTGTGTAAAGTGATCACTTAAGCCAGTCAAAGACAGGTATTAAGCCCTGTAATTACCCATTCTTCCATTTAATATAATACAAAAATGAGATATCTAAAATTTAGTTAAATTTTCGTAATGATACGAGTCGAAGTGAAATGATGGCAATAGAAAATAATAAAATTGAGTATTTTCATATTAATGTTTACATAGATGTTTGAATTTTACATCTTGTTTTAAAATTCTTCATGCTAGAATATTAAAAATTCACTAATCATTTACTATGGCGTGTTATAAAATAAATCATTAAAATATTCTGTACTTCTAATTTTCGTTGTCTTTTATCACTACTGTAAAGCTATCAAAACTATATTATTAAATACTATAAATTAAGGAAAACACATTCCTGTAACAACTAAATATTTCTTCGATAGATACATTTTTCTGTATATCTTTCTAGTTGATTCATTTAATTTGTATTACTACTAGAAAATGAAAATGAAGAAAATGCTACTTACTACACAGTGATTCACAAATACATTTTCCGCTTGGATCTCTAAGGAAGCCTGGTTTGCAAATACATCCAGGATAGCATCCCGGCAAGTAATCACACCTGGTGATGAGGTCTGGTTCAGCGCAGGTATTTTGACAGCCATGGTTGTCACACTTGCTGAATATCTCGTTGGCCTTACAGGAATCTGAAAAGTAATTTTTTTGTAATTCACCACTTTTGATGACATTGCAGTATACCTGCGAGTCCTGGTCAAAATACAAGCAAGTGACGTACAACCATCTACGAATTCAGGACAACAACTCACACAGAATACTGTTCGGGTTGGCATGTTATTATAGCGCATCTACAATGTTTGCCGAAAACCGTGAACATGGATTCGTTCCGCTGCAGAGACATCGAGTTGTTGGCTTAAAGTTGTGACTGGAGCTCAGCACGAACTCTCTAGTGCAAGCGGCATTCTCATGGAAGGCTGGCTCCCTGACCAGAAATGGCATTAGCTGCATATAAAATAATAGCCGTGACTGAAATTTAGTCTTTATATTTTGTTTATAAATGTGTGTATTTTTATCTATTTTGGCTTTTATTTTCATAACATCAATATTATTTTGTTACAAACTTAAATGTGTTATTTTTATGGCGAATCCGATTTTACATAAAAAAACTCGATGACGCTGGAATAAACACATTATTATTATTATATATGGATAGTCATGTAACAATTGATCTGAAATCATGCAATTCTGATGATGAAAAGCCTGAGACCTTATTACTTCATCATCATAATAGTAAAATAGTCAATAGATTTGTATACAACTATCTTCACTTATCAATAATATTGCAAGGCCGAAACTAAATGATACTAGCAAGTGACAAAAAATTCAAATAGTGTCATTGAATTCAACCTGTAAATCCGGATCGATAGGATCAAAATGTACGAATTGAGCAATTTCCGAATTGAGCGTTCCGCGGAATGGAATACGACATTTCCAGATGGAAACGTGGTACAGGATGAGGTCGATACCTTGAATACGACGCCATCGTTATCCCTGCAGTCGCCGCCGAAATCACACAAATGGCACGCGGATGAGCCAATCTCCGATCCTAATTAATTATGGCGATGTCACAAATTCACTCACGGCACACAAACAACAAACAATACGTGATCAAAACACAATATCACAAAATACCGTGTTGGTGCACTGAAGTTGAACAGTTCACACCGCGAATGCTATCGCGATTTTGAGATCGAACAAATATCGCTCAAGTTAACGTCTACTGGCATCAAAGTCACAATTCACACTGAAAAGACGAGCATTGGGAAATATATGGATGATAATTTGTACGCGGAAATGTGTCAACAACAGTGGTCGTGGCTGAATCGAAAGACGCGCCAAAAGTGTGTTTTACGAATTCGGAATTCATTGCAGAAATTTCAAATAATTTTTTTCTGAAATTTTCGATTGTTTTATTCTCATAAATACAGGCACAAAAATTATAACTACTTTCCTAATGTATCTATACTGAAAATGCTAGGCACTACTTTTATCGTATAATGTGTTTGTATTTGAAAAAAAAAAAATTATCGAACATCACAATCTTATTAATCTTAGACGCCCGGAACGTGGCGTAGGCCGATGAGTAAAATTGAAGGTTGTTTTTCAATAACATGTTACCTGCCATTAAAGTTTTTTCCGAGAGAAGACACAAAAAATCTATACCATTTGTTATTTTTTGTTTAGATGAAATATATTTAATATTTTTCAACAAATGTTTTTGAGTTGTAGGTACGTGATAGTTTTATTTATTTTTTACATTATGATAGTAATAAAAGAATGAATGTTCGTTGCTGATTTTTGTTTAAAAGATGATTCAAATATATGGACACCCTTTACCAACCTTTACTTTACTTTACACCCAACTGTTAATATCTTTAATTATATTGTGAAAAAACGCCGGTAATAGTGCTCCTGTATGAAGATTATTCTACCAAACGTAACAAAATATGGTATATTTTTTGTTATTTCAATAAGCAACATTTAATGAAACAAACATCTACATACATACAGTTTCATAAATTATATTTTTAAATATTCTTACTGGCAAGTATTTGAATATACATATATCATCTGTCAGAAAACAACTAGGTTAAGGTTACACGATATTTATCTAAGATACGAATCGTTCGGCCCTATTGGATTATTTAAAAGCAGGTTAATAATAATAATCGCCGTTAGGGCAACAAGACCCGGAAAAAAAAATCTGTCGCCAGATAGCACATATGTATCGGGAATGGTAGGTTATGAAATTATTTAAATCATTTTAAGAATGTCTAATTATGTATTAATTGGTTAAGTGAAATTGTACTGTGAAAAACCGCTTCCGATTTTATTTTTTTTGATATTGAAAATTATGATCTGCGGAATCCCGGATGGTGACCTATATTTCCACCATCATATTTATTATGTGAACTGTTATCATGATCATCGGTGCGTTAATGTTTCACTCAGTATTTTCAAACTCACAACATTTTTCAGGGACAACGCAAACCCCCTTGGAGTTCCTCAAGTACCCCACGGCGCAGACACACCCTGGCGTACAGATTCCTTTGCAGACCTTGGCAAAGTTTGGATTGGCACAAGTGTTCTGGCAGCCATTGTTACCACACTTTGAGTATACCTCGTTCTTGGGACAATTTACTGAAAAAAAATTATTATTATTATTTTTATTTTTTATTTATTTATTAATTTGTTAAACTACGATGATACAACATAATAATTATTATTGATATTAAAGTTATTTTTATTGTTAACGACCTTGCTTGACATACGGTCAATTAAAAATGGGAAATCCATTTTTATAAACACAGATTCGTCGTTAGATATTAATGAAGAATTTTTAAACAAGGTTTTTCCACAACAACGGATGGTGAGATAACATTTGTCTTTTTATTATAATATTACTTCAGATATCTATTAACATTTTTATTAATAATTCAAAAGAAAAGAAATGAATTTACAGTTAAAAACTTTTACAAAATATGTGTGTGAAATTGAAATGTACTTTTAAAATTAGCAATATTAACTTTGTGGTTAAAATTCATGTTTTTATTTATTTTCTTTGTTTTATTAACCACTTAATTGAGTTTAAATACATCTACCGGTTTCGAAAAATACCATTTTCTTCTTCAGGATGTCATAACTAACTAAAACATATATTATTGTTTTTTACCAAAATCTATTTAAAAAAAATCTATTTTTAAAAAAAAAAAATTTTTTTTTAGTACCTAACTCAAATCATTACTTAATACAAATTTACTCGAATAATTTTTAGGAAAAAATTTTAGAATGGGACTCGTAGTTAAATTTAGTTGGTTGGTTATAATTTTTTGATTAGTTTTACACGCTTTATTTATTTTCAACGATTCCAAATTATTTAATTTGTGACCAACACCGTTTATATGCAAAATTTACAATCCCAATTTTTTATCAAAACCATGACCATTTTCTATCAAATGATTAGCAAATTGTAAAAACCCACTATTGTTCAAACATCTCAAATGCTCCCTTACTCTTATATTAAAATTTCTACCCGTTTTACCAATATAAAATGCAGCACAATCCTTGCAACTAAGTTTATAGACACCAGAACTGTTAAATTTATCATCTTTGTCTTTAGAATTTATGAGTAAATTTCCTATACTATTATTTGTATAGAAAATATATGTTAGTTAATAGTTATGATATCTTGAAGAAGAAAATGGTATTTTTAGAAACCGGTAGATGTATTAAAACTCAATTAAGTGGTAAATAAAACAAAAATAATAAATAAAAATATGAAAATGAAATGGATCGTGCCTCAGCCGTAAAGTGAGTATACCCAATTATTGTCTTCTTATAACTTTCTGAAGAGATCATTGATAAAATAAGTGCTCATATTATGAATATTATCATTTAAATCATTAATATTTTGTCTGGCTACTTTTTTACATTTTTCAAGAGATGAATGTAAAATAATGGCAAGTGTGAACTCATCATAACATCTCCGCTGGATTACACTACACATCCTGCGTATGTGGAATTTTCGTTCAATGTAATCAGTAAAGAGGGTTGTCAGTAATAAAGATTACGCGCAATAATGAGTTATTTTACATTTCTAGTGATTTAGTAACATTTTGAAAATTCTTCATTTTTGCAGCGAAATCACCAATTATATCACCTGTATGTCGCAGTGAATGTGTTAAAATCTAAGTGATATCTCATATATTCTGTCAACCACGTGCAAAAATATTTACATATTTTAATTAAAAACTCAAAGGTAGCTTAGGAAATAGGTTATTATAATCAATCAGACCCTGGAAAACGAAGGACACCCTAACCGAAAAATCTAACGAAATGATTCTAAATGTTCACAGTCCAACTATTTCGAGCTGATGCAAACTAAATAATGATAGCCAACATCAGAGTCATCCAAGTAATCATCATAGTCAGCCAAGAACTAGAACTAAATGAATAATGCATTTTTACTACCAGGAACGTGATTTTTAATGTTATCTTATACTCATAAATGTGATATAATAAATCCGCTGATAACTTTGAAATTATATTTTGATTACATAATTTTACAAACGTTTTTTACGTCTTTTTTCTTATTGTGCTTAAAATAAGGGAAAAATTATACATTTTAATTATTGAACATCAGTTGAACAACAAACGATTTTTATTTCAAAAAGAGTACCTTTGTACATCGTCATTTTTCAGACCTGCTGTGATTAAAATTATTACAGCCAAAATAAACCTCGATTTTTGATTACAGACTCAAGAGGAAAAAAAATCAAAAAAATTAAATGAAGAATTATTTTAAATACTAATTAAATGTATTAATTAGAAAGATATACATATAAAATCAATTTTATCGAAAACTATTGTTGATGCTACCGGGATTCGAACCTGGATCTCTTTTATCCGGGGAAGGCGCATTAATCAACTATGCTACAGCAGACAGTACTTTTGATGACAAATTATCAAACCCATATGTTACACTTTTCAAATTAATACATTTATCGTTCCACGATTTTAAAGCCATCTAGTTTATTTTTACGGATTCTCAAATACCTTTGACTCGTCCGATAGTTGGTTAATGCACCTTCCCCGTATTTGAAAGAGACATGTTCGAATCCCGGTAGCAACAACAATATTTTTCGATAAAAATGATTTTAAAATATCACAGATCTATTTTCTGAATAATTACAACATTACAATAAGAATGTGTTCTCCTTAATAATTAAGAAATATTTGATGTAGTTGGTATCAAAAAATATAAATAGCTTCCAATGTGAAGAAATAGGCCTCACTAAAATGTAACGTATTTTCAAAACTTGACGATAATTTATATTTTTTAATGATTAAAATTTTAAAAATTCGCTATGTATCTTTCTATATGATTTATTTATTTTGTTTAATAACCTAGTGATAAAATTATTTTATTTTATTTCTTGCATTAATTGATCTTTTCGACTATGTAAGAATGAATGATATAGAAACACAAAATACTTATTAATAATATTTTTAATTTGTAATAATTCAAATAAAATTATGTACCAACGCTTTTTTGTAACTTTTGCTTTTGTGTAATTTAAACAAAAATACGTTAAAATAAATATGAAAATAAAAGAGTCTCTGTATCATGGAAAAATAATATAATATAAATAAAATTGTATGTAATATATACAATTTAAAACTAATATACACTTTAAACAATTTTTGACACAACTTTTTATATTCAAGTTTTAAATTATCCTACTAAGATCGACAGAAACACTTTTACTATCACTCGCGGGAATTTATTTCAAATATTTTCTATTCATGTAGACACTTATATCATATAAATATCCTTATACTATCATATATGGCATAAATACTCAATTTCAGAAATATCGTATTGGATCATATGCCATCTAGTAATTCCTTCAATTGTAATAATTACTACAATAGTGATGAAAAACCACAACAATACCACAAGCCGGTGCTGAAGATGGAGAAACTCCCGCTAAAACAAAATTCAGGAGCTGACAAGCTGCCAAAATACCAAACACCCTCAAGGGTGGCATGTCGCAATATAGTTGAAACTGCCGAAGTATTTATCGACTCACGAATAAGCTGAACAAACGATAATTCCTTTGTCGACGTTTTCTAATCTAGCGTCGATAACTACAAGTAAGTAAAGTCTCACTTGTCTGAACACAAACAAACTGAATATTTTTTCATGGAATTCTTCTTTTTATATGGATTTCGTGTCATGATTGTCCAGGTTTTTCAACACAAGTTCATCAATTCAATTCATCTTTTGCGTTTTTTTTACGAAAATGTGGCTTTATTAATTAATCATTTATATCAGAAGCACTAAATTAGTTTTTATTTAAACAATAATTATGATATCGATTCGGCAAAAAAAACAGTTAAAAATAAAAGTCAAAAGACCGATAAAAATACAATATTATTTAGTAAGAAATTATTACGTTACTAAGTAAATACAACATATTTATTTTAATCTCTTTTTATACTAATAAGAACCATTTTAAAACTATTAAAAAATAAAATAATATCATGCTATTTTAACGATTTATAGCTGTATTCATTTTGAACATTTTATTAATTTAATAAATACACATTTATCTTCATAATGGCTTTGGACCCATAAGAAAATATGTTTATATATATATACGAATTTTTCGTAACCAATTTTTTTTCTGCAATACTGAAAACAAATGGTTGTGGTTTTTCAAATAATACATATATAATGTATTGTCATAATTTTAATAAATAATATTAAGTTTATTAGTTTTACATTAGTATAAAGATTTTAACTTTTAGTTTTAAAATAATTAAAATTTAACGTATAACGTTTTACATAGGTGTATAATAAAAACCCGCATTTTCATAAAATACGAATTAGTATTGGAAGGCCCCCCCTTAATTACTACTTTGGGGTCGGATGCGTTTTTTAACTTCTATAATTTTTACAACCTCATCCTTTATCCACACCACTGGCTCTATCCCCACTCTATGGGTGTGGCGTTCTATCCTCTCTACGTAGTGGTTTAATACCATAGCACAATTAATCTGTAAAATTATTTTATGATTTGGCTGGTTTTATTTTTTATTTTAGCGTTCCGAATTATGAATTAATTATAGATTTTACTTTTACTCGTAGATAAAATCAAAGAATTATAGGATAAATATTTTTTTTGGAATGTATGAGTGTGTGTTACAATAATATTTGCTAATGTATGTTTTAACAAGTCATTATCTATCTCGGTGTGAAAGTATATGCTAGTTACGGGCAGCAGATAGCTATTTTTTGCGAACACAAATTTCGATTAAGTTCAAAAAGTAATATTAACTTTAGGATATTTACTTGTAGCAGTGGAGCCCTCGATTTTAAAGCGAGCCCAAAATATTTTTTTTAAATAAAATGTTCTTATTTTATGATAAAGTTACAATTATTTTAGCAAGTGTAGGCACGTATATGACTAATGTTGAACTGTACGAGTGTCACTGAATTTTTAAAATATATTGATATTTTCTTTTATAGTGTATATTATGTTATTATGTTTTTAATGATTTAATGTCACATCTCATTTGGGAACAATCAAAATAGATATATGTGTAATACGAATATAGTAAAATAAAAATATTGCAGAAAAGTAATTTATATTATCAAAAGTTTAGTGTAGTTCATATTATATTCACAATAATTCATAAATTATAGTTTTAATTGTGTTAAGAAAATTTAAGTCAGGGGACTCAAAATTTTGCAGCACGTATAAGCGCGTCACTGGTTAGTGGTGGTGTATACTTCGTGAAGCACTTGATTTTGAGAGTAATCGGAAAACTTCCAAATCGATATCCGTCAGGTAACTTGAAGTGTCGTATATTAAACTTACACCAACTTTCCATAAAGCAATCGATGACTCTCCTTGCTCTACGTTCCATAACAAATCACCACACTTCGTTTGTATATATATATATCGTTTAAATTAATCAATGTCTAACCAGCAAGTAGCTCGTCGGTATAGTGGTTAAGACTCTGACCTAGTGATCTAGTGGTCGGGGGTTCGCGCCGGTTTCATAGCACAAGCGTTTAGCTTAGTTTTAAAATAGTAAGAATATTTATGTGATACGTATTCCGTGTTCACATATCTATTAAAATATATATATATATATCTAATCAGAGAAACAATATATTTTAAAATATATCATTTAAATAATGAAAAAGTAATAAAGCTCTTCCATTATCAAATTATCTTGTACCAAGATCAAAGACTATAATAAAATGTGAAAATGAGAAAATAAAATATTATATTATATCGTAAAAAGTTTTTTCGAAAATGGCGCTATACAAATTATCCAATATTATTATTTTTCTATTTGATTTTACATCAAACTGATATTGAGTTAAATTTTAATATTTCTTTTGAAGAATTTGATTCATCGCTCATGAGGTAAAGTTTTCATAAAAATTGTACCTTGAATTTAAAGTACCTACTTAATAAAATTAAAAAATTATCTGATTTCAAACGCATTATATTACGAGTTTTTCATACATTTTATCTGAATTCAAATAAAAAATTGTTTTACGAAAATATTACATGTGCTACTAAAATATAACTTTGTTTTCTTGTTATCTCCTAAACTACTTGAAAATTTGACGTGTTTGTAACAAAGTTTTAAAGACTAATTTTCGATACAAAAAGTTAATTTTTATAAAAAAGTCAAAACGTTAGATGATACCTTGTTGATCCAAGGTCACGATATGTAAAAAATAATAGTATTTCATCATCTTTTTTTCAAATATGGTCGCATTCTCTCTCTCTCTCTGTCTCTCTCTCCAAGCTTTCCCAATCTATTCTAGCACCATGCTTTTTTCCCTGCATGTTGTAAATTACCTTTCTTAAGTACGAAGTTCCTGAAGAATGGAGACATCTCTGTTTTATGTCTATCCTTGTCAGGATTAATTTTTAAACACTGCATGGAACTATGGAACATTCATTCGTATTTTTTTAAACAAATCCAGTAGGGTTTTAAAAAAATAACATTAATATTACAAAATTTAATTTGATATAGTTATAATATTAAATCTCTCAATCAAAAACATTGTAGCACTAAACTAAAAAAAATGTAAATAATTAATAAAAACATCATAAAAACGAAGGTTATATTTTAAAGGAATGATAAATCGAAACATGGGGGGTAATTACAGGGCTTACGACCTGTCATCGGCTGGCTTAAGTGATCTCTTTATATATATATATATGACGTTCACCAATTCTCACCCCTCAATCTCCATATTTATCTTTTTTTTTTTTGAGAATTCTATATATGTTATTACCTGGACTCGCTTCGAGTACCACTACAACATCGCCATCTATCGACCAAATTTAATAATTAATTTTTCCTTGAAACAGCATATTATATGTCAACTCAAAGAGAATCTGAATTTTGTTGAAAATTTTTTAAAGCAATATTATTTATCTGTAAAATATGTTTAACACATTATACTAGAATATGCCTAAAAAATCAATATTTTTCAATTTTAATATATTTTTTTATTTTGACCAGTATATTATTTTAGCAATATTTAAATATGTTCAAGAACACACAATTACTGGATTTTTACCTATAAAGACACTGTTATTAAATAAATATCAGATATTTCTACATATAATTTCATTAAAATATAATAAAATAGCTTTGTCTCTAAATAATATTAAAATGTCATTAGTTAGTGACAAATAATTATTTTTATTACAGATTTAGAGACAGAAAAATGCTTCCTAAAATGTAATTATCGTCAAATCATAATAAATTAAGATCTGCAATAAAAATTTGATTAATATAAAACGACTCTCTTTGAAATAAAGGCTTGAGGTTTAAACTTATTGGCGGTCATCCAAGTTAATCCAATTTGCAGCTTTGGCCGAATTTGAAAATAGTAAAAATAACAGTGACGTAATTTAATGTGACGTAATTTAATGTTCACAAATTTATATAGTAGAGTCACCTAAACTAAATGCATTTTTCCCGGCCGCATAATGTCAAAAAGTGGTGATACCGTCTGGCCTATTCAATTTGATATGACGGTTCCCGACTATTTTCTATGGAGGAACTTGAAAGAAAAGATCTACGCCAATAAGCCAGCAATAATTCCGATGCTGCAGGATAATATTCTAAATGAAATTGCTGAAATAACACGCGAAGTGTGCGAGAATGTTATGAAAAATATGGTTAAAAGAGCACGCATTTGTGCCGCTGCCAGAGGCGGCCATTTTTGCCAATGTTTATATCTCATACATAATTATAATAAACCGAATAATTGATAAATAAAAACCAAATTATAAAATTGTGTTTGATTTCATAATTATTTAAAAACAACATCGGCCTGGAACATAATATTCACTCTGTACTAAGATTTTGACTCACTTTCATTTTGAATCTTGCTTCAAATGATCGAGTTGACTTGTCAGTTTACTGCAGGATTTAGAATAAAAGGCTTTTGAGAAAGAGTAATATTATTTACTCAAAACTTCGGAAATGTAAAAGTCATTCTCGGGTCTATTTGATGCGGATTCCCCCAGAAAATAATTTGTTATATATATAATGTAGTTGACACATTAAGATAAAAAAAAAAGTTTTTCTGTGAATGTGTATTACCAGTGAAGTTATATACATATTTAAATACAAATTAAATGTATTAATTAGAAAGATATACATATAAAATCAATTTTATCGAAAAATATTGTTACTACTACCGGGATTCGAACCTGGATCTCTTAATATCTGGGGAAATTGCATTAACCGATTATACTACATCAACACTGTGCATTGACGACAAATTTTCGAACTTATATGTTACACTTTTCAAATTGATACATCTATCGTTTCATTATTTGAAAGCCATCTTCTTTATTTTTACAGATTCTCAAATACCTTTAAGTAATCCGATAGGAGACGCCAGAATCAATAATTTATTTTTATTGAATTTTGGACACATTGATACAAATTATTCTTGACGAAAATTTGTCGTCAATGCACTGTGTTGGTGTAGCATAATTGGTTAATACAATTTCTCTAATTAGTCAGTTATATATTTTTCAACAAAATTGATTTTATGTGTATGCCTTTCTAATTAATACATTTAATTTGTGTTAAAAATATCACTGACCTATATTCTGAATAATTACAACCTCATAATAAGAATATGTTCTCCTTAATAAGTTATATATTTACTGGTACAAATATAATTTCACTAACTCTGTTATTAAAATGTATTAAACAATTGACTCACATAAGATGAATATAATGTCACTGTCCAATATCAGTGAAACTATATTTGTTAATGTTTAAAATGTAACATCACTGATAAATACACATTCACTGTAACATATACATACATGGTGTAGCCCGTATTCCTACGAGAATATATCAATATATACCTTAATGTAGCCCTACAGTACACTTACATGAAAATTTATAAATATTCATAGCACAGCGAATCACATCAACGAAATTGGTAACCTTTTCGATCAGTACAAAAGCATTGACGAAGTTTGCCGAATGGTGCCATTCCAACAACTCACTTCTCTGCTTAGGCCCATGATTTGCAAGGATATCGCTCCACGTTCTATTGATCAGCATACATGATTTCCAATTTTCTTCAAACTAGATCTTTAGCTCTGAAAGCAGTGATTTTCCGGTTCAGGGTTTATTTGCCGAGTTGAAATATCTATTATAACTTTCCGTGTCGAGAATATATTTTTAAATTGGACGTTTTTTTATTTGAACAATTTAAATCAGATTTTTTTTTTCATTTTATAGTTTGTTTTGTTGACTGTGATGATAAGATTAATGAAATTTATACTATATCAATAAATTTCTAGTATCCTTGAGCACTTGAGAGCGAATTTAAAATTTCTAAAGATTATTTATAAATGTTAAAAATTATTTAAATATTATCGTTATCATTCCGGTAAAACACGCGTCGCCGAGCGATGAATATTTAAAATCCTGCTTTTAAATAATGCAATGGGGAGACGGAAAGGTTTATGTCTTCGTTAACAATGTTATGTGGATTTCTCGCGCTTTTGAGAGAATATTATATATAAGTCCACAATATTTTACTAAATTATGGGCCGAAAATGTTCAAGAATGAGATTTTTACATGTTAAACTGCCTATGTACCTACTTTGAAATAAAATATTGCAAAATTGACCCATTATTATTCTACATTTTTAAATTATCTAACAAAAACAATCTGGAAATTCGATGACCTTTTCATTTTTTTATTCAATATATAATATTTCAATTAATTGAAATTATTGCAAAACAACGACTTTCTTTAATGCTTTTATCTCTGAAATGGCCCTAAAATATTATGCACTAATTTCACTACATCCAGTATATTATATATATATGTATATTGTGATTAATCACCTAATCTAGATGATTAGGTATATATGTATTTATGAATTTTAATGGAGTAACCTTTTCATTTATCCTCTATCCAAGACTACCTATCTTCTCTTCCTCTCGAACCCAATTTCCCGCCAGGATTGCTTTACACAGCTGAACTGCAAAAAGTTAGGTTGAAACTTAGCCATTCACTTTCCTTTCACTCCATAGATTGTTGACAGCGCACATTTTGTGGTGGAAAATGGGATGGTACTGCAGAAGAGAGGTGTTCCGATAATCCGGAAGCAGTGCATATTCTGGTGGCCACCCTTTCACACGAAGTAATGAAATTTATCATCAATTTAGATTATCTGTGCTCAGTAGCGTAGCTATCGCCTGCGCTGCCGCCTAGGAACCTGAAATAGCTCAACAATTTCAAAAAAATTAACAATTACAGCAATTTTAAAAATCCCAGTAATGAATGAATGCGTGGGTATTTTTTAATTTATTTACTAGGAAAACATACAGTTAATCAACGATGGTTGAGATAGTAACAAAAATAGTAGTAAACTCAACCAATTACATGTTTTATCTGAGTTAACAATACAAATAACACGATACAGTGTGGATTTGGTAACAAAAATTAATGTTTAGCAGTGTAGAAGATAATGAAAAGAGTTACAGCTTACTCTCATATTGAAGCTCATATTGAAGGAGTAAAAATAAGAAATTTAAAAAATTAAAATGAAAAAACATTTTTTTCCAGGGAGAACGGAAGGGAGAAGAGAAAGGAAGATGGGATGGGAATTAAATTCTGTGTAAAAATAATAAAACATAAAGCCATTATAATGTTTCTGATAATAAATTGGACTTAATACCTTCCATTTGAGAGCATATATTTGTAGGTAGAATAATTGGTTCAAATTAAAAATGTAATGATTCACGAGAAAAAATCGTAATCGTAAGTAAATTTCTGTCAACTTTTCATTATAATATTTGCACGAACGGTGAATTAATAAGTTTTGTGCGCAAGATGTTCTACTTCTAGGAATGTGGAAGAGTGCGAGCGGAGTGTAGGAATGTGGAAGAGTGTGAAAGAGTGAGGGCGGATCTAGATGGAATATGGAAGGCTATTAATTATAATTGGCTGGGATAGTCAATATGTCCTTGAAGTAGTTTAAAGATAAGTATTCGGTCAGCACGTGTTTTTCGATATTCTAGGGTTTAAATGATAGATTAGATCTAACATTAAGATGCCAAATAAACCTATTTTGTATTCTTTCTAATCTCGCTATATAAGAGAAGTGACTGCAGACAAATGGTATATATATATAAAACCTATCTTTTTTTTTTTGGTACCATCGAGTAGTTTTATCAAAGTATTGACGTCCAATCACAAAACCTGTTTTAGAATCTCGCATACGAGTATATCGATAATATTGTGAAAAATTAATTTTTAAAATTTGTAAATCTACTTTGAAATTATCTATCTAGACTATATTACCTAAATTGAAATCCACCACGGCAGTGGTCGATTTCAAAATGTATTAGTTCATATTCGCGTAGGGAAAAGTGTTGATACTCTCAAAAGCACCGCAAAGATTCCAAACGTATTATGGGGGGTGGATCTTTTAGGCTTCTATGTTCTGTGCCCCGATATATTATTAACATAATTCCACAAACATAAGCAAATTTATTCAGAGAATGTAATAAAACAATAAATTATATATAATTGATATTAAAAATATCAATTACATATATGCGTTATGGATAGAGTGGATGAAAAATGATGTGTTAAAACTATTATTATTTTGACAATATTTAATATTATAAAAGGACCAAATCAGGTTGTGGCCCATACCACTCATATTGATTAAACGTGAATGTCTCCTTTAAATAAAGGATGGAATAAACTGACACATTCTAGAGTTACTACTTCTAGAAATAATGTTAAGAAAACCACTGATATAAAAGTCAAGCAGTCTTCATCGGTTTATCGGCGATAAAATAAATCTGAGATTGTCGATTCTATGGAAACTTGGGAGCGCTTTCGTGAAGAAAAGTCTGTTATTTTCTCTTAAGAGTTTTCCTACTTTCTAAGGGCGGATCTTAACATCTGCGGATTGAGTTAAACGATGTCATTTTGAAATTGGACAATTTCCTGATTATTTTGTTTGGTATTAGGTATGTAGATATTGTCTTCTTTTTTATGTTTGGATGTATGCTTGCTAGAAGTGACGTCCATAAAATACATTTACCAAGGCAAACTTGAAAAATTATGTAACTGAATTAATTTTTAAAGTTTTACTGGGAGGTGAACTATCATAGTCTAATTGGATAAAAATTTTATTAATAAAGAGATGGTTGATTATATTTTCGTAGAAAGTAATCACTTTGTGGTTTGACATATTATATTAAATAAAATAATAATCACTTTGTATGAAACCACGAAATTTATTATACGTCAACCGGTTTCGCTTATATCAAGCTTCATCAGGATGTTTAAAATACGTCCTGATACGTGGTTTTATCCAAAGTGATTGTTATTTCATTTAGTATGATATGGTTGATTTCTACTGAAAATAATAGGTGTGTCATTGAAGTATTATACATAGTACAAATCTGACGAGGTCAACGCAGCTAGGAAAGCATTCTACCGTCAATAGAAAGGTCCCAGGTGCAGCTTGGTTTTTTCGAAAGAATTTTTTTTTTTGCATTTTTTGGCATCATAACCAGGAACTTTACAACCTATATGATGAGCCGAAATTCACAATAGTCATGAAATTAAATAGGCTTTGATAATTAAGCCATATAGAGAATATGAAGAATGCACAACCCTGAAATGGCTGTTCAATAATATACCTGAAGGAAGACGAAAAATAAGTGAACCCAAAATAGGGTATCCTCATCCAACCGGTGAAGGTGGATTCTTGAGGCCAGGACCAATACCGGGTTGAAAAACCAGGGAAAAATCTATGAAAAATCGCTACATCATCAATAAAATTAAATTTATTATCATTTACTGTAACGTAGTTGAATAAAAAATTGTACGAATCTTGCAATTTGGTGCAAAGTTAAATCTGAGCGAAAAAGCATACTATGCGAGATCACACTATGTGAAGTTAATAATCAATAGGAAATAGATGAATTCAAAATGCTAAACAATCATTATGAGACTAATTATCTAGGTTGCAAAAAACCGAGGAAGTAAAAAGGTCGTTTTTTTAATTATTACAAAACATTATTTAAAGTATTAAAATATTTTTTTCATTCCACTACATAATGTGTACCGGAAAATTGAACTAAACTAATAAATAATATGTAATAGAAAATAAATACAATTATTATTTGGGTGCGCTTAGATTCAGTGTTTACTTTAGCACGAGCGTGCGGGCCATAACGTCAAATTGTTCTGTTTTTTTTTTTGCGAGATTTTTTAATCGGATATTTTTTTCCATTTTTCCATATTTCCATATATACAAGAAATAATTAATTAGCAGCACAGTAATTTAATTAAAGTTTATACAAATTAACTCACTTTATTTTAGTGAAAAATATTTCAAAACGCTGGTTGCACAGACATTTCTTTTTTTTTCGTCATAAATTTGTATGGATACATATATTTTTTAATTATTTTCCTTTTTTGCATTACGACATTCAATATCTGGATCTGCAATGAATCCATGATTAATCCAATGAATCCATGAATCCAATAAATCCATTGAATAATCCGATCTGAATAGTCCAATCTGAATAATTCAACAAATCCTATGAATCCATGATTAATTGCTTCCTGCGCTCAGCTGTGCGTCATATTTCTTCGGCAGAATTAGAGCCTCGCCAAACCAAACTAAGGGATTGGAAAAACGTGACATCAAAGCAAATCGATTCAATTTACTTTATTGACATTAAGCTCCCACAGCGGGTTACCAATAATCAGAGGTTGGTTTTTCGCTAGCTAAGCTATACGCCAGATATCATTCATACAGTTTCATTTAATGTTAATCCATCTACTGCCACATATGTGAAAATAAAACACTTGTTTTTTTATTCTACTCGTTTAATTTACCCGAGACGCGTTTCGCCGTGCAAGGGCATTATCAAAGTAACAATAACATTTACCTAACAACGCTGTGGTATTTTCTTTCCGTTAGCATCACCGCACCAGACAAATAAATTCGTTATACACCGCAGCCGCAATTGATTTTTCTCTATTATACGCTTACTATTTTGTATTTTTCTACGAAGCCCTTGTTTACTTTGTATTAATTATGATTTATATCTAGAGAAAAGTATAAACCGTCATACAATTTAATGACCTGTGAAAAAATCGTTTCCATATTGTATTTTTTGACAATCGAATGTCGTTTTACAAAGGCAAAGGCTAGGGGGCCACTTAATATTCATTATTACTGAAAGATTTCATGTATTTGACTGATACTTAAGACACATTATGTTTACGCGCCTTGTTACTCCGATTGGCACCACTGGGTTTCTTGGTTAATAATATTGTGCATGTGTATATGATAGGTATTGCTGCATTTTTTGGAGAATGCAAGAAAACGGTAAACGACATGCGGATCAATTACATCCCGTGTTTAGACCAGTACAGAGATCCAAATAAACCGATCGCCAGGAGTGCGTACTTCGGTCATTCGGTTAGTGCAGTGTTTACGTATCTTATGTACCCTTATTGTCAATGGGAAACCTGGGAACCAGCTGTCGAAGGAAATTACGGGAACACATTATATCATAACTAGCGGTTGGTGTCCATCGTTACTCGAGATTCAGATCTGGTAATACCTAATTAGGGATAGATCAAATTATTTAACACAGAAAATTTTCTAAAATACTTAAGAAATAATTTCAAATTTTTTATATCCAGGGGAATTTATTTGGATTTGAAAGGCTTTCTACTACATTTCCAGTCTATCAATAATAATAATAATAACTTGAATATGTAAACTGAATTGTTTTACACACATTCTTTTTTTTTCACATGATGAAAAGTTGATTTATTTTGTGGAGTAAAGTTTAAATTTGTAGAGTGGAATTTTTCTTCATTTTTTAAAGGGTTTCACATTTGCTTTTTGATTTCAACTTTCATTTTTAGAATTTCATTTTTCATTTTTGAAAAGTTGAATTTTAGAATTTTTCCCAATAACGTAAATTCCAGGGGAGTAAGTTTATTTTTAAGAGGAAAATCCCAATAATGTCACTAAATTAATTTATAAAAAATAATTTCTCACATGCATTAGGAAAACATCTGAAAACTTTATCAATGTATACATCAAAACTCAAATTATATACTCGAATGTCAGGTTAGGGACCAGTGAATATGTGAGTCTAGGTAAAGCGAAGCAATGATGCCTAAAAACATGCTTTATTATTCATCAAAGTATAAAGATTTGAAGACACAAGACTTCATTTTATGTTAAGTAATGTAAAAATAGTACATCATATAAAAATATTAAGTACTTAAGTATAAGTAAGTATTGTTTTTTTTTAACTTCAAATTGCCGATTAAAAACAATAAAAAACATACACTAATAAAATCGATATAAATATTTTTTAGTTAGAAATTACTGTATTTTTTATATAAAACTTTATTTTTAATAGTAGCTGAAGCTTCAGAGCATGTAAGTAAATATAATAAATTATTTAAAATGATTTGTATTTACTAACACAAGGTGTTTTAAAAACGTTGAAAATTGATACTGTTAAAGTTGAAACTTACTAAACGTTTCTTTTAAACGTTGAAAATTGTACTGCAAATTGAATGGTTTATAACTCTAATAATTTTTAACAGTTAGCTAATTTTGTTCAATGCAGATTTGTTTCCATAGTCTTGGCTTCAAGATTATAAAATAATATATTTCGAATATGCAAGAATTTTCTATATTAATGCAATTTTGTGGCACGCGGAAAATAAATTTTAATGGTCGCTTGTATTTTCTTAATTATGACAAATAACATTAAATTTATTAGTTTTACATTGGTATAAAGGTCCTAATTACGTAATAGTTTTAAAAAAGTAAAATCTATTATATAACTTCTGATATAAATGAATAATAAAAACTCATATTTTCGTAAAAACATGCGGAAATATGAATTATTTTTGAAAGGGTGATTGTTTTGATTGTTTCATAATTACATACTATTATACTACATTGTATGTCTGTTCATTACTAATAAAATTTGAATGGGAAATTCATATATTTTATTGAAGAGAAGTGTCATATTCCTATTGTTCCGTACAGGAAACAAGAACTGTAGACAGGTAGGGTGGTTCGCCGGTCCGCTCTGGTATCTCGAATGTCGATTATCTGCAGCGTGGTGCAGGGGTCCAGGGGGGTCCAAATCGTATCCAGTGTAGCAGCCAAGTCGTGATGATTTTCCGGGTTCGTGTCCAAAGTCGTAGCAGAAGTCAGGAAGCCAGAAGATCCAGTAGTTGTGATGATAGCAGGGGTCCAAAGATGAGGCGAAATGAAAAACGAATTTGCTTTTTCAAGTCCAGCGGTGCGAGAAACGAGAGTGAGGAGAGTGCCTTTTGCAGCCGCTGGACCATTATTTATTTAATACAGAAAAACATCATGAGCGCAACAGGCTCCGGGAGATCTCCACCAATCACGTTGCCGGATCCGTCCCCCTGCCGCCCCGCTGCGGTCCAGCGCAGCCACCCCCTGGCGGCAAGATCTTGAAACTTGGTTCATTTTTCTCGCCGCCAGATACGGGACGGCAGATTTCGGATTTCTCCGGCATTTCTCCTCTCCTCCCCAAAGTTCGGCTTTTTCAGGCACCGCGAGTATTTTACCTTATAGTCTTTATTCCTCCTCGCGATGCCTGATAAGTCTTACCCGGGGCGACGGCCCGGGGATTTAATTATCGCACCTCAAACTTAGAAAACTCATTTTCAATACCTAAATGATTTTTAAGGTGCGTAATATTATCTCCGGGCGATCGCCCCTTTCATTCTCTTTTTATTACATAACATACAATATAACAAATAATTTTCTAAATCTAGATATTTGGGAAAATAAGCGTGGAATAGTCTGCGTGCCGGCGGGGGCGGAGTCTCGCGGCGGCCACTTCCCCCTCCACTCGGCGGTCCGTTCGGCGCAGCGGCGTAGGGATTCCAGGGGCGTGGGGTGCCGGGCTGAATGTTCCCGTGACGCGGAAAAGTGGCCCCTTTCTGTTTGTTCATTTTTCGGGCCACTTTCTATCGCTTCCGTAGCTTGTAAAGCTGTGCGGAACACCTTTGAAAGTGTATGTAAGATATTTTAGTTCTGAAGGTGCATTTTTTCAAAATAGTAAACAATAATCAAAAATCTACTATCAGACTGTTCAAAATTGGAAAATCATACAGCTGCTGGCAGGTGATTTATATTAGGATAGTAATAAGGCGGCTTCCATGAATGATGTCATTTTCGTGAATTTTTAACCCCCTACCTCCATACGTCACACGGTGTCATAATAGGACTATCCCCTTGTCACAAATCCGCTGAGCCCATCCCCCCTAAACCTATGACATCATTTATGGAAGTAGCCTAATTAAGCAAATGTATTAAATTATAGGTACTCGTAGGTAATAATTATTTTTTCATAATAACGATCGGTTTTCTAAATAAAACGAAAAATATTTTTTTGTACGTGAACATCTCGGAATCATTGTGCTTTTAACAGAGGTAGATGGAGCAGAAGACAATGTGGAGGGAATAAGATCGTACCACACATGGTACCTACATGGATGCTTTGAATGATTTGATGACTATTTATTTCTTCATATTTTGTTGTTTCACATACTGACGCTGCAAGTTTTAAACTATATTCCTTCGAAATCTTCCTGCTTCGGATAATGAATGGATGAGGTGTTTGGAAGATGCCGCAGCAATTGCGTTAAATATCTGTACAAATTACTATATACATCTGTATGTATATTGTTACATAGTGCGCTTGCACCGGTGGATCGAACAATTGCGTTAAACATTTGCACAAATTGCTGTATACACCTACCTGTATTGTTATGTAGTACGCTTGCATCGGTGGATCGAACAATTGCGTTAAAGATCTGTACAAATTGCTGTATACACATGTTTGTATATTGTTACGTAGTGCGCTTGCACCGGTGGATCGAACAATTGCGTTAAACATCTGTTCAAATTGCTGTATACACCTACCTGTATTGTTACGTAGTGCGCTTGCACCGGTGGATCGAACAATTGCGTTAAACATCTGTTCAAATTGCTGTATTCACCTGCATGTACACGTGGATCGAACGCCAGCGCATCACGCCACCGGCTAGACTCAGTATGTGGGTAAGGTGTATGTGATGTCGATATGCCTGTCTCGGAAGAATGGGAATGGTCTCTAACAATAACAACCCTCATTCACACTATATTTACACAAGTCGCATGAAATTGTTCTAGAGATACATCCCGCTCGAAGCAGCCGACGACTCCGCCGTGACATCTCATGACTCGGCGCCACACGCCTGAATCACCATTATCTGTTTAAAAGAATCTACTTTGCCCGGGTAGTGGCAACGGACTTGGTAACGTCCGTCCCACGTCCAGAGCAAAACTCTCTCTTCTGCACTTCCATGAATCTGCGCCGTACCGCAGATTTACAACCGGATTGTAAACTGTTGTCCCACCTCGCCACGGGTTTAATCTCTCCCCTTGATTTCGTCGGGGTCATCCCGACGCGAGTTCCTCTACGTGGATAAATTCGGGGACCGACCTCTCCCAAATGTAGCACGGATCTCCGGGCTTCGTATCTGCGTCTGCCGCCATAGTTTTCTTCGTGCGGCCGAGAACCACGCGCCCGACCTCCTTCGCCGCCTGTCAAAAAGTCCTCCCTCCACTCTCGCCTTTTCTCTCCTCGACCGAATCTACTCCGGTCGGTAATGCAGCGCTCGGTCTGCCGCGCATTTTGAAATGTAGCATCACAACATATTACTTGCCAACAAATAGACCAGCTGAAAATCTTCAAGAGGCACCTGCATTCAATAAAACAGAAGGTGAAACAAAATCGCGAATCGCCTACTGAATATCATCAATAAAATTGATTTTGCAGAATGTCCGAAGCTCTTCTTCCTCCTATAATATTTAAAGTATCCATGTAATTAATCAGTTTCATTTGAGGTCGAGGATAAACTGTACTTGGATCTTCAACAACAGGAATCACTCACAGCTTGTTAGTCTAGTGGTTAAGATGCTGGCTTAGTGATCTAGTAGTCGGAGGTTCACGCCTCATTCCAAGAGACCAGCAAATTAGTCTTATTTCCATAGTACAAGCGTTTACCTTATTCTGAAAATAGTAAGAATACTGATGTGACATGTATTCCGTGTACGCAACTATATATATATTTTTAAATAATAAAAATAAGTGCTTCTTCATGAAATCATGAAGTCAGACATGCCATTTGGTGGAAAATCAATTGTGATTGCATACAAATATTGTCTGTTATGCCAAGAGAACACCGAGGAGATAATAACTGAGGCGCGTTTGGCATTAAGTCTGCTATGGCATTATTTCTAACAGAATGTAGTATTTGTATAAAGATGATTATTATAAATTATTTACAATATGCAAAATCTTACCAGTTGACAAAAAAATAACATATATAGTACCTATAATTATAGAAGAGATGATAAATAATGTAAAAATGAATACTGACCCTCACCACCTCACCTTCTACCAGTTCGTCGGGTCGAACCATGTGAGTACGGATCGCGAACAATGTGTACGGTTAGAGAACGAGAGAATGTGTTGTGCCACAAAAATTTATTAAATATCATGAAAAATAAAGAGACTCCAGTGACAACCCTAAAATATAAAGTGAAAGAACACATTCTCATCTAATTATTTGTTACTACAATGTTGTATTTTATTAAGAAATTTTTTTGTTGTTGATTAAACACTGTTAATTCTATGTGAAGGGCAATTCTTGCCGTAAAACTGTTCTGCAGTTTGGCAAATGTTGAAAATGTCTCACTTTTTAATACTTCTAGGTGTAAAGGGTAAAGAAATTATCAAAAATCTATTCTTCTCGAAACTGTATGTAAACTTGTCTTTTCCTTGGTAAACACGAAAAATTAATTAATTACGAAGTGTATCCTTTCTGGCATGCAATGCACAATTTATATCGGTTTCATTGCATACACTATGATTATTGACCTCCCCTTAAATTTAACATTGATTCGTTAACACTCACTTCCCTAGTACCGCTGTAAGATTTGTTGAGGGTCTCTATCTTCAGTTTAAGTTTGTAAAGTTTATCTTTCCACTCACTTTTAATGCGCTTGCTATCATTACAGAGTATTTGTCCCACAGTCAAACAAGACATGATTGACTACGGAGTTGTTCAAATTGATTGGCGATGAATAGTGATCATCCACGCTGGTCGTGCAGTATGGGAAAATTTATACCAATAAAGTACAAGAATTCTTATTTTGTTAATACCTTTCCCTTCTGCAGTATGTATTAATTTTATTCATGTAATATTGGTTCTATAAAATCATTAATCAACTGTACGAAAACATACATCGGTTGATCGGTCAGTCACCAAATAAATTCATTACATTTCCTAAATAGGTATGGTGGAATATTCCTATCTTGATCTCCTTTCTTTTAATTTCGAAGAGGATCTGATATGGCAGTTCATGTAGAAGTTGACTTCAAAAGAGAATATTTCTAATTTTCTGAGGCAGTCAGAATATTTCCAGTGTCACTGTTAGAATATAATTAAAAATAACTGTGATTTCCCTTTCAAAATTGTTGTCAAAATGAACCCATCTCCATCTGACTTGATTTCTGAACAGACTTCAATATCTAATATGTCAAAACAATCTCAATATTATTTTCAGTAAGTTTCTTTGTCATTTTTCTTCCTAATAATAATGAAAAATATTTTGCATTACAAAACAAATTTGTACCACTGACAAAAATACATTTATCTGTATAATACTCGACATAAAATATCACAAAAGATACTCAAAGCTAATATGGAATAATAATATGAGTTTAAAACAAAAAAAATCTCACATACCTGTCATCATTGTTTTTTAATTATCATTTTAATCATCACTTATAAATCACAAATATCTCAAGCAATAACTTGATGTTAACTGATTATCCTGATGCTACTTTTAGGAACTAACAATATAAATGTTGCTTCTGTGGTAAGGTAATGTCTCAAATATATTTCCATGGGAAAGAAATCTCAAAATATTTACTTACTGATAAAAAAATTGAGGTTTCACTTGACAGTACAAATTTGTACTGTCAAACAAAACCAAGGAGGATCAAATGATACAGGAGCAAAGGGTTAAGATCAGTGTTGGTACCAACCTACATAACCATCTATGCTAATTTCCGTTCAATGACACTTTAGCTAAGTTTCATCATACTTACCAAGATTTATATCTTCACTTAAATGAATATCTTTGTAAGGTTTCATTAAAATCAAAATGAATACCACCAGGAAAAACATCCAAAGAGAAAAAATAATATCAAAGGCAAGAATGCAGCTCTCTTTATTAATAAGACATATGTATACATATAGGAATAAAACAAAAAAATTAAGATGAACAAGAAATATTTATTATGATTCCAACATCATTAATTTAATTTTGATAATATATATTAGTATGTACCTATGTATTAAACCATATTGTATAACATAAATGTAAATACTACAGATTTACAGTATCTCTTTGCATATTTTGAAAATATTTCCCTGCTTCCCTCTCACATGTTAGATGAAGACATTATTTAAGGAAATAACTTTTCATGTGTGTAGAATGCCCTCGGTGGAAGTTAAAGTTGTCAATTTAGATTAAGCTGTTTTTGATTTAAAACTTTTCTCATAACAATTCTTCAATAGAACACAAAGATCTTGCAATATAATATACAACACATTGTTATACTTATATGACTCTCGGACACAAATAATGATATGTAAGTACATCAAAAAATTGTTATAAATAAAAATATTTAATGATAAAAATGTTGGAATAAATATATGTTTTTTAATCACAGTTAGCTCTGTAAATATTAAATACTGTTGAACACTCGAGTCTCTAAAATTTGCTCAAAAACAATTATTATTGTTACATACTCCTGGGAAAAATGTGTATTATTTTGTTATTATGTGTGTTTGCACACCACCAGCTTGCTCAGAGGTTTGCATGATGTGCGCGATGATTTAATGTAATAAGGTAAGTATCAAAAACAACTCGAGTATAAATTAATGCTAAGTTTTTAATGTTTCAAAATGTCAAAAATTCCACAGTGAACCCATTTTTTTTGGCATTATCAATAACGACAGCTTCATATTTCATAATTCACAAAAAAAGTTAGAATTTTCATTAATCTCTGCGTATTCCACTACCTTAAACTTCAAACCGGCTTCATATGATATTTGTTTAAATTTTAGTTCACATATTGAACTAAACATTAAATGTCAAAGTTAATATTTATTGTTTCAATACGACAACAAATTTTTCGACCTATACTCCAAATTTATAGAATAGAAAAATGTGAAATTAACAGACTATTAACGCTGTTTGTGAGTCAAACACAATTGATTTTTTTTAATATTTAGATATTACATATTAAAATTCACATGCTAAAACTTATACATATTCCAGGACCTCGATCTAAAGTCACCAATCTTGTTCAAATTATTATTTTTTTTTTTCAATTTATTTTGTATTACCCAACGTGAGACAAGAATAATTTCTAAAAACTTATCTAATTTAAACATACATTTCAATAACATAATTGTAAAAATGAAATATCATAAAACTTATTTGGACTTAAACATTTAAAGAAATCATTGGTTTAATAAAAATTCAAACTGCTCATAGCAATATTATTACATACATACATATTAACTTTAAAACATTAAAATTAACATTTATAAATTCTCAAAGACTGTACTAAGTATGCATTGTTCATTAATAATTTTTTTTTAAATATTTCAGAAAGATAATTATAAAATTTTTAAATAAATAAATATAAATCCCCAAAAATCAAGTAAAATCATTTCTCTCGTGGTAATTTTAAAAGCATTGCAACAACATTTACTAAGTACTCTATTATATATACGTGGAGGAACATCAAGGACAGTAATCCCTCACCATAAAATCCATCTTTAAAATTAAGAAACAAATATCAATCACAATTTTTTTTTTACCTAATTAGTAGTGATGGTTAACCGTTATGTGATTGTGTCAATGATTGATAACTAAGATTTAATTGTCGGCGGCTTACTTTCTAGTGTACCAGTCATTGCTCGAAGAAATACGTTAATCAGTTATCAATCTTCGTTACAATCCAACACAATCACAGTCACAATAACAGTCAAAGTAACGGTTTAAATAACGATTTTACCATCACTACTAATTAGTTTGCCAGCATGTCGCACACCTAGATCAAAACTAAGACAATTCAAAAAGTCATTTTTCAGCAGACAAAAAAATAAAAACGTTTTTCTCAATTTTTTGTCGCTAAAGTTATGAAACTAAATAACATTTTAGGTCATAAATGTATAAAAAAATGGCACTATTCGAGAACTGGGGCTAAGTTAGTTGCGTATATAACAGAGTATCCAAATACAATAATAACTAAAAATTCTTGGTTTTTTGAGTTGTCTTAGTTTTGATCTAGGTGTGCAATGTGTATCTTCCTTAAATACATTTCATTTAATATAATTTAATAAATGTGAAAAAATGTGCAATTGATAGTTTTTATTTATTTATCCTATAACCTAAAAAATTATGCAAAACCTAAAACTTATGTACAGGTAAATCAGAAAAGTTATTGGAAAGTGCACACAACCGTTATCCGCAGCATGTTGGCGGAACGTAATCCTGCAGATAACGAGGAATTACTGTATATTAAAATAATTATTCCATTAATTTAAAATAATTTCCAAATATGAATTAAAAACAATTTATTACAGATACTCAAGTATAGAAAAAAAAAATTATGGAGCAATTTAAAATAAAATTTTGTCGGTATAAATTTTTTTTTTATTATAAATTAAACCTAACTTGCAGTCAATATTATAATCTTAAAAGTACATACTACAATATTTCTGAGTGTTTCAATTTTCAAATATTTAACACAATTATTTTCACAGGTATATTCATTAATTTAAAGAAAGAAATATGTGACAATCATAGGACTCATATTGTTATTTTTTATTATACTAGTAATATATTATGAACAATTGGTTTTAATATTGAAGTTAAGGAATAATGAGTAGGAATTTATAAAAATAAAAAAAATAGATTAAATACACTTACTTTGAGAACATCAATATTATCACAAATAATACAAAACAAAGAGGCAAACATTGAAAATAAAGTGAACCCTCATACATTATACAAGTAACAACGCATAGTATAAATATCTCAAGTTAAAAAATGTATTATTTATTTACAAAATTTCCAGATCACAGTGCCTCACAAATGGGAATCGTTTCTGAAACAAAAGGAATTAAACATTATAAAACGGGGTTTCATAAAAAAAATCTGATGAATATTAGTAAATCGAAAGCGATGGTGTCTGAGAAACATAAAGAGTGACTAAATGTCATATATTGGTAAATAATGAATGCCTAGAACAAGTGAACGAGTCTATGTATTTGGGAATAATTAAGATTGAGAATCAGAATTGAAAGGATGTTGACAAATAAAGTCAATAGTGCTCTGAAATATATCATATTACATATATAGGTAGAAATATACAAATCTAGACTAGCGATGAATAATGGAGTAAAATTTTGCGCCTTCATCGTCATCAGGCAAACGGCCGATGGAGAATAGTTTAACTACCTTGACGCGGCCTGCCACCGTAATTTTTTTACACAGGGTTATAAAAGACCCTTATAAAGCCTCTTTCTTATTCTTCATCCACTTTATCCTAATCGGGTTAGGGACCTAACACCTGAATAGCACGCTTCCACCGCTCTCTGTCCTACATTGTGTAGATTAGTTGCAATATACAGTCACTGTATAGCTCAGTAATAAGGAAAGCAGAGCTCAACTATAAGACGAAACTGGCAATTTTCAAGACAGTTTACGCCCCCACCTATGGCTATCAACTTTGGATACTGACAGAGAGGAAACAGTTGATAATCTAGACTGCAGAGATGAGATACCTAAGAAGAGTAGCGGGAGTGCCATTAAGAGATCAAATCAGAAACGATATCGTCTGAGAGAATCTTGGGATGCACCCGCTGCTGCTCTACATAGACAAATCTCTGCCTGGGAAACGAAAAACTGCCTAAATAGATTTTCTTGTTAGTGACAGAGAGGAGAAGACTGTAGAATGACCCAAGAAACATGGAAAAGGCAAACGGAGAGACGTGAGTGCCGCACCGCCGGCATGCGTGCGAGGCTATAAAGGGTGGCACGCGGCAGGACGCGGTCTCTTTCTCTGCGTGTTCACTGGCTTAATCGTTTGACCTATACTATTGATATACCTTGTACTAAATTGTAATAAATGTATAATTGTTACAAAGTCTATTTCTTGGACCTTCACATTACGAGATGTACACTGAAGACATACTTACAAGACAAGTATGTAACAATTATCCTACACACATTTTTCAGCGTACATGTGTACACACCTTTAAGAAATATTATTTTTTGGTCCCTTATATTTCGCAATAACTTAGTAAACTTAGTTTTACTATATATAATGAAATAAATATATATACGAGGTTTGAACAAAAAATATATAGAATATTAGTTTTTCTCAAAAAATATCACCACAAAAATGAAAAAAAAATGTCACCAAACGTGTAACCTTTTCGACAGCCAACAATTAAGTCCACCAATCCAATAAATCCAACCAAGATAGCTACCAATGTCAAGCTATGCCAGGGACAAGGGAACCAACACAATTAAAAAAATTATGACAATTAAACTTATACAACAGCCCACGAAATTCAAAAATTCTGCATATTTTTAGATCAAACCTCTGATTATTTTAAATAATTTGTTAAAATCAAAGAAAATAAAGTAGGTATATAAGTTTATAAGGACATCTCACTCTTAATTTCAGTTCAATCCGATCAATTTCACCACCCATCATGTCAACAATATTTTCTCCGTGCTTCAGCATAAATCCTTCAAGCTCATTTATTGTTTGAAGCTTTTTAACTTCCTGAAATTAAAAAAAAAAGTATCACAATAACAAAAGCCTTTTTAATCAAGCGTAAAACAAATTATAAAGAAATTTAAACACAGGAAAAAAATTATTTATCGAAAAAATATAGTTATCACCATAACTTTATCAATTATGTATATAAAACAGTATAATTTCCTGTTAAATAAAATGGACTATAAGTTTTGGCACCATTTAGCAGGTATTTGACAAACATTGCAATAAAAATATGATGCTTTCAAGAAAAATGTCTTATTGAAAATTAACAAAAATCAGACGATAATCTATAGGGTAAAACAGTCCACTTACAATATAAAGTTCCCGGTTATAGTGATAGATTTTTTCTGTGTATTTTTCTAAGTAATTTATCTAATTTGTTTGAATTATCAAGGATATTTTCACAAATTGCAACTACATACAAATAAAATGTGATTTCATTTAAAAATTGACAAATCATAAGTTTTTTAATGTCATTCTATTTGATAACATAAATTAAGCAAATAGTTATTGAATTAAGTTAAAATTACTCACATCCAGCATTGTGTTGAGATCTTGTTTATCCAAATAAACTCTTGTCAATTCTCTGCCATCGAAATCCAATTCAGCCTGGCATAAAAAAAAATTGTTACTCAAATGTGATGACACTAAAATTATTAATCCATACATTTTAAAATGATACAGGTTTCAATAACAAACTTAATAATCAAAAGTAATTGAAACTGTCACGTGTATATAAAGTACGGCATTGCTGGAATTATTAGAAGTTGGGTTATAGTTATGCATCATTAGTAGAAGCCGGGTTTCAAAACTATTTATTTGGGTTTTTAAACTAATGACACAATGCTGTAGGATGAACGATTGTTTTCATAGTTTATGTTTATTAAAAGTTAAAAAAAAAAACTTGGAATTGCTCAACTGCAATAGAAAATACAAAATTGCAAGCAAACTACCAGATTTTGTAGTAGGAAAAGTAAGGTTAACAATTTTATGGTGCGCCTCTCGACACATCCAAAATGTGTATCGAATCTCTATATAATATCTCTCGACGTACAACCAAAATGCAATCAATTATCAATGTAGTGTTTGTTTTACAATGCTTGATCATAATAAATAACAGATTATGTTAAAGAAGAGCAGTTCAAATAATTCAATTTTGTTAACACCCTGTCTGAAATAATGAGGCTCCACTGTAATTGTAAGAATTAGAAAAGAATAGAAAATTAGTAATCATTTTAGTTACCTTGTATCTAACCAAATTGCTACCCATATCTATTCCCTTGACGTCATGTATTGCTCGAATCATCACATCCGATTCCAGATCTAAATTTATTTTATCTAACTGTTCTTGGGGTATAGATCTGTAAACAAACAAAATATAGTATTTGCTTAATATCCTTTTCATTTTTTATAATATTTTCATAAAAAAATTATATCACAAATTAACAATTTAAGGGCGTGCTTTCATTTTTCCAGTTTGAAATTTGAGAAATTCTATGTGAATTAAATAAACTTTTAAGATGAGGCTAAAAGTTAAATTCTTATAAGTATCAGATAAATAATTAATGACGATATTTGTTACGTAAATCATGCGAGAGAGAAAAGTTTGAATAGAAGGAGACAATACTAAAATTGTTGATTTTCTTGCATTCGATACAAGTATCAAAAATAACTCGTATCTAGTCACGTTTTTTCATACAAAATGAAATAAAAATGTGTGTTGTCATTTGAATTAATCCATTGAAAATTAAATAATATATTGAAGTACCCAATTCATATACATATATGAATATGTTTTGAAATCAGACAAAGTACCCACAAATATTTAGATGGTGGCTTAAATCAATGTTCTAAATTTAAAATTATTATGTCAGATGCATTTTTGTGGTTTTGTTTAATATTATTGATTGGTACATTGGCATTTTGGTGATATGTCTGTTTCATAATTACATACTATTTATGAAACAGACAGCTAGTGTTTAAAATACAACAGTGTTATATATAAACAAAATATTTAATTGCGACTAACATAAAAATAACAAATAAAATGTTTACTTTAAGAAAATGTTGTTTTCCCTTAAAAATCAGTATTAAAAAACTTATAAAATTTGCTAAATTTGTGAATAAGTTCAATATTAATTCATATTGTGGATAAAATGAGTATGAAAACATATATTTTTGTCGGCGGAATGAAATGAAAAACTTTACCAGTAGGATCAATATAAATGTTATTTAATAAGAAATTATTGTGTTTTTTTATATAAAACTTGATTTTAAATAGTAACTGAAGCCTTAAAACATATTAGTAAATACAATATATTATTTAAAAACATATGTTTTCACTAAAAGAAAGTATTTTTAAAATGTCGAAAATTTGTAATATGTCCTGTAAATTGAATGGTTTATAACACTAAACATTTTTAACATTTTGTTAATTTGCCTCTGTAATCTTGGCTTCAAGATTAAAGAAAATATACAATTTTGTATTACTATTATTTCATATACAAAAAAATTCATGAAGGGATGATTTTATAATTTGTAATCAGCGCCATCTAGGAGATTCTGCCAAAACGTTTTATGCATTTGACCTGAAACAATGAGAAATTGACCCGAAAAATAAACTCACATTTTTAAAGCATTTTCATTCTCTTTGTGATGATATTAAATTAGATATATATTCATTATTTATGATAGAATATGGTTTTTCCGCAAATTAGGTTTAAATAATATAAATAAATATGCTCAAAATTATGTTTTAATATTTATTTAGTATATTATGATATTGTGCAGCGCGTGCGCATTAGTAATTAATCTGTGATCACAGTCACAGTTTTCAATCACTGATATTATCGAATACCAATCACACCAGTGAGTCAAGAGTAGCATTTTTTCTCATCACTACTTCAGACACACCTGTATGATCAGACGTACTGTATGTGCAGGAAGAATGTACCAATTGTACAGGCGGACATGACCTCTTACCCAGAATATTGTATCAAAACTGGCCGCGACAAAGATCTATAGGTATAGTGATTCAAATTTACTGTCATTGCTGCCATCCCCTTCCAGCCAACAACGCGAGCGACATCTGCATTCAGTCTTCATATCTCCATAGTCTGAACTCTATCGCTCGCTAACGACATTTATTCCGTTCCTCCACGACGAATCTCATTGAAACATATTTTGTACATTTTAGGATAGATTCTATCCAACTTGCACGCAATAAACATTTATCCTCTGGGGACCAATCTTTTATGGATTCTTCCCACTCGCAATTAACCACATATCGAGAAGCATGTCCTGAATCTCGGGACGGTGACTACCTATTGAAGTATCTATTAAGGTGCTTGGGAGGTTCAGGACTTCATAATGGCTTGTGTTTCCACATTTGATAACCAAAACACCTTGGACCACTAGAGGGTTACTGACATATACACTCCTGAACACTTCATAATGATAGTGTCAGAACACGAGACATGAGACATGGTGACGAAAAAAGCCAAGAAAGTGGAAAATGTCACGTTCTGCTGGGTGCGTTGTGAAACAA